>OY769903.1:32603734-32627648 GCA_963669185.1 Dyspetes luteomarginatus
GGAAGTCTTTCAATCCTAATCTCTCGCCCCGTTCTTAATGCATTTTTTCATTCTTACCCTCAAAGCTGGTCCACATTTTCCCGGAGTTCTATTATTACACAGTGTTGGGGTTAGCGTACTCTTAGTACGATGTGTCTCGATCTATTGCAAGAAAACTTGCACACTGTATATAAGGGAGAACGAGAACTGCACGATTGTGTATATATATATATATGTATTATAATATGTATAATAATAAATATTGAATAATAATATTTATTTATTCATTTATACATGTATATATATATATATATAAATAAATAAAAAAATATATATATATATATATAATATTGTATATATAAAAAACGAATGCGAGGAAACTTTTGTAGTTGGTTGTACAAGCACACATGCTTGGATGTATATCTTGCGATAGTTGGACACCGAGTGTATTATAGAACGACGAAGAGTTGCATAAACACATGTAGCGTATAATATAGCTTAGAGTGACGGGGAGAGCTCTCTGTACACGAGAGCTATATAGCGAGAGTTTTGCCAGGCTTTTGCTCAGCGCACTATTGATAGTCCGATTACGTAATTGCGGATGTGGAGCATTCTGAATGCACTCGGGTCTATATAGGCCAGGGACAAACTCGAGTCGATTAGAAAGAGGCAAAAAATAAAAAAGAAAACAACATCGACGTATCGGATTAATCAACATGTCTTGACTTTCATGCGCAAGTGGATAATGTGGAGAAAAAAAAAAGTAGCCGTGAATATGAATTATCTTTAAATCGAGTATTATAATTTTTCCAGTTTGATGAAAATTTGATAAATATTTTCCAATTGATCGATTAATTTTTTTTTTTTTTTCACGTGTATTTTGTCGTTCGTTTCTCACGTGTTTTACTTTTTTTTTTTTTTTGGCAAATAATGGCGATAGTGCGAGGTCAGTTCTTGACTTTCATGCGCAAGTGGATAATGTGGAGAAAAAAAAAAGTAGCCGTGAATATGAATTATCTTTAAATCGAGTATTATAATTTTTCCAGTTTGATGAAAATTTGATAAATATTTTCCAATTGATCGATTAATTTTTTTTATTTTTTTACGTGTATTTTGTCGTTCGTTTGTCACGTGTTCTTGACTTTCATGCGCAGGTGCATAATGTGGAGGAAAAAAAAAGTAGCCGTGAATATGAATTATCTTTAAATCAATTATTATAATTTTTTTAGTTTGATGAAAATTTGATAAATATTTTCCAATTGATCGATTAATTTTTTTAATTTTTTTATTTTTCACGTGTATTTCGTCGTTCGTTTCTCACGTGTTTTACTTTTTTTTGGCAAATAATGGCGATAGTGCGAGGTAAGGAAAAATATTTTTGGGCGATAATAGTCGAGTCAGAAGGAAAAAAAAATGTTGCCAACATTTTAGACCGCGACCCGTTTCTTCACTTGAGCTATTATACACGCGCTCCTTTCCATTTCTCAAGGGACCGATATAAAAGTGGCCGATGCGTTTCGAGTCCTTTACGAGAGCCCTTTCTCGTCGGCTATTCTTCTTCCTCTTCTTCGTTTTCTTTTTCTTCTTCCTCTTCTTCTGCTTCTTCTTCGTTTTCTTTTTTCTTCTTTCTCTTCTTCTTCTTCTTCGTTTTCTTTTTCTTCTTCTTCTTCTTCTTCGTTTTCTTTTTCTTCTTCTTCTTCTTCTTCGTCTTCTTCTTCTTCTTCTTCTTCTTCTTCTTCTTCCTCTTCTTCCTCTTCTTCCTCTTCCTCTTCTTCCTCTTCTTCCTCTTCCTCTTCTTCGTCTTCTTCCTCTTCCTCTTCTTCTTCTTCTTCTTCCTCTTCCTCTTCTTCTTCTTCGTCTTCTTCTTCGTCTTCTTCCTCTTCTTCTCTTCTTCTTCTTCTTCTTCTTCTTCTTCTTCTTCTTCTTCTTCTTCTTCTTCTTCTTCTTCTTCACTTCTTCTTCTTCTTCACTTCTCCTTCTCTTCCTTTTATAACTTTACGATCTCACCAAGTTCAGAGAGAGAAACGCGCACAGCTCGAGATTCCAAGAATGGTTCGCCCCTGGCTTTTGCGTGTGTGCAATTCCACTGCTTTACTGCTGCTGTTGCTTCTTGTGCCTTTCTCGGGTTCTTCCAGGGGAAAAAAATAAAAATTAATGCGAGCTGCATTTTGTTGGAGACGCGTGCTGGCGAATTTTCGTAGCCAACTTTGGCCGGAAGCGACGATTTAAAATAATATATATTTTTTTTTAAATCAAAAACCTTGAAAAAAAAAAAAAAAAAAAAAAAAACATAATCTTCGAGCTCTCAATTTTTATGTCACTTTTACTGCGACATTTTTCAGAATAATTATTTTTATCCACAAAAATTGCGACAACAAAAAATTGCTGCTGGCAATTGGAAAATTTTATACACTTCGGGATGTAAAAAAAAAAAAAAAAAAAATCAAAAAGTGAACCAACTTTTACTACATTTTGCAGAATAATTTTTTTTTCCACAATAATTGCTGCTGGAAATTGAACAATTTTATACACTTCGAGATTCAAAAAAAGAAAAAAAAAGAATAATAATAATAATAATAATAGCAGCCGGCAAACAAATACGAACTATTTTCAATCGTAAAAAAGTTTCCACGCTATAAATATATCTATACATGTATATCGTTTGTGTATACATTACGAGTGAACCTGTTACACGTCCACCGGCAAAGTATACTACCGGTGTACGCTGTAATACGTTGTATGTACCTGTTACAGCAGCGGCAGTGGCAGCAGCAGCAGCTCAGAGATGTATAAAGAGACACGATACGTTCTTCCCCCCCCCCCCCTCTAGAGTCTCGTCCTCTCTCTCTCTCTCTCTCTCTCTCTCTCTCTCTTTCTCGTCCCGTCCCCGCCTCCTCTACCCCCTCCATCACTCCGTCTTTCGCAGGAGTGGGCGGACGGCGCGCCGAGCAGTGGGAGAGGGAAAAAAGTGATCGTAGGGTGGGGGGTGGCGGCGGAGGCGGCGGAGGCGGCGGAGGAGGAGGGGAAGTGCAAGAGGCAGAGGAGTGCAACGAAACCGGGACGACGGCGAAAGTACATCGAGCGGAACTTGCCCTGCGCTCGACTGATTTGCCCTACCTCGAAACACACAATGTTGCATTGTGCGTGAGCTCTCTGTGCGCTCACCGAGTTCTGTTTTGCCGCTGCAATTGTTTCCTCTCGCTCTTCCTTTCTCTCTCTCTCTCTCTCTGTCTTTCTCTCGCTCTTCCTTTCTCTCTCTCTCTCTCTCTCTGTCTTTCTCTCGCTCTTCCTTTCTCTCTCTCTCTCTCTCTGTCTTTCTCTCGCTCTTCCTTTCTCTCTCTCTCTCTCTCTCTCTGTCTTTCTCTCGCTCTTCCTTTCTCTCTCTCTCTCTCTCTCTCTCTCTCTCTCTCTCTCTCTCTCTCTCTCTCTCTCTCTCTCTCTCTCTCTCTCTCTCTCTCTCTCTCTCTCTTCTGTTTTTCTCTCGCTCTCTCTCTGTTTTTTCTCCCCCCCCCCTCTCGCTCTCTCTCTGTTTTTTCTCTCCCCCCCGCCCTCGCCCCCCCCCCCCCCACTCGTCTTCTCGCCGTCTGTACTCTCTCAGTACGTACACTCGGTGTTCACGGAGCAGGGCGTTAACCCAGGTCAGCAACTGCCGGACAGCCGGGGTCCAACCTCCCCTCCCCTTGCCCCTCCTCCCCCTCCCTCTCACTCCTCATTCCTCTTGGTCGACGTGTAGCGGACCGGAGCGAAAATTCTCGGCGAGATTGTGTTGCGAGACTCCCGGTATACACGACGAGCTCGTGTTCCGCAACAACAAACGTGGGTGTGAAAAAAAAATATATATATATACATATATATATATGTATACCGACGTGTAGTTTAAATTTCGTGTCAAAAAGTTAGATCTGAATTATGAGATAATACGGAGATTAATTTTATCGAGCCGATTTATTTGAGAAAGAATTTCATTTTAATACGATAAAAGAATTAATCCATGAAGAATATAGTTTGTTTTTTTTTTTTTATTATTAAATTCTTTGGGAAAGATTTAAGTGAGTTCGAAATAATAATTTTTTAACTCGCGATGTATTATGAAAATTCATTGAAAAATACTCAACGGATAATTCAACTCTCGTTTTCGAGAAACCCACGTGGTTACTCCGTCACGAGTTTATTTTTTTTTTTTTTATTAAATTTTTTGAGAAAGATTTAAATGAGTTCGAATTAATAAATATTTAACTCGCGATGTATTATGAAAATTCATTGAAAAATACTCAACTGATAATTCAACTCTCGTTTTCGAGAAACCCACGTGGTTACTCCGTCACGAGTTTATTTTTTTTTTTTTATTTAATTTTTTGGGAAAGATTTAAATGAGTTCGAAATAATAATTTTTTAACTCGCGATGTATTATGAAAATTCATTGAAAAATACTCAACAGATAATTCAACTCTCGTTTTCGAGAAACCCACGTGGTTACTCCGTCACGAGTTTGTTTGTTTTTTTTTTATTAAATTTTTTGAGAAAGATTTAAATGAGTTCGAAATAATAAATATTTAACTCGCGATGTATTATGAAAATTCATTGAAAAATACTCAACGGATAATTCAACTCTCGTTTTCGAGAAACCCACGTGGTTACTCCGTCACGAGTTTATTTTTTTTATTAAATTTTTTGAGAAAGATTTAAATGAGTTCGAAATAATAAATATTTAACTCGCGATGTATTATGAAAATTCATTGAAAAATACTCAACGGATAATTCAACTCTCGTTTTCGAGAAACCCACGTGGTTACTCCGTCACGAGTTTGTTTGTTTTTTTTTTATTAAATTTTTTGGGAAAGATTCAAATGAGTTCGAAATAATAAATATTTAACTCGCGATGTATTATGAAAATTCATTGAAAAATACTCAACGGATAATTCAACTCTCGTTTTCGAGAAACCCACGTGGTTACTCCGTCACGAGTTTGTTTGTTTTTTTTTTATTAAATTTTTTGGGAAAGATTCAAATGAGTTCGAAATAATAAATATTTAACTCGCGATGTATTATGAAAATTCATTGAAAAATATTCAACAGATAATTCAACTCTCGTTTTCTACTTATATTGGACGTATACGTGAATATCACAGCACACAGGGAGAGATTTCCAAGAAACCCACGTGGTTACTCGATCACGAGTTTGTTTGTTTTTTTTTAATTAAATTTTTTGGGAAAGATTTAAATGAGTTCGAAAGAATAAATATTTAACTCGCGATGTATTATGAAAATTCATTGAAAAATATTCAACAGATAATTCAACCCTCGTTTTCTACTTATATTGGACGTATACGTGAATATCACAGCACACAGAGAGAGAGAGAGAGATTTCCAAGAAACCCACGTGGTTACTCGATCACGAGTCCCGTTAAAAAGTACATTTCTGAGCCCCTTTTGTTTTTATTACCGATGAAAATTTATTGAGGCGGAAGGTGGGTGAGTGCACCAGTGAATGACCTTCCGTATTAAAATCATTAAATATAGTGAAGTGGTCATTCATTGGTGCACCAACTCAATCTACTTAACCCTGCGCGGATGACATGGGTGACTTTTGACCCTTGACCCACATGACCCGCGCAGAATGTCACAAAAAAATTGCCCAGAAATTTCGTCACGTAGTCGTAAGAAATTTGGACGAAACTTTACTGAGGCAATCAACTGGAAATATTTATTTAAATTTCTCAATGTAATAACAAAAGACGAGTTTTTTTTCGCACAACTCTCGCTGCGTGTGTGAATTTTTTTTTCTATTTTTTTTCGAGCATTATTATTATCTCTACAAGACGATTCATTGGAAATAATAAATATCGTTCCATCGCCCACGCATCGAACGACCTCAATCTGCCATATTGTAAACAAAACAAACACAAACGCAGAGGACACATGAGAAACAGTCCCGAGCACAGAAAATCCTTTCTGGTCCCATAAACGTGTAATTTAAATGTTTCTTAGAGATCGTTAGAAAGGTCGAGAGAGAGAAGTAAAACGAGAGATAGATAAAAGGAGACTCACTCGTTAGTGAAAATACATATATATTCTCGACAACGATCGTAAGACGATCTCGCGAATCTTTCGCACCGCGTATAGAATTCCGGTAACATATAAAACATATATATATATATATATATACATACATACATACATACATACATATATATATATATATATATATATATATATATATATATACATATATATATATGGATTCATAGTGTGGTAATGGCTCGTATCCCTGGTGACCCTTCTTCTCTCTAACTGATTCACACCGCGTACACGTCGTTAAGATACGTCTCGCGTGCTCGAGAGAATTGCGATATACAGCCGCTTATATATCTAGAGGGAGAAAAGTACATACGGAGAGGGGATGAAAACTTCTCGTACGCATGTTCGAGAGAAACGTAGAATCGCGAATAAGAGAAGTTTTGTATACATATATATATATATATATATATATATATATATATATATATATATCGTATGTACGCGAAATGATCCTTCACTATATATTGCCAAGCATCATCCTCGAGGATAATATTTTACTTTCCTTTTAACGCTTGAAACAAAAAATGCAACTATTATATATATATATATATATATATCGCATATTCGCGAAATGATCCTTCACTATATATTGCCAAGCATCATCCTCGAGGATAATATTTTAGTTTCCTTTTAACGCTTATACCAGCTCTGTTACACAAAAAATGCAACTATTTTGTGTATCTATATCTATATATGTAGATATATATATGGCTAATGCAGCCTTGAGAAATTATTGCAAAGTAAAAGTGCGAGAGGATGAAATAGATAAGAAATATTATTTCGTGGTAAAATAAATCAGCAAATTCTTCAATAGTTGGGGGACGTGATATATATATATATATATATATATATATATATATCGTATATTCGCGAAATGATCCTTCACTATATATTGCCAAGCATCATCCTCGAGGATAATATTTTACTTTCCTTTTAACCCTTGAAACAAAAAATACATCTATTATATATATATATATATATATATACACACAAAATGGTTGCAAAAAATGCAGTCTCGAGAAATTATTGCAAAGTAAAAGTGCGAGAGAATGATATAGATAAGAAACATTATTTCGTGGTAAAATAAATCAGGAAATTCTTCAATAGGAATAGTTGGTCGACGTGACCAACTCGTTTATCATTGAAAACGAAACATTTCTTTGTCCGATGGCATGTCAATGTCTCGTTTATACTCTTGACGCGTTTGGTACACACAGACAATCCCTGCATCCCCTTTTATATATTGCCTGATGCCAATAAGGACATTGCATTGAGAAGGATTTTATCTTTGCACGGATCGACAGGCATCCCGTTCGTTTCTCTCTCTCTCTTTCTCTCTCCTCGTGTGATGAGATCGAGGGGGAGAGATGACGTCTCTTTTTCTTGCAACGAGAGAAAGAGTGAGAGAGTTAGATAAAAAGGGGAGACCTTTCGTCGTATCTTGCTAGAATCGACCTTCAACCAATCAGTCACGTTAACGGACGAGTCTCTCTCTCTCTCTCTCTCTCGACCAGGCAGTCCCATCGATCCTTTGGACGAGAGCTGACGTGGCATTTTCCAAACGGAGAATCGCGATATATGTGTCTTGATTTTTTTTTTCCTCCCATGACACGTTTCGAGATCCTTGAAGGAAAAATCACTGAATGCCTCTATCGCCTTATTTGAATATCAGAGAATTTAACTCACAGGATGAAGAAAAATTGTTGGCTGATTAGAGTAACTTTTTCTTCGTGTACACTGTGAGATTTTTTTTTTTTTAATCACAGAATTTAATTTAATTTTCTGTGTTAAAAAATTTTACTTCTGAAAATTTTACTGTGTTCAATTTTGTTTTATTTTTTTCTCAATGTCTGTGTTGGTTTGTAAAATATGTGAAATTATAAAATTGAAAAAGGCTTGGCTGAAGCCTCGGTGAAAAAAAAAAGAAAAAAAAAATGTCAAACCTGGCAGCGTGCGCGTGCATTGTTTTTCTTCGCTCACCTCTTCGCCCTCTGTCGATTCTCTTGTCTTGAGAGCCTCACGACCACTTAATCGAACGTGGGTGGATTTGCGGTATTTTTGTTGGTGGGCGTAACCCATCTCGGAACTCACAGTACGAGCTCACATGTGTGTCTCTCGGCTCTTGCGTTCGTTTCTCATTTAAACTCACAAAGAGACACACACGAACACACATTACTGAGAGAACCGTTGCATTTAAATTTTCTCTCTCACCGCACGAATGTGAAATTTCTCCCTTTCGATTTCCTTCACTTTCTCGACTATGAAATTATTATTATTATTATTCATTTTTCTCCTATAATCGTAAAAAGGGATTCAATGTCTCTCTGGCACGTATGGGCGAGGGCCAAGAAATTCAATCGAAACTGATTGGTAACTTTTTTAGCCCGAGAAGGATACTCGAGGTAGAAAAAAAAAATGTTATTTGGCTTCTGGCAATTATTCATTTTTCTTTCTCACTTTCCCCCTTTCTCGTTCATTTTCACCCGGCAGAGAATTTGTTTCGCACTCTCGTACTTTTTTCTTCTCTTCCGAATACCCTTCGAGAGTGTAAACGAGAGTGTAAGCGAGAGAGAGAGAGAGAGAGAAAGGCTAAAGTCCCGCGACGAATTGAGCTTATCGTGGAGCGCGAAACGTTTCCAACTTTTTTTGGGGGTGTGGAAAGAGTCGAAAGTGTTCGAGAAGAGGGAAACAACGCTCTACGGGTATAAAAGCTGTGAAGGAAACCGGCTTTCAATTACGTAGAGTGCCTACTAGCTTCTCGTACTTCCTCTCCCTCTCCCTCCCTTTCTCTCTCTTCTTCTCTCTTCTTCTCTCTCTTTCTTTCAAAAGCTGTAGGAATTGCAAGACTGATACAGCCGACATCCAAGCACCACGCTTTGACAACTTCTCCGTGGTCCGAGTAAAATTTTAATCAGGCCCGCCAGCCATTTTCCATCTAACCGGTTGAACCTTTGCACCCTCCATATATATATATATATATATATATATATATATATATATATATATATATATATGTGTGTGTGTGTGTATATGTATATATGTATATATGTATATATGTATATATTCTCCGTCACACTGCTGGGTGAGATAAGAGACAATAAGGAAAAGGAAACTTTATCTCAGGTTTCTCGATGACAAACTAAAAAAAGTGAGGAAAACAATTTTTTTTTTTTTTTTTTTTCGAGCTCTGCTCATCTCGTATTTACCCTTTGCTTATGAGTGTTCTCATATGTAATCATTTTGACATTTATATTCTCATTCTGAGACTAAATGACAAGGGAGGTTAATATACAAGAAAAAAAAAAAAAAAAAACTAAAAGATAATTAGTAATTCATTTCTGTCTCCCATATGCCACTCGTTTGCTTGTATTGTCCACTGGGGTTACCACACTATATAGATATACATTATGCTCTATACCTTCCTATAGAATGAACTCTGTGCGTGAATAATCCTCGAGTCTCGTGCAGAGACGAAGAGAGAGAGAGAGACAGAGAGAGAGAGAGAGAGAACTCACAGCGGGATAAATTCTCCGTGTGACCCTTAAGCCTCGCTTAAACAAACCGATTGCCTAAATAGGGATTAATTAAAGGGAGGGACTGATTTTGAAACAAGGGGTGACAGAGAGAGAGAGTGAGAGAGCGAGAGAGGTGGGGTGGAGTGAGAGAGAAGTATTTGCATGCAGCAGGGTGTCCCAACGCCAGTCTCTCTCGTCTCCTGTTGAATAATTTCAACATCAGAATATTCATAAAAATTGTCCAATTTATATCTCGATATATATATATATATATAAGCCCGAGCCCATCGACTCGCTCCTCGTCGTGAGAATGTAAAAATTTCAAAATATTTTTCAATTAATAATGAAATTTTTTAGTCCATCGGACTATTCATTCCATTGGACTATTCATTCCATTGGACTATTCAGTCCATTGGACTATTCAGTCCATTGGACTATTCAGTCTATTGGACTATTCAGTCCATTGGACTATTGAGTCTATTGGACTATACAGTCTATTGGACTATTCAGTCCATTGGATTATTCAGTCCATTGGACTATTCAGTCCATTGGACTATTCATTCCATTGGACTATTCAGTCCATTGGACTATTTAGTCTATTGGACTATTCAGTCCATTGGACTATTTAGTCTATTGGACTATTCAGTCCATTGGACTATTCAGTCCATTGGACTATTCAGTCCATTGGACTATTCAGTCCATTGGACTATTCAGTCCATTGGACTATTCAGTCTATTGGACTACTCAGCCTATTGGACTATTCAGCCTATTGGACTATTCAGTCCATTGGACTACTCAGTCTATTGGACTATTCAGTCCATTGGACTATTCAGCCTATTGGACTATTCAGCCTATTGGACTATTGGACTATTCAGTCTATTGGACTATTGGACTATTCAGTCTATTCAGTCTATTGGACTATTCAGTCTAATAGAGATATACGCGAAAATGAAAGTGTTGAAAATTTTCAAAGTGTTCAAAGTGTTGATCAAGATGTTAACATCAAGTTTTGTTGTATATTTAATCGGAATTATGAGTTTGAAGCCTCAAGGGTTGTTTTCACCCCACACGAATCGACAATTTCAGCTAGACGCTGGACTTTTCTCTCCCTGGGAATAGTCTAATAGGGACATGCGCGAATTGCCAAGAGGGAGATGAGACAGAAGGAGACGACGACCGCCATGTAAATACATAAAGGGATGGGTGACCCGCGAGGGTCAAATTGTGGCTATGGCGCGTATACTTGCGGAAGGGATGGGTAGAGCGGGGTGGGAGAGGGGTAAATGCGCGCGTCTCGCCAAAGTGCGTTGTAGAGGTTGAGGGTGGCCTTTGGCGTAAACCAAAATAGCAGCCGGGGCTTTGTACCGTTACGTACAATATATATATGAATATATATGTGTGTGTGTGTGTGTATACATATATAGCTATATACTCCTCTTACGTAAATTGCACGAATTAACGTTCGATTTGTAAATCAAATAGGAACACGTGTTTCCTCAGCTACCCCCTCTGCCCCTCGAATCATTTCGCCATATCCTTTGAGTGGAACTGCAACAAAAATTATGCAACGTCAATGGTACTTTTAATGAGACGAAAATGTTTTTTTTTATTTGTTTAATAAAATTTTTGAATTCTCCCTTATTTTTTTTTTTGGTTCTCAAATAATATTTATTTAATTAATTTTTTTTTTTATCCAAAGCCAATGTGGAAAAAAGTATAAAAAATTTACGAGAAGTCTCGCTTTGCCGTTGCACTGACAAATCGATATATATATTCGCTCTTGACGAGATCTCTTCACATTTTCGCCTCTCTCTCTCTCTCTCTCTCTCTCTCTCTCTCTCTCACTCTCACTCTCACTCTCACTCTCACTCACTCCCCGTCACACTTGAATCAACCCAACGGGGAGGCCCGTGTCGATGAATAATAAAATCGGTACACGTATTGGCGCTCTCGTATCTCTTTGCGAGAAAAGCCTCGTCTGCCTGACTCGCGTGTATTCTGTCGTAAGCTCTTCCGTTCTCCTCGACTCACTCGTTTCGCCGCTTCTTTCATTCTTTCTTCCTGTCTTTTTTTTTTTTTTTTCATTATTCTTTTTTTTTTCCACACTTAACCCACCCCTTTTGTGCTGTGCGTCGTTTAATATTCTCATCGTGTTCTATTATTCTCTTTCGGCGAGCTCTCTCTCTCTCTCTCACTCACTCTTTCTCTGGCGGCGTATACGAGAGTCGCGTGCTAAAGGCCAGCCAACCCTCGCGCATGCATGTCCGCCAAATTCACGCGAAAAAAAAACCTTTTTTTTTTTCTCTTTTTCCTTCTGCTTGCAACAAAAATTTTTTCATGTTCAAAACTGATCCATTTTTTAGCCCGTAATTCGCGTAAAAAAAGCCTCAAGTTTTGACCGAGCGAACAAAACTCCTCGGAACTTGCAATATTTTATCTTAAAAAAAAAAAAAGAAAAAAAAAATTCTACTCAATTCTCCGGACAGCACGATATGAAAACTGGAGAAACTGGCTTTGTTTTCGTTCTTCTCTCGTCTTCATCGACCGGAATACGAAGCAAGAGAACACGGAGAATACATATATAGAGTCACGTTTCTTTTTTTTTTTTTTTTTTCTTCGTCGTTATTTATACAGTACTCGAGTCTCTGTGTTACGAATTAGAAAACTCATGTGTCAAGGGCTACGAAGGGTCGTATAACACGTACGTGGTACAACAGAGGATTTTTAATATATATGGTAGATATATAGTATATATAGTATATATAGTATATATAGCATATATAGTATATGTAGTACATATAGTATATATAGTACATATAGTATATATAGTACATATAGTATATATAGTACATATAGCATATATAGCATACATAGTATATATAGTATATACAGTATATATAGTATATACAGTATATACAATATATACAGTATATATACTGTATATATAGCATATATACCATATATAGCATATATAGTATATATAGCATACATAGTATATATAGCATATATAGTATATATAGTATACACAGTATATATAGTACATATAGCATATATAGTATATATAGTATATACAGTATATATAGCACATATAGTATATATAGCATATATAGCATGTATAGTACATATAGCATATATAGTATATATAGCATATATAGCACATATAGGATATATAGTATATATAGCATATATAGCATATATAGCATATATAGTATATAGCATATATAGCATATATATAGTATCTATGACCAAACTAGATGTAATGCTGGAGAGTTTGCCTGAGCTACAGAAACACAAACACACTTTTCTGCTGAATTGCCATGCTCCAGAATCTCTTCATGCACTTTAATACACGTATATACGTATAGACGCTTCTTTGCTCATGTGTATGTGTGTGTGCTGTATTTTACATAAAAGCGCAGATAGGCTTTTGAAAGGGCCACGAAATGAGTGAAGAACTCACGCATTCACTACAATCTACACAGCCACACACACATATATATATATATATATATATATATATATATATATATATATATATATATATATATATTCATATACATATGTGTGCGGCTGTTAGAGTTATGTATGTATATATGAATATATATATTCTCGTCCTGTATGGCCGTGTCAAGTGTGTGACGATATTGTGCAAGCCTGCAGTCTCGAGAGTGGAACGAGAGAAAGATATAGGAGCGCATAGAGGGTAGGCAGTCAGGCAGGAGGGTCCGTTAGAGCACAAGAGCGCCTTATCAGCTCGTCCTCTTTCTCCTCCTCCTCCTCCTCCTCCTTCTTCTTCTTCTTCTCCTGCGCGTCGTAACCCTCGCTATAGCCTGAACGATCGAGGGCTTAAAAATGAAGCTTCTCATATACCACAAAATCAGAACTCGAGAGAAAGAAAAAAATGCTCTCAAACTATTCGATGATAAACGAAATATTAAAAAATGTTGTCCTTTTATTTTTAATAATTCAGCTTTGTAATTATTTTTTTTCTTCTTCTTGTAAGCTCGTTTAACTAAAAATCATTTTTTTTTTCCTATTTTTAAGTGACGCTAAATATTATTTTGTTTAGTTTACTGTCTATATGGAATTTGAAAGTATATGTCATTTTTTTTAAATTCGCTTCGAAATTTTTTTATTAGCGTTTTTTTTTAATTTTATTTTTTCGCTAAACAGAAAACTGTAAAATGGGCTTTCTGGCTATATATATATATACTTAAGAATACAGAAATATATATATATATATATATATATATATATATATATATATATATATATATATATATATTTCTGTATTATTAAGTATCGTAAGGATAAAATTTCGAGGACTCTCGAGACCCTTGAGTGACCGTATCCTTTGTTCGACCTTCTCAACAATCGGCCGATCGACCTGATGATTATTTTAACGGTAATCTTTCGTTAATAAACGTCCGCGATGGCCTGCCAAAGCCAAACATTGAAAAGTGGACGGTAACGAGAAAAATTTACGAAGGAGAAAAATTTACGGCCCTTATGTCGACATTCTGTGAGCCACTCGAGAACGTAAACAAGGCCTTTTCATATCTCGCCCCTTCTCTCTCTCTCTCTCTCTCTCTCTTCCACCCGGCCCTCTCTCTCTCTCTCTCTCTCTCTCTCTCTTCCCCCCCCGACCTCTCTCTCTCTCTCTCTCTCTCTCTCTCTCTCTCTCTCTCTCTCTCTCTCTCTCTCGCCCCTTCTCTCTCTCTCTCTCGCCCCTTCTCTCTCTCTCTCTCACTCTCTTTCTTTCTTTCTTTCTTTCTATGCAGCTCACTGGGAGGCCATTTTCTCGCGAGCCAAGAGAGACGATGAAAGAGACGAAAAGCAGAGAGAAAACTTTTTTTTTTCGTCCATTGCCCATTGCTTGCATGTATATGCAAACACGAGAGACAGACATAGAAATATTTACGTTTCTTCACAGTCACAATCAGCAGCAGGAGGCACACAAACGTTTTTGGAATATTAAAAGAGGGAAGAAAACAAAAAACAAAAAATATATATATATAGTAACTTTGATAATTTTGCTGCTACACCGACTGGCCCTCCACGTTGTAGCTTAACACGAAAATGGGAACAATAAGAGACACTCTACAATATTTTATACACAATAGTAAACGTCATTGCCATTGTCCACTTTTCAAAAATATGCATTTGCATTACTGGAAAATTTCATATTCACAATTCTTATATATTCGTAGTCCTCATCGCCTACCGACAGTCTAACGCGGAGTATAATTATTATTATTATTATTATATTCGTTAAAAATAAAATAAATAAATAAATTCTCTTTTCCAAGGATAATTATAAATATCTGGTCGGGTGCGCGGATCGGATGATTTTGCTGGTGCCCCGGATCATATGGGTCGCTTGGGTCAAAAATTACCCATATGATCCGCGCAGGGTTAACATTTCAATTATTATCGATGTACGAAAAATCAATTTTTAATAAGAAATAAATTATTATCATCAATAATAATAATAATAATAATAATAATGTTATAATAATAAATAGCTCGATGTAAGTATTTTTTTTTCCTCGTACATGGATGACTAGACTTTTTTTAAATTTATTTATTTTTTTTTTACTGGAAGGGGAAATCCCAGTGTCCCATACCTGTTTGTCAGCGCACAGAGTTCTTCTATACACCATGCTGACTATGAGTTCTTCTATACCTGAGCAACACGCGGAACGTGCAGAGACAGAGCGAGAGGGAGATAAAAAAAAAAATTATATATATATATAGATACATATATATACATATACATATATATACATATACATATATATACATATACATATATATACATATACATATATATACATATACATATATATATACATATACATATATATACATATACATATATATACATATACATATATATACATATACATATATATACATATACATATATATATACGGGATGAGAGCGAGTGAAACGAATGAAAACATCGAGCCAGCCAGGCAACAGGGTAGTTTCTCGCTTCGAAGGATTGGAGTATTAGAAATGTGCGAGAGAGAGGGGGAGAGAGAGAGAGAGATTAAACTCTAGGAGCGAGGGAGAGCTGAGCACAGTCTGGCTTGTGATCCAGCGATCCTGTGGGACGCTCACGGTGAGAGAACGAAAATAGGGAGGGGGAAAAGACCGTACGAGACTAAAACGGGACGAGGGCTGATGTCGACCCTCTCTCGCAGTCATCGCTACCCCTCTTGGCAACCCCGAAGGCAGTAGAAGAGAGAGAGAAAGAGAGAAAGAGAGAGGGAGAGAGAGAGAGAGAGAGAGAGAAAAGGCTCTTCGAAGGGAGAGCAGAGACCCCTTGCCCCCTTCCCCCGTAAATTTTCGTTTCTATTCCAGTCGCCCTCGTGCCCCGCCACGGCCTACACACGAAAAAGGGCCATCCGGTCCCACAGCAAAGCAACTAACGACAAGCTGCTGCTGCTGCTGCTGCTTCGTTCTGTGCGAGGAACGAAAAAAAAGAAAAAAAAAAAGAAATTCCTAAATATTTGCCTCGATAACACGAGCGAAAAAAAGTGAAATACAGTAAATTCTTTATTTCCACATCGGACAATTGAAGGGGAAATGAGGTCAAACCATAGATATGAGAATTTTAATTCGATAAAAATTGTTGAAAATATATTCCGGAATATTAAATATTTCATTGGTGAAGCCACAAAGTGTACTCAGCCCGAAGCGTGAGAAGAAACTTCGATCGATATTACTTCGTGGTAGATTTGAGAAAATACAGAGAAAGAGAGAGAGAGAGAGAGAGAGAGAGAGAGAGAGAGAGAGAGAAAATCGTGCTCAGAGGTAGAGAAACGTTATATTCACTCATACCGGGAATACGACACGTTAATTTATTGATTACCGGTAGAAATTAACGTTTCATCGAATTATTTCTCTCTTCTCTCGTTGGTCCGTTCCTTCACGTCGATTTCTCCTCTCTCGCCCCTTCTCAAATCTCCTCCCTTGACTACGAGGAGCAATTATAGCAATTTCGTGAATTTTGTATATATATATATATATATATATATATATATATATATATATATATATATATATATATATAAATAAATTTCTCTTGGCACGACTGAGTCGTACCGAAATTTTCATCAGTGTCGTGAAACAGATGGAGAGATAGAAACGTCGTTTAAGCTGCAGTAATTCTCACATTGCCAACCAGATCGTTTCTCAAATATTCTCAGATCCCATGCTCTCTTTAATCTGGAAAATTTTACTGTGCTGTGCCGTAGCCTGACTGAGTGATATTTTGACTCCCAAGTATCTTGTCTATAATATGCTAGACAGTTGGCTCAATTTTTTGTTTTTTGTTTTTTTTTGTGGTGCATAAAAACCGGAAGTGATGAGAAATAGTGAACAAATGGATAAATTTCATCATCGAGTTGCCCAATTAAAAACAATCTGAGTGAGTTTTAATTTTAATTTATATTTTTAATAAAATAAAATACAAATTTGTGAATTTTATTTGAAAAATCGTATCACGGACTATGATGATCGTTTTTTATTCTAGAATCAATTATTTTAATACAGTAGAAAAATTTTATTTAGCACTGGAGAAAAAAATGAAAAAAAAAAATCCAATATTTAAATATGGCAGATGATTGAGGATTTTTTGAGAATTAAATATTCTTACTCTATTAAATTTAGTCCGTGTTTATGATCATTTTTTATTCTAGAATCAATTATTTTAATACAGTAGAAAATTTTTATTTAGCACTGGAGAAAAAAATGAAGAAAAAAAAATCCAATATTTAAATATGGCAGATGATTGAGGATTTTTTGAGAATTAAATATTCTTACACTATTAAATTTAGTCTGTGCGTTTGAAAAAAAAAATACTAAAATGGAAATTTTATGGTGAAAATATGATGGCTAGTCGAGGGGGTTGCAGATGAATTTCTTGAAAGGACGTGAAAGAATTTACGTGACACGGACGTGAAAATTTTGAAGTATTACACATTGGGGTTATATTCATGAGGGTCAAGTCGAAAGTATACGAGTGTCTCACAGGGTGGGTACCTCGTTAATCCGCTTACCTGGCAGACTGCATGGGGGATTTATAATATGGATATGCGATTGTGTTTGGATTATATTCGTACCGAGACATTCACGACAACGAAGAAGAAGAAGAAGAAGAGGAAGAGGAAGAAGAAGAAGAAGAAGAAGAAGAAGAAGGAGTAGAAAGATTTTCACATAAACTGATGCACTTCAGTTTCTTTTTCTTCTATCTCGTCACCTCTTGACCATAAAACGACTGACGTTTACTCACTCCTGCCCCCCCCCCCCCTCTCCCACGTTTTATCATGTCAGAAGGTCAAACTGGACTTTTACCTGTTTACGTCGAAAAAATAAAAAATAAAAAATGCTAGACAGCAATTGTAAATTATGCGGGGTTGAGTTAGTAGAGAAAAAGTTGTAGCCATAAAATTTCATAATAATCATATTGAATTTTGCATAAAATTTCTGAAGCTGAGATTTTTCAAATATTCAAATGAACTTTGTTATTATTTTTTTATTTCAACATTTACTGATTACTCAGTATTTTTCACTGAATATTTTTATTTTTTGTCTACACGTGAAAAAAATCAAAACGCTTCAAACGAAGCGCTTGTTAATAATATTGACGAGACTCGGCCAATTTGATATGAAAAATATTTACAAATTTTAATTAAAGAATCGGAAAAAAAAAAAAAAAATCGTCTCGATCTCCATTTTTCTATTTACTTTGATGGATTTATCAGAGCAACTCTCTCTCTCTCTCTCTATAATTCTGGGCTAATTTTTGACACATATCAGACGTGAAAAATTCTCGTTTATTTCACTCATCGACATGCCCAGAGAGAATCGTGACCCGAGGGAATTTACAGTTTGAAAATTATGGCTATTCTATTCCTGCTAGGATCTTTTAGGTATAGGAACGAAATACAAATATCGGTCTGGAAAGCAGCTCGAGTATGTTCTCGACGAATATCGTTATATATATATATATATATATAAAACTCTCTCTCTATATATATATGTCTTACAGCGTGGGCTTTAAAACTACCCTAAACTAATAAAATGGTTGCTTCCACCCGCCGACTCTCTCCTCCTCCTCCTCCCCCTCTTGGATTTCCCCTCTCTCCCTCTCTTTTTCCATGCCCTCGGGATCGTTTCAAGATCTTTTAAGGAAGGGCAGCTGTTCCTTTTCGTCTCTCTCCACGTTTTTTTTTTTTCTTTTTCGTCTCTCTCTTCTTTTCCTCGGTTTCCCAATACTATATAATCTTTTACTTCTCGCTCACGCACGTCCATCTTTCGTCGAAGTTTATCTCCGACTGTGCCCTGGAGGGAGGGAGAGAGAGAGAGAGAGAGAGAATAAATAAAAAAATGAGATAGCAAGAGAGAGAGAGAGAGAGAGAGAGAATAAATAAAAAAAATGAGATAGCGAGAGAGAGAGAGAGAGAGAGAGAGAGAGAGAGAGAGAGACGGTACAGAATTGGAGGCAACTCGCCATGCCCTCACCCACACGTGATATTTACAAAGTTGGTCCTAGCAAACAATTTATACAACCTACATAGACCCTGAAAAAAAAAGAAAAAAAAAAGAAAAAACGTCCAAAGACCATGCAGGATTTCCAGTGGACAGGCATCTTTCTTCTTTCTTCATCTTATCCATCTTCTCACGAGGCTTTTCGAGGCCCTTCGAACCGAATTACGCTCGTGTAAATAATTCTACAAGCTTTTTCGTCTTTTTCTTGCTATTCCATGTGAGTAAAATTTTAAAAAAATTTAAAAAAATAAAGATCCTGGTATGTTTTTTGACCTCCTATAAAAATCAAAAATTGAAAATTAAAAATTAAAAGAATGACCTTGCAGGTCTGCCAGTTACTTTCTTCATCTTATCCATCTTCTCACGAGGCTTTTCGATGGCCCTTCGAACCGAATTACATTCGTGTAAATAATTCTACAATCTTTTTCGTCTCTTTCTTGCATCTCAGTAAAATTTTTAAAAACTTGAAGCAAACAAACATCCTGGTATTTTTTTTGACCTCTTACACTTCGTGCTATTCTTCGTTTTATCGATATGAGGCTCGTGAGATGACCTTCTTCGACCTTGAAATAGAAACGAAACGAACTTACCGGAATCATCCACAATTTCTTAAATATTATTGTTATGCGCGGCAACGGTTCTTACCAAGGACCGAGAAAAACTAAACAATCTTCTCGATATATCACTCGTGACTATAGGGAGAATGCGGGACACAGGGAAGGGAAAAAAATGAGCTGGAAATTCTAGCTGTCTATTGAGAGAGACAGAGATAGCCCTAGAGAGGCTTTTGACCCAAAAGGAGACGATTTTTCGTCTGGATGGTCCACGTTTTGTTCGGGATGACGAAGACGAAAGGAAACTCGGTTGAGAACGAACATGTGAGATTCGTATCGTTCTCGGAGGATTTCATTCTTCTCTTCTTTTCGTCTCTTCTTGATCCACGTGTATATATATATATATTTATATCTATATATACGTTATATATATATACGTTATTTATATATATATATATATAGCGATCTCACAATTCCCCTTATTCTCATGAGATGCGGTCCTCACTCTTCTCGATGCTGCAGAAGAAAACTTAAGATACGAAAAAGGATACAGAGCCCACCAGAGAGAGAGAGAGAAAGAAGGAAAAAAAAAAGAAGAAAAAAATCTCGCACGAGATGCCGATCGCAGAGGATACGTGTGTTGTGTACGAACGACGAAACTTAATTCTCCAAGATGCACTCGTGGCTCATTTTTCTCATTTGAACATTTGAACCGAAAATAAATTTACGAATCTCCATAGAGAATGAGCCTGAGACGAAAAATTCTTCGACATTCTTCAAAATTATCTAGAAATAATTTTTATTTATCACTTGGCAGTCTGTAATAATTATAATTAATTATATGCATAGGAAAAAATTACAAATTACAAATAGGGCAACGAATCGTCTGAATTTGTTGCTGCGGGTTTTAAGGCCACGTGAGACTTTTTCATCATCGATTCTCATCGAGACTTATTATCGTCGTCAATAAAATTCTATATACACGCAATTTGTATGATTTATTTTGGGAAGAAATTACGTCTGTAAAATTTACACGTAAACTTTTCCTCTTATCTCATCGATTTATACGTATCGTTTGCACTACTCGTGGAGAATTACGCTCCAACCTTCGTGAAGTAATACACACAGGAATGTTTGCTAAATACGAAGTTGTGTGTTTTCTCTATTTCTCTTATATAGACGCACAATTTATGCATTCGAGCATATATATATATACGTACCACGAGCGAGCATATATATATATATATATGCTGGCTCGTCGCGTAGTATATATATATACCATGAGCGAGCATATATATATATATATACCACGAGCGAGCATATATATATATACCACGAGCGAGCATACATATATATACCACGAGCGAGCATATACATATATACCACGAGTGAGCATATACATATATACCACGAGCGAGCATATATATATATATACCACGAGCGAGCATATATATATATACCACGAGCAAGCATATATATATATATATGTATATATGTATATATATATATATATATATATATATATATATATATATACCACGAGCGAGCATATATATATATACCACGAACGAGCATATATATATATATACCACGAGCGAGCATACGTATGTATACCACGAGCGAGCATATATATATACCACGAGCGAGCATACATATATATACCACGAGCGAGCATATACATATATACCACGGGCGAGCATATATATATATACCACGAGCGAGCATATATATATATACCACGAGCGAGCATATATATATATACCACGAGCGAGCATATATATATATACCACGAGCGAGCATATATATATATACCACGAGCGAGCATATATATATATACCACGAGCGAGCATATATATATATACCACGAGCGAGCATATATATATATATACCACGAGCGAGCATATATATATATACCACGAGCGAGCATATATATATATATACCACGAGCGAGCATACATATATATACCACGAGCGAGCATATACATATATACCACGGGCGAGCATATATATATACCACGAGCGAGCATATATATATACACCACGAGCGAGCATATATATATATACACACCACGAGCGAGCATATATATATATATATCACGAGCGAGCATATATATATATATACCGCGAGGATACATATATATATATATATGCTCGCGCGAGCCACATAAGTATACACAAGTTGCATTTAATTGCTTCGAGAGCATCGGCCACGCGAGACTTCACTTTCTTTCACCATAGAGCTGAGCTCGCTCATACATACATATATATATATATATAAGATTGCCGAGCAAATGCAGGGAATAAGGAATCGCAAACTCGCTCTTATGCCCTCTCTCATTCGTGAGGCATTTAACAACTTGTTATACGGGATATACGAGATATACGGATAAGGATCTACGGATCGCTGGTGCATTGAAAAATTACGCAAAGAGCTGCGTGGTTGAGGAGAGGAAGGGGGAGAGGAAAAGGTGAGGAGGAAAGGGAATATAGGAAGGAATCGAAACAAGAGCGTTTGCAATGGGCAAAAGAAGAGTCGTGGAAACGAGCATGTAATGTGCAATTGCAGCATCTCTCAAACTCGCTTATTTTTCTCACTCTCCCCTCCTCCTCTCCCCACACCTCTTCTCTTTCTTTTTATGCGTTTTATTTCTCGCTCCTTTTCTATATTATTCTTCCGGTATTTATCTCGGAAATATCTCACGGTCACTTTTCAACACAAGCAGCATATTGCAATTTATAATCATTCTCTCTCTCTCTCTCGCTCTCGAGTTCTTCAATGTCAATTAATTCACGAGTGTGAAAATCCGTCAATGCAATTTATCCGGAATTAAATTAATTATTATTCGCAGGAGGAATAATATTTTATTGCATAATAATTGCTGGATATTTTGAGAAGAGACCTTTTGTTAAACGGTTGATGGACGTTTTTGTTACGTTATGAGATATTTTGCTCGTGGGTCACGTTGGCGATAAAATCCTCCCCTCCCCCCACCTCTCTCTCGCCCCTCTGACCTCTCCCCCTCCCCTCTGCTTTCCGTTATACCACAGAAACAAACAATAAACGAGGGAAGAAAACCGCGAGTCCGGAAATACACAAAAAGGCAGACGGTGCGAATAGAGGTCGTACGATTGTTTGGGGCTCTCTGTGTACACTTTCAGAGTTCTTACGAACGCGCGATGACATCGTTTTTTTTCTCTCAAATGAGAAATTTCGTTTGTGCGTTGAGCGAGCCAAATGTCGACGAATTTCTATCGTTCTTCCTCGCAATTTTGGAAACGCAATTTTCTAATTATAATCATATTACAGCGACCGCCGAATCCTCACGGAAGTGGTTCTTGCGTATTACATAAACGAAGGAGAGGAAGAGACAGAGTGGCGAGGTGGCGGCGCGGTGGTGGCTGGGAAGGGGAAGGGGAGGGGGAGAATTCAAGACGCCCCTACAGAGGTCGCGGACGTTTTACCGAGAAGTTTAATGACGCATTAAATTCGAATCATCGTCTCCTGCTGTCTCACAATCGGCTCGTCACTAAATTCAATGACATCTCAATTTTACTGCACGAAAATTTCGAAAATAAAAATATTTTTCGATGATTTTTTTTTTGATAGAACAAAAAAAAAAGTGACGATAATTTTATTTGTATTAAAATTATTATTATTATTTGGCTCGATACCCGTTTTATGCCTCTCGGTGGCGACAATGAACTTGATTCTTCGATTCAACCGAAAGTGAATCGGCACTGCTGACGAGAAAGGAGAAAGAATGAAGCAGTGCAGGAAGGGGAAAAGCGAGGAGACGCGGCGAACGAACTCTGTGAAATCTCGATGGTGCGGGCGAACGACCAGAAAAATATTGAGGGGATTTTGCTCCTCTCTCTCTCTCTCTCTTTCTTTGAGACGGGACATGGACGATCGAGAGTGGGAAAGAGTAATGACACACCGGGATCTGCGTGGGGACGAAACGATCGTTCGAGCGTGAGGCAGAGAGAGAGAGAGAGAGAGAGTGAGAGACTCGTCGCGAATTTCGGGACAAGGTTAGTGTGCCGGCCACGCCAACACATTCGGTTTGGCAAGTGTTCGTGTGTTGAATAAAAAAAAAAAAGCGCGTCGAGAGTTTCGCGAGGAGATCAACGATCCGCTATACATGTTTTTCTCCCACTCTGTATGCCTCGCTCTCTCTTTCTCTCTCTGTCCTGCCTGGATGCTGCTAAGCTCCCCACACACAACA
>OY769903.1:32627848-32652848 GCA_963669185.1 Dyspetes luteomarginatus
ATAACTTGGGGACGAGAACTGCGTGCCAACCAGAAAGATAGAGAGAGAGAGAGAGAGAGAGAGAGAAACATCCGATCACAATATGTCGTGGACGAACCACACAGCATCCTATCCTGCCAAAATTTCATCGTCGCTCGTCCTTATTATCGTCCCCGGACAAAGTCCCAAGAATTTGGGATCGCCAAATCCTTGGAAATAATTTTCTATCGTATCCCGTTATTAAAATATCGCGCGCGTATCCTTTCTCTATATATATACATATATACATATATTTTTATATATATTTGTATATATATTCATATATATTTATATATAAATATATAAATATATATATATTTATATATAAATATATATAAATATATATATATATATATATATTATATATATATATATATATATATATGTATATATATTTATACCTTTCGATGGCCCCAGGACGATCCTTTCTCGATTAAAAGTTCCGCAACGTTCCGAATGAAATAACATACACGCAAAGATTTTTCAATCCATTCTCTCTCTCTCTCTCTCTCTCTCTCTTCCGCTTTCTCTCTATCTGTGTGTCTGTGGGTGTCTGTTTGCATGCATGCACACCGTCTTGTGTTTGTGCCTACCGTTATATTCTGAGTAGCCGAGATATGTAGCGATGAGTAAAAAAAAAAACACGAAAAAAGAATCTTCAAGGCTTTTGAGTTAAACGTAGTGAACCGAAACGAGTGAAAAGAAAAAAAATTAATTGAATATCAGATGAAAAATTGTTTGCACTGAGTCTGTGCGCTCATTTTTAACCCTTCGCGTATTTTTTTGACTTTTTTCTGTCGTGGAATTCCTGCTGATCGCGGAGCAATTAAATCTTCGGTATACTCGAACCAGCTCTCAGGACGTTGCCCTCTCTCCGAGAAAGAATTGTAAAAAAAGAAAGAAAAAAAAAAAATAATATATTCAAATCCTTTCGACTAATAGTCTTTTCTCACGCGAACGAAGCTTTGTGCAAAAATTGCGTTTTCTCTCTCTCTCTCTCTCTCTCTCTCTCTCTATTTTTCTCACTGCCCCCTTGTCTCTCATTCAATTTTTTTTTTTTTTTTTTTTTCCCATACAATTATACAATTAATATTAATATTGATGCCATGGTGGAGTAAGCTCCACCATTTTGCAACGTAAAAAAAAAAAAGTTTTATAAATTTTTCATTAAATTTGTATTTATTAAGGATAAATTATCATTGATTAATTGCAAATGATCCTCTTTATCTCAATTTTATTAACATCTTTGCCATTTTATTCCACTCGCGAAACTTTTTTGACTAGGCTACATATATCGTGCTCAACAACTTTCCGAGAATCGAGTTCCTTCTTCTTCACCTTTTATCTCTTTCTCTTCCTATATCTTCTTTCCTCCTCTTCCTGTCTCTCTTCAAGATCCTTCTCTATATCTATATAACTGTCGTCGTAACAGGTTTACACGGATACTCTCCACTAGTGCCCCGTTATACATAAATGTTATATATATATATATATTGTATGAGACATTCCATGCCAATTCGACCATCGTTTTAACTGACCCTTCCATTTGGTTCATTATTCGTGACGTCATTGCACAGAGTGGAAAAAAAAACACATTTTCTCAAAAATTTTACCAAACTATTGAGAACTTTTTGCAACAAGTTTTGCTCTTTGAGAGACCTCGAAATTTTATCATTTTTTCATTAATTCAGTGACACAATGGCCCAGAAAAAAATGTAAATTAAAATTGGGAGTAAAAATGTAAATTAAAATTGTGACTAAAAATGTAAATTAAAATTGTGAGTAAAAATGTAAATTAAAATTGAGAGTAAAAATGTAAATTAAAATTGTGAGTAAAAATGTAAATTAATATTGTGAGTAAAAATGTAAATTAAAATTGTGAGTACAAATGTAAATTAAAATTTTGAGTAAAAATGTAAATTAAAATTGGGAGTAAAAATGTAAATTAAAATTGTGAGTCAAAATGTAAATTAAAATTGAGAGTAAAAATGTAAATTAAAATTGTGAGTAAAAATGTAAATTAAAATTGAGAGTAAAAATGTAAATTAAAATTGGGAGTAAAAATGTAAATTAAAATTGTGACTAAAAATGTAAATTAAAATTGGGAGTAAAAATGTAAATTAAAATTGTGAGTAAAAATGTAAATTAAAATTGTGAGTAAAAATGTAAATTAAAATTGAGAGTAAAAATGTAAATTAAAATTGTGAGTAAAAATATAAATTAAAATTGGGACTAAAAATATAAATTAAAATTATGACTAAAAATGTAAATTAAAATTATGACTAAAAATGTAAATTAAAATTATGAGTACGCAATAATTTCAGACAGTACATAAGAATGGTGCAAAAAAACAATAGAGGAAGTCGATTAACAAAATCAATGATTGGTCGAATTGGCATAGAGTAGCTCGTATATGTACATGGTATATACTATTTACTATTTATGTACAATGTATCGCAGGATAGCACGTCGGGCCCCAACATAAAGATATATATAAACTTATATATATATATATACATATATATATAAACTTATATATATATATATATATGTATATATATATCTACTATCTCTTCTCGTCTCTTCACTCTTCGGCGTTTGTGTATTCCTAGGAGTGCTCACACGCTTGGCTCGTCTGGTTTTCACTCGATGTGACTCTCGCTCTGTAACAGGTTACACACCGATTCTCACCCACGATCAGACACTATTGTACAATATATATATATATATACATACAAGAACGCGGCTGACTCTCGATTTGCTTCGTCCACGAACGAGTGGGCGTTTATATCTGATATCCTATTCCCATATATATATATATAATAATAATAATAATAATAATAATACTACGAGACAATATACTACACAACCATTTCACTCTCTTTCCTCTTTGCCTTTTCTATCTCTGGCTCTCCTCATTATATTACACATATACATATATACATACATATATATATATATATGTATATATATATATATATATGCATATTTACATGGTTTAAATTATGCAAATTCTTGTACACTCTGCTGTACAGACCTTTCTATACTACTAAACTATACAGATTAACAGTTAGATGTCTATATATATATGTATATATATATATATATATATATATATATATATATATATATATATATTCGCAAATGGTATATAACGGTGATTCGCCGAAAGTGAGATCGCGACTTGTACGAGACAAGTTTTTTTGTTTTTTTTTTCCACGTATTCTCATTCAGTGATTCGTCGTCGATTCATTGATAGAATTTTATTTTTATAGCCAAGTCATCAGTCTCGTCTCGTAGAATTGGAAAAAATTTCTATGCTGGCTGAAATGAGTCAATAAATAGTTTCGTTTCTCAGATTTAATTTTTAGGCATTTGGAGTAATTCAATTGTTTTTTTTTTTTTTTTTTTTTTTTTTTTTTAGTAATATTTTTTATAAATCACTGAAAAATTGAATTTTAGAAATATATATATATTATATATATATATTATATATATATATATATATATATATTTATTTATTTATTTATGTATATATATATATATATTTCTTTGTATATTTGATAACATCCGTTATCGATTTCCTATTCAATTCACGCAAATCCGGATACGTCACACATTTGTATTTAACTCTCTGTTGGCTCTTCGACAGGAAGTGTTAATTCCTGTCTCTGACGAAAAATCCGTTATATCCACCACACACGTTTCTACGGATCGATCAATCGGTTTATATTAACGCCTGACGGGCCGGTGACTTTTTTTTTTTTATTTTTCTTTTTTTATATTTTTTTTTTTAATTCCCCCTCTCGATTTCTGGCCGAGGGATACGAGTGATTCACATTTTTCATTCCTTTTTCATCCGTCATCGGAGCTGTCGGAAATCACAGCGATAATCAAATAGTTGAGATTCTCCTCTGACGTGACGTCAGTCGAATGCCAGAACGAGAGAGAAACGAAGAATTTTTCTACTGCCTCGAGGGGGTTTCAACGAAAATCAAATTGTATCCGACCGAAATTAAATTTGTCACTGCTCGATCCATTCGTCGTCCCTCATGTAACGAGATCTTTTACTCTCGGAGAGAAAAGAGAGAATGAAGTGATTTGATTTAAGAAAAAAAAAAAACGAAAGAAAAAAAAAAAAATTCTCTTCCTCAAATTTCTCACAGTATGGGAATCGATAAAATATTTCAACACGAATTTGCCAATATCAGAAAGATAAAAAATTTTAATCGTTCAATATTGGATCGAAATTCAAGAATAATGGCTCAAATGTGTCATAACAATTCCTCCCCCCCCCCTCCCCCTTCCCCAATTGAAAAAGTAAAAGTACATAGAAGTACATAGAGGTACATCGAGGTACACCGAAGTACATGGAAGTTCATAGAGGTAGATGGAAGTACATAGAGGTAAATGGAAGTACATAGAAGTATATTGAAGTACATAGAAGTATATTGAAGTACATAGGGGTGCATAGGAGTATATAGGAGTACATAGAAGTACATAGAACTATATCGAAGCACATAGAAGTACATAGGGGTCCACAGGAGTATATAAGAGTACATAGAACTATATCGAAGTACATAGGAGTATATAGGAGTACATAGAAATATATAAAAGCACATAGAAGTACATAGGAATATATAGAAGTACATATAAGTAAATAGCAGGGGTGAATAGTAGAAATACATAGGAGTACATAGAAGTACATAGAAGTACATGGAAGTACATAGAAGTACACAAAAGTAAATATAAGTACATAGAAGTACATAGAAGTAAATAGAAGTACATAGAAGTAAATAGTAGGGGGGAATAGTAAAAGTACATAGGAGTACATAGAAGTAAATAGTAGGGGTGGCTTATGTGAAATATTTCTTGAGCCCATATGTACCATTTCCAAAGCAAAAACCTCTTTCGTCACCCAAATGGCTGATCCTATGCATTCAGTGTGCTCGTCATGTTCAAAGAGGGCGTCGTCGTCGTCGTCGTCGTCCTGGCTCTGTAGATTTTGATCCCGATTCGAGAGGGTCTCTCATCACCACGACATATATTGGATTAAGTTTCATCGGGCATATCGTCACCGTATAAATAAAAATGTCCTGGCGAGCCGTGTGAGAGTGCACGAAGAAGGGGGGGGGGGAGAAACGACCGAAGGGTGTGAGGAATGGACGAAGAATCCAATTTTGTTATTTCCCAGGACGATGTGTGGCCCATGAAAGACCCACGACGAAGATATCAAATTACGTGTACTTTTTTTTTTTTTTTATATATATGAATTATCTAGCATTCTTTTTCTAAACTTAATGTGACCTAACGCTCTGCCATACAATGAAAAAAAAAATCAGTCCTTGAATTATATTTCGGGAAAATAAAAAAAAAAATCGTCAATCATAATGAAAAATTGTAAATTTTTCGTATTTATTAATTTTATTAATTGTACTCAGTTAATTTTGGTAATTAAAATTCTGGAGCACGTGGAAACTATTAATGATTCTGCTACCATAATATCTGCGTGTGTCCTCGTGCTGTTGAGCTTTTGTTATTTTATTTTTTTTAAATTTTATTTATGAATTATCTAGCATTTTTTTTATAAACTTAATGTGACCTAACTCTCTGCCATACAATGAAAAAAAAATCAGTCCTTGAATTATATTTCGGGGGAAAGAAAAAAATCGTCAATCATAATGAAAAATTGTAAATTTTTCGTATTTATTAATTTTATTAATTGTACTCAGTTAATTTTGGTAATTAAAATTCTGGAGCACGTGGAAACTATTAATGATTCTGCTACCATAATATCTGTGTGTGTCCTCGTGCTGTTGGGCTTTTTTTTTTTTTTTTTTTTTTTTATTTTATTTACGAATTATCTAGCATTTTTTTTATAAACTTAATGTGACCTAACTCTCTGCCATACAATGAAAAAAAAATCAGTCCTTGAATTATATTTCGGGGGAAAGAAAAAAATCGTCAATCATAATGAAAAATTGTAAATTTTTCGTATTTATTAATTTTATTAATTGCACTCAGTTAATTTTGGTAATAAAAATTCTGGAGCACGTGGAATCTATTAATGATTCTGCTACTATAACATCTGTGTGTGTCCTCGTGCTGTTGAGCTTTTTTTTTTTTTTTTTTTCATTCTCGTACGACTCGTGTACACGATATAATTGCCGAGTGATAATCGTAAAATCTCACCAGGCTGCTCTGCTCATCGACCCGCCACTACTCGGCCCGCCTATGGTTTTTTCGCTCGTGACCTACGCGCGAATTAAACGAACAAATTTCCTTTCTACGCTTTATCCCCCCCCCCCCCCTCCCCCTCCCCCACCCCACCATTCGAATGTCATATTTTTTTTCTCGTTATCAATTCTACGCGATTTCATTGGCAATGGCAATTAAAATTGGCCAATATATTGGCCAAAGCAATGTGGAAAAAAAAAAAAAAAATTACCCCGTTCCATAGATTTATTATCACGCAATATATAGGGGTGGAATATTGTAAAATTGATGGAATTTCTCTAAAAAAAAAAAAGTAAAAAAATTAATAATTCGACAATCGGCACAAATTCGTTAATTTTTTATAAATAATTTCATTCCAACAAATATTATTACATTTATTTTTTTTCATTAAACAAAAAATAATACGATCGTAAAAATTGATAAATTTGATAATTTTGATAAATAATTTTATGCCAAGAAATATAATAAAAATAATTTTTGTTCAAATAAAAATATGCGATTTTTCGTGCGTAGAAGAAAAAATAAATAAGAAAAAAACGATGGTCGCCAATTCAGGGGTTCCTTCCATTCCGCAAAATCGACCACTTTATACCATACACGTATATATATATATATATATATATATATATATATATATATATATATATATACACATATATACATATATGCATATATACATATATGCATATATACATATATACATATATACATATATACATATATACATATATACATATATACATATATACATATATACATATATACATATATACATATATATATATATATATATATATATATATATATATATATATATATATACATACATACATACATACATATATACATATATATATATATATATATACATATATACATATATACATATATACATATATACATATATACATATATACATACATACATATATACATATATCTAGTCGTCGAGTTGTCCACAGCCACCCTTCTCGGAATGGTCTGGTTCTCCTGGCCACCCCTGTATGGGGTCGCAACCCCTTTACCGCGTGGTACGTCGCGCCGTCGCGCTCGAGTCCGCGACACAACATCGAAAAGGGACGAGAACAGAACACACACACGCACACACACACACAAATCGGGTTATAAGGACGAGAGGGTGACAGAATGAGGGATGTGCAAAAAAAAATAACAGAGGGGGGAGTGGGGGGGGGGGGGGGGGGTGAGGGGTGGTTTCATTCCGCGTTCATTCCGCGTTCGCGTGACCGAGACGAGTAGCCATAGGTCAGTTAAGGGGATGATGGGATAGCGTGGCGAGTTTATATTCTGCATATCGGTCATTGGTGGCACACAAAAAGCCAGCGTGTTAAACTTCACCCCCTTCCCTCTTAAAAACGAGCCCCGTGTCGAGGATTCGTGTCATTATATATATAATCATCGGACTAGATCTCATCACCTAGAGCACATATCGTGCACATTCCACATTATAATTATAAATCGATAAATATTCTCTTTATATAATATATATATATATATATATATATATATATATATATATATATATATATATATATATATTATATATATAGAATATTATATAAAGAGAATATATATTCTATAATATTATCGATCTATAATATTATATTCTACATACATACATCTATTATATATAATATTCTTTATATAAATTCTAAATGAATCTTTATTCTCAACCCCTAAATAATAGTCAATTAGGATTTTTATGATTTTTTTTTTTACCAAAAGACGAAAAGACGAAAACTTATTTTTACAATTTTTTTCCCTTTTTTTTTCAGTAAAAAAAGAAAAAGTTAAATTTAGGGTGGACAGAAAGAATTAAAAAGCGAATTATATACGGGGTTGGTGATTTTTTTTTTTTTTTTTTTTTTAACGTGATTGATGGGAATTGAGCAGTGCGCGTGACATCGCAATATATATATATATATCTACATATAAAAGAGTGATATATATATATATATAGATGTAGGAAAAAGGGAGGACAGGGCGAGGCAAAATCGAGCCTCTTTTTTTTCCTGGGGACAAAAGCGAAAAGCTCTCTGGCCGGGGTTTCCTCTCGTGTGCGCGCGAGAGAGCATCGGGAAAAAGGGCGTTGTGGGAAAAAAAAAATCTAGAATGGTTTCCCTGTTCCGCGCACGTGGGTCGATCGAGGGTCGTTCGCTTTTCTCTCTCTCTTTCTCTTTCTCTCTCTTTCTCTCTGCTCTGAGCTGTGAGCATGAAGGTAATGGGGAAAAAGTACGTGAAAAAAATATTTTCGGGATGAGACGAGCGAGAGAGAAAGAGAGAGAGAGAGAGAGAGAGAGAGAGAGAGAGAGAGAGAGAGAGAGAGAGAGAGAGAGAGAGAAAACGGAAGAACGCGGTCTGTGTTGGTTGCACAAAATTTTCCAAGCGTAACGAACGACTTCCTGATAAATCTTTGCGCTTAAATTTTTCATATATGAAAATCTGCACTTCTGGACAGAATTTTTCCTTCTAAATATGAAAATCTGCACTTCTGGACAGAATTTTTCCTTCTAAATATGAAAATCTGCACTTCTGGACAGAATTTTTCCTTCTAAATATGAAAATCTGCACTTCTGGACAGAATTTTTCCTTCTAAATATGAAAATCTGCACTTCTGGACAGAATTTTTCCTTCTAAATATGAAAATCTGCACTTCTGGACAGAATTTTCCATTCTAAATATTAAAATTCTACAATCTTTTTTTTCCGCGGCTTTCTCGTAATTTTCAATTATTTCGTGTATATATTTATTACACATCGAGAGCAAAATGGCATTATCGCAAGCGTGTTAAATCGTCACCTTTGCTTACCTTTTTTTTTTTGCTTTCTTTAAGCTCTTCATGTCTCGCCCTATTCACCCCATTCTATCCGTGCCCTTCCTCCTCTCTCCCTCTCTCTCTCTCTCTCGCGAAATTTTTTTTCCCGCTACTTTTGTACGTGTAATGGGAATATTAATGGAGCGTGCGGGGTAGCAAAGGACTATTTGTAGGAAACGGAGGGTGTCTGCGCGTTATACTCATCTCTCTCTCTCTCTCTCTCTCTCTCTTTCTCTCTTTTGCTATATTTCGTCTCCCCCTACGAAAATGCCTACCCCAATGGCCACACGGTGTCGCGCGAAAATAAAGTCACCGGAGCTCTTTGCGCTTAGCTCCAGTATAAAGCAAAATTAGGGGTGGACCGAGTGTCGCTTCCAGGAATATTATTAGAAAGGAAAGTTTTCGTCTCTCCCCGTACTGCTAACCCCTCCTAAATCGAGACACTGCGCGAAAATCTGTATAGTACGCTCTTGCGTAACTTCCATCTATAGTATCATATTTACATAGATATATATATATATATATATCTTACTATGTAAATATATATATATATTATTAGGGCGAGGGAGAAGGCCCGCAAAGTTTTCTCGGCTGTCTGTGACTGGCTAGAGAGAGAGAGAGAGAGAGAGAGCGAGAGCGATCTCTGCTAGCTCTGATACTGTAATTTCCGTTCCATCCATCGTTACACGCCTCGAGACGTACGAAGAACGAAAACAACGACGACAACTCCGATCCATAACCAGCTCAACGATACTCCGCTTGGGTTATAATTTTGTTCACGAATCTCTCCTATTTGTATATTTGTATCTATGTGTATAGTTGCGTGCACTGAAATTCTACAAATGTACATATAATGTACGTTATTGTACAATAATAGGCAAAATATCTTTTCGTCTGCTTGATGAAAAGGAAATTTAATGATTTTTAGCTCAAACAAATGATATATGAATATGAGCAAGAATTATTTAAATTTGCTCTCATTCAGTCAGAACTTAAAATTTCGTAACTTTTCCAAGAATATATTATTTTTAATAAAATGAGCGATAATCCTGTCCAATTTATTTATCGTTTATAAATTTGCATTTTTTTATATAAAAAATTGTATAAATATAAGAAATAATGCTTTTATTCACCCGTAAAAAAAATCATTAAAAAATGAGTTAGGACGAATACTCGAATTTATTTCTAAATTAAAATGTAGGAATAGTCGGACATTTTAATTTAGAAATAAATTCGAGTATTTCGGGGAAAACTACGTGGAGCATTTTCATCCAATTTTCGAGTCTGACCAGAAAAAGTACGAGAAAGGGTTAGCAAGAAGTAGTAATTTTTCCAAGAATATATTATTTTTAATAAAATGAGCGATAATCCTGTCCAATTTATTTATCGTTTATAAATTTGCATTTTTGATATAAAAAATTGTATAAATATAAGAAATGATGATGTGGCTTTTATTCACCCGTAAAAAAAATTATAAAAAAATTAGTTAGGACGTTGGCTCGTAAAATTTATTCCTACATTTTAATTTAGAATTAAATTCGAGTATTTCGGGGAAAACTACGTGGAGCATTTTCGTCCAAATTTCGAGTCTGACCAGAAAAGGTGCGAGAGAGAGTTTGCAAGAAGATATAATATTAGAGTCATAGCACTCGTCTAAGGTCACAGCAACCTCTGCGGCAATAAAACTGGACAGGCTGATATATATTAGGCAAAACGAAGAAAGTCACTCGTGTTTAAGAGACGCAAGAAGTAGAGAAACAAGAAAAGCTTCGAGACTGAAGATCAGAGAGATATTTTGTCACAACTGCACATCCTCACCCCCTCCTCACCTCCACCTCCACCAACCCCATTTGACTCTTCAGTCCAACAAGCAGCAAAAGCTTTTTCCCAATTTCTATATCCTCGTTTACTTCATCATCCAACGTCTCGTAGTCTTAACCCAAAACGTTCTCTCATCGGGAAGCTGGAAAAAAAAAAAAAAAGTCCACTTGAGAGCTTTGAAAATGAGAAAATGAAGAACAACAAAGTCAGGAGATAAACGTTGCAATGCTCAGATAGAAATAGATAGCTGTAAAGTGAGAGAGGAAGTCGCGAGTGTAATATCACTTTAATCTCACAGATTTGAACTACGATGTGAGAACAGTGTCATAACATATATATATATATATGCTTCAACTATATATATATATTTGTATACGTATGACACTTTTCTATATATATATATATATATAGTTGAAGCATATCTCATACTCGAGGCTCGCACGATGTCATCGTGCATGTGCACTGAGAGAGAGAGTGAGAGAGAGAGAGAGATAAAAGTGAGAGCAAAAGGATGAAAGACTCGGAAATGAAAACAAACGACGATTATGCGATTTTGTGTATACACGCTGAAGATTCATTTTCCTTGCGTATTTTCGTTGTATGTAGATGTGGCAGGATGTGTAATATTCGAGGCTGACGATGATACTCGTTGGGAAAAGTTTTCTCTCTCTCTCTCTCTCTCTCTCTGTCTCTCGATCGACACACAGACACACGATGATATCATGCGAGCCTCGAGTATGAGATATGCTTCAGCTATAGGTAAATTTAACATTGTACAATACACGAGTAGTATGTACATAGTACATAGTATTATACTATGTACACATAGGATACGAGTAGTGTCGTACATATGAAAAGATACTGTGATACATACTTTGGTTTGTATCCTATCAGAGAGACGTATAGAACGTGGTTTCGAGGTGTATATAATATATATATATATTATATGCACCTCGAAACCACGTTCTATGCATATATATATATATATATATATATATATATATATATATATATACATATATATATGTCACATAGGCGTGAATAATGCAGGCATTGTCAAGTTTTTTCTTTTTTTTTCTCTTTCTCTCTCTATTCGTGTTCGTTTGACTTCGTTCCACCTTAACACTTATCTGTGCTATGTACCTCTCATACATGCTCCGAAAATATATTTACTACGAGCATGTTGAAAATTGTATATTGTTTGTATAATTTACTAATTATACGAAATATACAATTTTCAAGATTCTTTATTCGGTAAAATCAATAAAATCAGTAAAATATTCTGCTGATAAAGAATCTTAAAAATTGTATACTTTGTATAATTAGAAAATTATACAAAATATATACAATTTGTTGAAAATTCTTGAATTTCTTGAAAAAAAATGTTGAAAATTGTATGTTTCTTTGCATAATTAGAAAATTATACATAATATATACAATATTCAAGATTCTTTATTGTAAATTAGAATTGGATTCTTTATTGGAAAATTGTATATATTTTGTATAATTTACTAATTATACAAAGTATACAATTTTCAAGATTCTTTATTCACTAAAATCAGCAAAATATTCTGCTGATAAAAAATCTTGAAAATTGTATATATTTTTTCCATTTTAGTAATTATACAAGAAATATACAATTTTCAAAATTATTTATTCAGTAAAATCAATAAAATCAGCAGAATATTTTCAAGATTCTTTATTCACTTAAATCAATAAAATCAGTAAAATATTCTGCTGATAAAGAATCTTGAAAATTATATATATTTCGTATAATTAGAAAATTATACAACATATATACAATATTTAAGATTCTTTATTGTAAATTGGAATTGGATTCTTTATTGGAAAATTGTATATATTTTGTATAATTTCCAAATTATACAAAGTATACAATTTTCAAGATTCTTTATTCAGTAAAATCAGTAAAATATTCTGCTGATAAAAAATCTTGAAAATTGTATATATTTTGTATAATTTACTAATTATACAAAAAATATAAAATTTTCAAGATTCTTTATTCAGTAAAATCAGTAAAATATTCTGCTGATGAAGAATCTTAAAAATTGTATATATTTTGTATAATTTACTAATTATACAAGAAATATACAATTTTCAAGATTCTTTATTCAGTAAAATCAATAAAATCAGTAAAATATTCTGCTGATAAAGAATTTTGAAAATTGTATATATTTCGTACAATTTACTAATTATACAAAAAATATACAATTTTCAAGATTCTTTATTAGGACAATATTTTCAGCTAACTAATCCGCAGAATATTTAACTTTAGGAAAAGTTTTTTTCATTTCTTTTAATTGTAATAATTGCTAAAGATTTATCAATATTGAATTTTACCTCGATGATATTTTGAAATTATCATTTATTTTCTCTCTTCTTGTTCTTGTTGTTGTTGCAATTTTACCATATTTTTTGTGTATTCTTCATGTATGCTTTATGTTTGCGCAAAAATCGAGAATAGGGAAAGCCAGAATGGAAAATTAAATAATAAAACATACGATAAAATATTCATTTTCCTGCGTAATCCTGAGCTCCCTTTTTTTTTTTTTTTTGCTTTCTCCACCTAATCCCTTGTCGTCTCGAAAGGACGTCCCAGGACACCACGTGAGAGTGACAGAGAGACGAATACACGAGAGATCGAATTCTCGATTCGCTTTTATCACGAATCGTGAGCGCATCGGGGAGACATAAGCTTGCCCTCCACTCGACTCGTCGCGTGTAATCTTGATCCGGTGGGACTTTCGGGTCAGTGATCTTCCTTCCTCACGTTTCCTCTCCCCTCCTACCCCTTTTACATCGTTCGATTCTCTCTCTCTCTCTCTCTCTCTCTCTCTCTCTCTCTCTCTCTCTCTCTCTCTCTCTCTCTCTCTCTCTCTCTCTCTCTCTCTCTCTCTCTCTCTCTCTCTCTCTCTCTCTCTCTCTCCACACATCAGTGTATCTGTATTTCTATGTAAACTACAGATATATACCCAAATATATGCGCATATACATATATATGTATATATATATATATGCACGGACTATATACCAAAGCCTGTGTGACCCCGAGAATTACATGCGTATATGCGACTATATATTTGCACCCCAACAGTGTAACTATATCGATTTTCGTCGCTGGGTGAGTTTCCATCAGGAGCGTGCCAGGTTGTACCGCGTGGCTCCGATTATCGAGGTCCGTGGCCCGTCAACACCCCCTCGATTTCTCATTCCCTAAACTTAACGATATTTCGACGATTTTATAAAAAAAAAAAAAAACGCAAAATGTAACAAAAACGGACGATAAAAAATTAAATCTTTATTATCTCAAACGAAATTTCATTTGATATAAAAAAAAATTGAAACTCGATCAAATTTGATATTACGAATCTCACAATTGAAATCAGTGAAGAAGTAAGAGGGGTGGACGTTGACCTTTTCCCTTGACCCGAGGCATTTTACTCGAGGGTATAAAAAAAAAAACAAAAATAATTTCTGCTTCCCGAAGATATCGCTTGACGCTTGATTGCCTTTGACCTTTGAATCTTCGGGAATTCTTCACATATTTAGCGCGTTCGCGTGTGTGTGTGTGTAGCAACGGCAGGGGGGGGAAACCCCTAGGATCCTCGATGCAAGAAATAATAAATAGAGCGATAAAGAATTCTCTCAGTCTCGAGACTTATTCCTCGTTTCTTGAATTATTATTATTATTTTTTTTTTTTTCTTCTTCTCAGTTTGTTTATTTTTTTTTTTACTCGCTCATCGTCAAGCCACTCGCAGCCGATTTCTCGTAATCTTGAGCAAAAATTCTCAACTACGGAAAGGACGAAAGAGAAGCCCCGAGGCTCCTCCTCGTCGTTTCCCCGTTTCTTCTCCCAATTCCCTCGGGGAGCAACACAGCCGTGCACTCTCATCCGCCCCCCCCTCCCCACCTCACCCTCCCTACGCCGCTTACCCCTCATTCCCCGATTGCCAATGTCTGACCCTGTAATTAGGTTTTGCGCTGTCAGTAATGCCATTACCCTGGTAAGCATGCAATTTCCCCTCCATCATCGTCGGGGAGACCTGCAGGCTCTTTCTGTCTCTGTCTCTCTCTGTCTTCCTCTCTCTCTCTCGCTCTGTCTTCCTCTCTCTCTCTCTCTCTCGCTCTGTCTTCCTTCCTCTCTCTCTCTCTCTCTCTCTCTCTCTCGCTCTGTCTTCCTCTCTCTCTCTCTCTCTCTCTCTCTCTCTCTCTCTCTCTCTCTCTCTCTCTCTCTCTCTCTCTCTCTCTCTCTCTCTCTCTCTCTCTCTCTCTCTCTCTCTCTCTCTCTCCCCTCTCTCCCTCTCTTAACTCTGCTGCGATGATTCTCGTCAGGATTTTTACTCTCAGGCTCCACGAGGATCTCATAAAGGGAGATAAAGATTTGCGCAATTTGCGACAATCTGTTGCTACTGGAAGCTGTGAAAATAAACATTTTGAGATACCTGAATGTGTTGAGAAAAAAATTCATTCAATGCTCGCATAAAATACGATGAGATTATTATTATTATTATTATTATTATTATTATTATTATTATTATTATTAATATTATTATTGTTATTATTATTATTATTATTATTATTATTATTATTATTATTATTATTATTATTATTAATATTAATATTATTATTGTATATTTTTTAAATAACATTTGCCAGTGCAAATTAATTTATGCTTGAATAATTATTAAAAAATATTAAATTTTTACGATTTGTTTATGTAATTTTGACGCCAGATTGAAAGCCAGATAATGGCATCAAAGATTACATAATATAAAGTTAGTTGCCCGTCTAGTTTTTGTCCACGAGGTTAATCTAAAGTTCAAACTCAAAAGTCAAATTTATCGATATTAATATTTAAGATGAAACTTGAGATAATAATTTTTAACGTAAATTCGATTATATAATATTTTTCGTCAAATTTAAATGGAAATTTAATAATAAAAAAGATAATAAAATTTTTGAATAAAATGTAAAATAATATTAATGGTTTTTGTTGTTGTTGTGTTGCAGTGGTGTCGCAATATCCTGCGGTGATTGCAGCAGCAGCGGAACAAGCGATATAACAGAGCCAGGGTCACCTTGCAGTACAAGCAGCGACGAGGGTTTGGCGATACGTGGCACAGCACCGAGCCCTTTGCCTACTTTGCTCAAGCTGGCGCCTACGACGCCACCCTCGCACAGTGGGACCAGGCCCCAGTGGCCCTGGACCCCACCTCTCGCTGCAACAGCCTGCTCGACCTATAAGAGGCTCAAGGGTGAACCGGAAGCTGGCACACTGCCGAAGGCTGGCGCTGCCGATCCAACGGCACGGAGCGGTGCCGCCGCCGCTGGTGGTGGTGGTGGTGTCGTTGTCAAGCAGCAATCAGCTTCCGGCAAAACGCATCACAATCATCACCATCATCACGAGTCACAGGGAAAAATCACCGAGTATTTCAAAACCCAAATCAAGCCACAACAAACTAAGGTCATTATCATCAATTTTAAAATAAACAACAAATCATTTCGATAATATAACGAAATGCAAAAAAATCTTTTTAGCTTCATTACGGTATCCAAAAGTCTATGATGCAATCGATTATTTATCATAGTCTTTTTTTTGTCTGCCAATTTCAAAATAAACGACAAATCATTTCGTAAATATAAAATAATAAAAATATATAAATAATTAATATACATTTAATAAATTAATTAAATATAATTTCGTAAATAAGATAAAATAATCAAATGGAAAAAAAAAATCATTTTTTTTTTTGCATCTGATTAAAAATATGACTCGTCGATTATTTATTATATTAATTTATTTTGTTTAATCTGCCAACAGCTCAAGAAAAGCTCGACCGACATGTCTACTTTGCTGGTAGCAAAAAGTTCACCAGAATTTCGTCGTCCACCGACAGTACAGAGGAACAAGGGTGGCCTAGCGAAATATCTCGGCGTCGTATTGCCAAATGGTAGAACGAGCCACGATCGAGAAGTCAGAACAATTACGATATCGCCACCACCGATGAAAAAACAATCGATAATAGCTCCGCGGAATGTGACAATAACGAAAATGGATAAGAAATTATGCTCGAATGTACTCTCGGGATTGCCAATATCGAGTGATGTACTCTCGAGTATACCAGGCTGTAAAATATCATCATTGAGACTCGTGGGTGAAGCGAGTCCAAAGCCAAGCGGTGGATCCCCACCAGCGACACCTACAGCCGCATTATTGGGTCAACCTGTTGAGATTGATTTTTCTAATGTCTCGCCAGCAAAGCCAACAATAAATGAGAATAATAATCTGACAAATGGTTGCGCGAATATTCGTCAAGTAACAAATGGAATTCCGGAGCATCCATTAACGAGGTTATCGTCCGGTCTCTTCGAGATACGAGAACGAAAAGAAGAATCTTCGACTGTCAGAGCAGAGGATGATGATGAGGATGAGGAGGAGGAGGATGACTCGAGAAGTGGACAATCCAAAGCACCGAGTTCGCCAATTTTATCAGCACCCACGACCATTAGATTTCCGGCCAGAGCACCGGAGAAAAAAGGACCACGGGGTACCGACAGTGGAATATGTCAGTGGGACAAGTGCGGGGGAAGATTCGAGTGCAGTGGCGCTTTGCTCGAGCACCTGCAGGTCAGTCTAAAAATTTAAAATCTAAAAAAAAATATACGAATTTCTTAAATTATTAATATTTTTTTTATATATTTTTATTTATAAAAATTTTACGACAATTTACAATTTTATAATACAGTATTAACAATTTTTTCACCATTAACACGTTAAGCGCAACTGCGTCGCACCCAAACGGAAAACAGAGCAAAATCTTTTTCCCCCTCAACGTGTTAAATAATTTTATACACTATAAATTTTTTTGTCATAAACTATTGAGTGGTGACTAAAAATTCATAATTTATCAACTGCAAATGATCAAACTACACCAAACTATTTTAAACGATAAATTTCTTATAATATAAATTGTTCGTTAACGAAAAAAAAAATACGAAAATTTATTCTACTATTTAACACGAAAAATCAAACGATTACGAAAAAAATATTTTTTTATGATTTATCATAAAACTATCCTGATGATTGATATAATTATTGCGATTATTTTAATTTTTTTTCGACTGTATAAAAAAGAAAGAAAAAAATAATAATAATAATTCTCGACAATATTGTAAAATTTCAGGCTGCCCACATAAACACGCAACAGGGTGGTGACAATTTCGTGTGCCATTGGCAAGGCTGCAAAGTCCAAGGAAGAACATCATGCTCGAGAAGATGGCTGGAGAGGCACGTCCTGTCTCACGGTGGAAATAAACCATTCAGATGTATCGTCGATGGATGCGGCAGTAGATTTAGCTCACAGGTACACCGAGTCACAAATTATTTCAATCGAACCAACTTTATCAACTCGTGCCACAAAATTTTCTACTGCTACAAGCAGCCAGAACGCCGATTTTCAATGGTCACGTGAGCCTTTCCTCGATTTCCCCCTCTCGTCAGAGTCAGGAGACAAAAATCTAGACTTTGGGACATCCGAGTGATACATCTTGATGAACAGCCAATTTTTAAGATCCTCTAAGTACTTTGCTTTCGTTCCGGGGAAAAAAAAAACAAAAAAAAAAACATTTTCGAACCTGCTGACGATATATGACAATTCATCATCGACACGAATCTTCGTCGAACTTTTTTTTAGTCGTTTATCTTAGTGCTTTCGTTCCGGGGAAAAAATAAAAAAAAAACATTTTCGAACCTGCTGACGATATATGATAATTCATCATAGACTCGGATCTTTGTCGAACTTTTTTTTAGTCGTTTATCTTAGAGTACTTTGCTCTCGTTCCGGGGAAAAAAAAAAAGAAACATTTTCGAACCTGCTGACAATATATCATGATTCATCGATCGTCGCGAAAAATCGTTTCTCGACCTGATTAAATAGATCAAAGGCTTCAAGGGATTTTTTACGTATTTTTTTTTCTCGTTACGATCAACATTTGGTTTTTTTCTGGTTCATTGAGAGATTTTTTTTCCTTTTTTTTTATTCATGTAAAAATCACAAGATCGAGCATATTTATGATGACTGAGGCTCGAGGCTCGAGGTTGATCGATAATCGTTGAGATCGTATGCGATTTCCATGATGGGCCCAGGAATTTAGGCAAATTAGGGCAAGTCGAGGGCATTTTCCAGTGACAGCCAAAATCCAACGTCTTTGATTAGCAATCCTCTCTCTTTTAAATTAAAGAAGAAAAAAAAAAAAAAGGAACAAAAATAAAGCAAAATTGGCCAATAATTCGGATTTTCGTTTTCATAATCATTAATTTTTGTCAAGGTCACTGGAAAAAACTCAACTGGAAAATGCCCCTAGTCACAAGCCTAATTCTCATATTACCCTTGAATTTCAGACCGCATTGGAGAGACACGTGAATAGTCACTTTAATCAACCGGAAACGAGCAGTAGCAGCGGAAGAAGAAGTTGCGAGAGTGGGGGTAAACTCGTGAGAAGAAATGGCAAGAAGCTGAGGTATCGGAGACAACCGTGGTCAGGTGAGAAATCCTCAATTCTAATTCCTCGTAATATTTGAAATTTTGAAAAAAAAAAAACAAAACAATAATGTAAAATTTTCATTTTTTTTTTCTTTGTCTTTTTAACAGCGAGATTGTTCGATTACATCGACACTGGCGTTATGGAAGGCCTTCAGCACAGATTGCTCGAGCTGGCAAAGACGAGAACACAGGGAAGATTAGCCGAGACACCGGGAAACTCCATGGCCTTAACTAGTCAAGTGAGTTGACAAATTTTTAATTAAAAAAAAAAAAAAAAAACGATCATTCCGCATAAAGTGAGTAAATTTTATTTCAAACTCAAACGAATTTATTATAATTTTGCAGGTTTTAGCACGAAGGGTAGAACTGGACGGAAAGGCAAAAGTGCTACTGCGATGGTTTCCTCGAGACATGTAAGTTGACGAAAAATTCTCTTTCTAAAATTCATTTTTGTTTTTTTTTTCAAATAATTTCAATATTGATGTTGATTTTAATTTTTTTTTCAACATTCCAGAGCGCCAGACGAGTGGGTTTTAGAATCCGAGGCACAAAGCACAAAGCACATAGGAATTCGTGACGCCGCAACAAAATCAGTCGGCGAAGTTACTTTGGTTCTTTATCCTGCGACAAATGGCGGCGCGCCACCTCAGACACGAACGAAACAGCGCCGAAAACCAGCGAAAAATTCGTGATGGTGCAACGACGATTATTCTCGTGTTATGCTCGAATCGTAAATCGAAATTTGAAAAACGAGCTAATGTCACATCAAAGTCCCCAACAAGTGGAATAAATATTTTCCGGACCGAGGGAAAAGCAGAAAACGAGGGATGTCGATCGAATGAACGAGAGAAGAAGAAGAAGAAGAAGAAGAAGAGGAAGAATTTATTACGAAATGACAAAATTATGAAGAAACCAACAAAGGATGAAAATTTATCATCGCGACTCGAAAATCTCGAAGAATTCACGCTCAATGCAAAGAATTATACGAGGGCGCGAAAAACGTCATGAATTTAAAAAAAAATGGCTAGAAAACGACGGCACTAAAATACAAGCTGAATTAGAGACTGATCGTAACGTAAAAAAAAAAGGCATCAATAATCTTTAAAATATTCCGACGCCACGTTGACTCAAAGACAAATTAAATGAGAATTAAACGCAAAGAAAAAAAAAAATCACCAACAACTTACAATACTTATAAAAAAAAAAAAAAATCTCGAGATCTACGCTGTAAAATCTCGAGGTCCAGGCTGTTTAGGACTGCGAATTATTATGAATAACGCGCTAAGGTATTCCTAATTTATTTAGCCTAAAATCTTATACCTAGCGGAAGTTCAAATAGTTACTGGGGGAGGTGAGGGTGGGGGGGTGGGTGGGGGGGGAAGTACAATCGTAACACTGACAGCGGGTAAATCTCCTCCTTGTCTGTGATTCGACGAGGATCGTTAACTCGGCGGCCTCGAAATACAGAACCGGAAGAGTCAGAAATGACCTAAAAATAAAAAATAAGAAAAAAAAAAAAAAGAAGTTAAAAACAAAAAAAAGTGCCTCACCGTTGGATCGTAGAGTTTGCTGACTGGCTTGACATGAATATTGATACGGGGTAGTCTCGACATTTTTTTTGTAAATTGTGCGAGTTATTGAGAGACAGGAAATATTGGGCGGTACGAGGGTTAAAGATCATCGCGAATGCACAAAGAACGATTTGAAAAGTACATATTACGACGAGATGGATTAAAAAAAAAAAACAAAAAAGAAGAAAAAAAAAATGATACAAAAGAATAAAAAAATGATTAAAAAAGAGATAACGAGATCTTTACAAAGATTGACCGATGTCTAATTTACCTGTTAAGTGTTAGCTAACGATAATAAGGAAACAAAAAAAAAAAGAAGAAGAAAAAAAAATAATAATCACTCTGGTGGCCTTAGAAATCATGTAATATCTGAAAAACATCGGTCTTGTCAACTCTTCCGGGTCTATAGAGGTCTTCGAGATATGACGAACATGCGAACAGAACAGAACACATGCGCTGACACAATTTTGATCGTTGCAAAAAGAAAGGAAAAACAAAAAAAAAATTACAGAATTAAAAAAAAAACTACAAGTAGGCAATAACAGCTGCGGCCGAAAGATATTTTCCTGAATGGGGTTGACAGTCTCGAGGCTGATGAGAAGACTGCTCGAAAATTATTCAGTTCAAACGATCTAATGTTTTTATTCAATTTTTTATCTTTTTTTTTGTCTCCCAGCGAACTTGACTCTTTTTGGAAAACTTTCAAGTGCCTCGGCGTATCGGTGAAAATGGGATTTTGACAAAAATATTATATTCCCAAGACAAAGTGAACGAATGTACAAGTCCAACGAACCGGGACAAGCTCGAGCGCCGATTTTTAGTCCACGAGCTTGCCTCGTTTCAGTCTCATGCACGTGTTCAATTTTTTTTTTCTTATACCACGTCGAGCTACGTCTTTGCTCTCGGATCCATTTGAATGCTCAATTTTGTGTGCTAAATTAATTTTTCCAAAATCCAATCTTATCAAAATCAGGGAAAACAATTATTCCGAGTGCAATTTTCATTTATCACATTTCGATTCAAGATTTTTTACGTTACTCATCGTACAGACAAGTTTTCCTTTCTTTTCATGATTTTATTTTGGCCAATTGCGCCATAAACGATCATGCCCGAATGAACTGTTGACCTCAAAAAGGCTAAAAATATAAAAAAACTGTTTAAAACGGTTTTTTTTTTTTTGAGTCTCATGCACGTGTTTGATTTTTTTTTCTAATACCACGTCGAGCTCTTTGTCTTTGCTCTCGGATCTATTTGAATGCTCAATCTTGTGTGCTAAATTAATTTTTCCAAAATCCAATCTTATCAAAATCAGGGAAAACAATTATTTCGGGTGCAATTTTCATTTATCACATTTCGATTAAAGATTTTTTACGTTACTCATCGTACAGACAAGTTTTCCGCCTCTTTTCATGATTTTATTTTGGCCAATTGCGTCATAAACGATCATGCCCGAATGAGCTGTTAACCTCAAAAACGGTTTATTTTCAATTTTTTCTAATAGTTCTAATAATTCTTATTAAAATCAGGAAAAACAATTATTTCGAGTGCAATTTTCATTTATCACATTTCGATAAAGATTTTTTACGTTAATCACCATACAGACAAGTTTTCCGCTTCTTTTCATGATTTTATTTTGGCCAATTGCGCCATAAACGATCATAGCCGAATGAGCTGTTAACCTCAAAAAGGATAAAAATATTCAAAGGCTGTTTTCAATTTTTTCTAATAGTTCTAATAATTCTTATTAAAATCAGGGAAAAAAATTATTTCGAGTGCAATTATCATTTATATCATTCATGATTTTATTTTGGCGAATTGCGCCATAAACGATCATGCCCGAATGAGCTGTTAACCTCAAAAAGGATAAAAATATTCAAAGGCTGTTTTGACCGTTTTTTGTTTTTTTTTTTCCCTTCTTTTTCGACGGAAAACGGCTTCGTGCCAATATTTGTCATAAGAGAAGAGGCAAAGGGATTATTGACAATGTAGGAATGTGTGAGAAAAAAGCGTATAGGGAAACTTACATAGTGATGAATAATCGGAGATCGTTGTTGACAAGAACGTGACCAGACGCCGAAATCCCTCGAGATAAACAAAAATAATAATAATAATAATTCGTAAATAACGAACATAATGACGAAAAAGTAAAGAAAAAAAAAAAGAATATCTTCTCTTGTACATTCAAGGCGCCCGTCCACGTTCTTGAACGCGATAACTTGTATAGATATAAAACGTGTAAAAAAAAAAAAAAAACAAAAATATTATTTGTAAATTGTAACAAAAAGTGCTGGAATATCGAGAGAGCGCAGCCGAAATGTTTGAATGGAGAAGAATGTGAGAAAGTATGATTGAATTTTTCGACGATTATGTCAGCGTCGAAAATATGTTTGTAGTTAAAGGAAAGCTAAAGAGAGTGACAAAAACATATATAAAAAAAAAAAACAAAAACAGACATAAAACACACCAGCTAAGGAACACTGCCAATACGTTGTAACTAAGAGTTCATTATAGGCTATAAGCGAAAGGATACACGATTAACTATTAATTCATTGATAACGAAAAAAAAAAACAAAAACAAAAAAAAAAACGAATCGTATAATCATGTAGATTTTTAATTATACCGGGTCGGATACTCGCAGCCCATTTTATATTAGCTATATATATATATATATATAAATGAATATATTATATATATATATATATAAAAAATCGCGAACAGGGCGAACGGCAATCTTCGCGATTTGCGTTTTTACGGCAGGAAATATATTTGAACGGTTCGAGTATTTGGTACGGAAAACGTCGGACGACACCGAACCCGCCCGACGAAATACTGTATATAGTTAGAAAAATTATTATCGCTCGCGCGTACGCGCATGCGCGTAAAATTTCACAGAATTTTTCAGCAGTGCGTCGCGAGCGTCAATTCGCCTCGCGATTCTTTTGTTTTGTTTTTTTTCGTTCCTCCGTTACGAAGAACGAGAGGAGAAAAAAAAAGACGTCGATTCTAATTCTCGAAACGCGCACAATTTAACGGGATCAGAATCGCCGAACTAACGCCGAGTAATATTCGATGTGATTAAAAAAAGAAAGAAAAAAACAAAACAAAAAACGAGGAATAATTGTCTCAAGTTTAAAAGTTTAGCGAGGAAAAAATGTGATGAAATCGTCACTGCCAAAAGAAAGGGAAAAAAAAAGAAAATGAACACTGCCCATTTTCAATATTTCGTTTGTTTTTTTTTTTTCATACATCGTGTGGATTACGGAGAATTTTTCTACTGTGTAGTTTTTACTATTCGCGATAAGCTTGTTTTTTTTTTTGCTCCCCTCTCGTACCATTTCCGGTCGACGTCGGCCAATCGATCGGTTTTCATTCCATTTTACGTTCTTCGTGACCTTTACCCTCTTATCGAAGATCTCTTGGATAAAATTGTGTTATGAATGAATTTTTTTCTTTTTTTTTTTTTTTTGCTGAGGTCAAAAGTTCATAATAGTCGAGAAACTGCCAATATAGATCTCTCCGGGCGACTTTTTCCCGTGGGAGATCTCTCGTTTAATAGAAACTTGAAAGACGACACTGCCAATGTACACAAACGAGTGATGAAGCAAAAAAAAAAAAAAAACGAAAATTAGAGGGAACGAGAGAGAGAGAGAGAGTGAGCGGGGGAACAAATGAGCAGATTTTATCGTAGAATTTTCGAGATTCGTAGGAATTTTTGTATGATTAATCCGTAAATGTGGTTTTTTTTTGTTATTCGCGTCGCGTTTAGTGCCATACGCGTTTTGTTTTTTTTTTTTTTTTCTTCTCATTTGTAAAAAAGAAAAAAAAAAAAACTTCACGATTACTCGTCATGGAGAAAAGATTTTTTTTCTTCAGTCTCCTGGCTTCGTTCCCCGGGTACGTTCAATTTTGTTCTCGTGGCGTGGCGAACAAACGATCTTTGATTCTGCTCACAATAAAT
>OY769903.1:32657848-32669396 GCA_963669185.1 Dyspetes luteomarginatus
TGAATGGATCAGTTGAAATTTTTTGATGAACGACTCACTTGTAATTCGTCGATGAACGATTTAGTTGCAATTCCTTGATGAACGATTTAGTTGCAATTCCTTGATTGGTGAATCAGTTGAAATTCCTCGATTGGTGAATCAGTTGAAATTGCTCGATTGAACGGATCAGTTAAAATTTCGTTAATGAACGGTTGAGTTGAAATTCTTCAAGGGACGAGTCACTTGTAATTCGTTGATGATCAATTTAGTTGCAATTCCTTGGGTGACGAATCAGTTGAAATTCCTTGATTGAACGGATCAGTTAAAATTTCGTAAATGAACGGTCGAGTTGAAATTCCTCGGAACAAATAAATCAGTTGAAATTGCTCGGAATAAATAAATCAGTTGAAATTCCTCGTAATAAATAAATCAGTTGGAATTGCTCGGAATAAATTAATCAGTTGAAATTCCTCGTAATAAATAAATCAGTTGAAATTCCTCGGAATAAATAAATCAGTTGAAATTCCTCAGAATAAATAAATCAGTTGAAATTCCTCGTAATAAATAAATCAGTTGAAATTCCTCGGAATAAATAAATCAGTTGAAATTCCTCGTAATAAATAAATCAGTTGGAATTGCTCGGAATAAATTAATCAGTTGAAATTCCTCGTAATAAATAAATCAGTTGAAATTCCTCGGAATAAATAAATCAGTTGAAATTCCTCGGGATAAATAAATCAGTTGAAATTCCTCGCAATAAATAAATCAGTTGAAATTGCTCGGAATAAATAAATCAGTTGAAATTCCTCGTAATAAATAAATCAGTTGAAATTCCTCGGGATAAATAAATCAGTTGAAATTCCTCGGAATAAATAAATCAGTTGAAATTCCTCGTAATAAATAAATCAGTTGAAATTCCTCGTAATAAATAAATCAGTTGAAATTCCTCGATAAAAAACAGGAGCTGGTCCAAGTTCCTTGATGAACGAATCTACGCGATTCATTAATTTTAAATTACATTTATTTGCCGCATATTCTGAGATCTCATGCTGTAACGTTATACAACTTCCGGTTTCCGTTTCCGTCACAAGTCCATGGAAATTTCATACGCAGGCTCTCCAGAGCTGCGTTGCTCGTAGAAATTTGATCTTTTCGTCCGGTGTTGCAAGAATGACGATCGTCCATCCGTCCAAGCGATTTCTCGTACCATCTGATCGTCCGGGCAACCCGCTTGACGCATCGGACAACTTCAAACAATTCACGAAATTCGATGAGAGCGCCTCGAGTCGTTCCTGAATCGTGACTCATCGGCCGAGGAGCTCCGGGTTCGGTCACGTTTTTACGAGCCTCGCATGCACTCTTCTTGTACCTTAAAAATAATAATAATAATAATAATAATAATAATAATAATAATAATAATAATAATTTCAATAATAACAGCCAGGACCTCGATGGATGATGGAAGAATTCTCAATAAAACTCGCTGATTAGCTGCGTTAAAGAGCAGAAAATTCCTCGTGGCGAAAATATCCGCTATTCTTCGTACTGCTAATCGACAATTTGAATAGAAAAAAAAAAGAAAATTGAGGAAAATCATAATCTTTTATGGAATTGTAGCCTGAAGATGGAATTGGCAAAATGGTCAGAGCTTGCTCGTATTTTCTTTCGTTCATCTCGTATAATGTAGAATCGCCTCGAAATGGATGGAATGAACGCCACGCGGACTTCCGCGTATAAAAAGTTGTACAGACATCTTCGGGACTGGCGGGGCTCGTCGAGATATCTTCGAACGGGGTTGGTGTGATAGAGAGAGAGAGAGAGAGAGAGAGAGAGAGAAAACGAGAAAGAGAAAAAGAGAGATAGACAGAGAGTATGAGAGGCTGAGATGAGCCGAACCTCGCGCGGTTGATTTGCTCGTTCCGCCTCGGAGAGTCTCCTGACGCGGGTCCGTCCGGCCACGAGGGTTATTGTATGTACATATATGGGGCATTCCATGTAAATTGGGCCACGAAATTTTCATACATTGCCAAAAAATTAGGAATATTTTTTTTTTTTTCAATTCAATTCCGTGCATAAGGAATATTGAAAAATTATTGCAAATTTTTCAATCGACGAATCGGGTAGAAAATAAATACGAAAAATGTCCTTTTGCATTATTTCAAATTCTTAGAAACAGACAGATTATTTTTCATTGCGAAATTCGAGCCAGAAATAAATACATTTTTTGTTTTTTTTTAACCCAAACTCGAGTTAAAAAATTTTTTTTTTTTTTTATAAAATTAAATTTTTTCCAAAATTTTTCGATTTAGATGATCCAATTCCGGGCAAATTAAATATATATATATATCATTTTTTTAACATTTAGAAAGGCCCAAATAATATCGACAGGCCCAAATAATATTGACAAGCCCAAATAATTTCGACAGGCCCAAATAATTTCGACAAGCCCAAATAATTTCGACAGGCCCAAAAAATATTGACAGGCCCAAATAATTTCGACAGGCCCAAATAATATTGACAGGCCCAAATAATTTCGACAGGCCCAAATAATTTCGACAAGCCCAAATAATTTCGACAGGCCCAAAAAATATTGACAGGCCCAAAAAATTTCGACAGGCCCAAATAATATTGACAGGCCCAAATAATATCGACAGGCCCAAATAATATTGACAGGCCCAAATAATATCGACAGGCCCAAATAATATTGACAGGCCCAAATAATATCGACAGGCCCAAAAATATCGACAGGCCCAAAAATATCGACAGGCCCAAATAATTTCGACAGGCCCAAATAATATCGACAGGCCCAAATAATTTCGACAGGCCCAAATAATTTCAACAGGCCCAAATAATTTCAACAGGCCCAAATAATTTCAACAGAATATCTCTTGATGCAAAAATTGGCGAAAAATTGGTAAGACAAAAAATGTATGGTCCGATTGACATTGAAAGCCTCGTATATATTGCATCGTTATATAGTGTATGCAACGGCCGATAGAGTGCAGCATAGCATCGGTCCACGATATAGTGCCGGAGGGCGCCGCTCAAGAGCTCTGCCATCCCCGCTCCAGCATTGGCAATGAGGGAATGGGCAAAATGTGCTGCTGCTTGCTGTTGTAATGCGACTACAAGAAAGAGAAAGAGAAAGAGAAAGAGAAAGAGAAAGAGAAAGAGAGAGAGAAAGAGAAAGAGAGAGAGAGAGAAAACTTCATTTCTTGCTCTATACTGTTTGTGCTGCACGCGGTTTTCTTCCCCTTCCCTTTAAATCGCGGGATTTTACAGTTAAGGACACGTCGTGCACGTCGTTTGTGAGTTCGAATACGTATCTCGAGGATGAAATTAAAGCTGACCGTTGTCTCTCGTGTCGCCCGAGCGATTAAAAGTAAACCGTTTGAGAAATTCACTTCGTCGAGTCGTCGTCGTCGTCGAGTCGTGTAACGTCGTCTTTGTCGTTATGTCGTTCCTTGCCCCCCCGCCCGCGAGGACTTGGAATGCTCGCGCGTCCGAGCTTCTCCTTTTATTTTTTTTTTCTTCGTGATTAAGAGCTCAGATGATGAAGATCGTCTTCTACTCCGACGTATCGCTTCGCGTGAACGAGTTTCGGTCCCACACTGATATATATATATATATATGCATGCATTCGTGAAACTACGAATTGCACTCTCGTATTCGTCAATCTCGTATTTTGTCACGAAATATATCTCGTAATTGGAAGAAGATCGTTCTCAGTTGCATTTAACTTTTTTTTTCTTCCTTTTTATCTTTCAAATTAAATTTCCTCTTCTCTCTCGTACGCGTGCCGATTAATTTTTTATCTTAGATCGTTCGTTAAATATTTGCACGAATAGAAACAAAATCGCGAAATTAAAATCGATCAATTAAAATCATTTAATTAAATGATAAATCGTTCTCATCTTCGCATTAATTTACCGGTGAATTCTGAAACGAGACATTTTTTAAGTGAAGAATTTTTTTTTAAATGGACATTCTCGTGAAATTGAATTTGAAAAAGAAAATGAAATCTCGCGAATTGAATAAACGAAAAAATTGTAAAAGTTTCATCGTTTTCTCAGCCAATTCTCTCAGCAAATTTTCTCTCATCCCCACAACGAATCTCTCTCGCCTTACTTGATGTAAGAAATGTTTTTTAATAAGCACAGCATTTAGGCAAGAAAAGAAGCCATGCTAATGAGTGTACAGAGTGTACAGAGTGTAAATATATATATATATATATATATATATATATATATATATATATATATATAAGAAAAAAATGTATTGTATGTATAAAAAGTTTGTAAATCTCATTAAAGTTTGTATAATAACGTGATGATGGAAACTTTTATTACACTTTTATGTTCCTCATATATCCATCAATTTTTTTTTCTACAAATAATAGTTTTTTTTTTTTCCCAATAAATTTTACATTAGAAATAAGCGACGGTTGTCATTGCTATTGAAAATAAGACTGATTCAACTTTCGATGTAATTAAATTATATAAAAGATTTGTCATTTGATAAGCAATTTTAAGGTGAAAAAAAAAAATCAATAAAACTGTAGAGTGTGAATGATTTTTTTTTTTTTTCCCCAGGACGTGTTACATGATCGTGTTACATGTTATGATATTTTGACCTCTGAATGACTCGACCATAATAATGTGATAAAATAATTTCTAGAATACAAATACAAATGGCTCGAGAGTGATTGTGCATTTTTTAATATCACACAGTCGAGGAAAGGATGACTCGAAACCGATAAATTGGCAGCACGCGATGTGTTGTTTTTTTTTTTTTTTTTCTCAAAATAGTTAAATCATAATAAGCAGAAGAACAAAGACCGGTAGAATTCTCATGCACATTCCGCTTATTGATAGCATAAATTTTTTTCATTCTCATCTGACGCTTCTCTCGATATCTCTCATTCGAGACAACGCACAATCTCTCTTCAACGTTTTATTTTTTATTCATGTGATTTTTTTTTTTTTTTCTTTTCGTTGTTTAATTCATCGCATCTGTACTCTTTGTGATAATTGAAGCATGGCAGGAGATTGTTGTGTTAAACGAGAATTTGTCACAATAAATAATCACGAATCGTACGTGACACGTGAATGATGGCAAATTTATACAATTTAAGTTTAAAGAGTTTTATTTATGCAAAAATAAACGAAACAAAAGAAAGAAAGAATATTTAAAAACTTGCGAGAAAAATCGTCACTGAGTAAAGAGCAAACTTATTACGATAAGCTTGAAGAGTATTTATGCAAAATAAAATTTAAAAAAAATAATAATAAAGAAAATGTAAGAACTTGTGAGAAAAATCGTCAGTGAGTTAACAGCTGGGAAGAATTTCGGCAAGGCAATATTCCTTGGGGGAATATTATTCCCTCTAAGGAGATAATATTTAGGAAAAGGCAAATATTCAGGAAGACAATATATAGGAAGTCAAATATTTAGGGAAATATGAACCCCCAGAATGCATCATGCTCGATCTTGTTACAAAAAAAAAAAGATAAACAGTCTGCACTCGATCTCTGTCGGTTAATGAAGTCACTGACACTTAATTATTTCGTAAAAGTTTGCTGAACTAGTCGGCCTTGTGAATATTTTTCAAAATATAACCTCAAAATTTGTGATCAGGAGTGGCGATGTAGAAATCCCAGAATGCACCATGCTCGATCTTGGTACAAAAAAAAAAAAGAAAAACAGTCTGTACTCGATCTCTGTCTGTTAATGAAGTCACTGACACTTAATTATTTTATAAAACTTTGTTCAATTCTATTTATCTATTTTTGACACTGGATAACCTGAGAATTTAACTTTCGATCGGCGTTAAAAAAATATGGGCCTCGTACGAACGAACTCAGCTGAACTGGTTGGCCATGTGAATATTTTTCAAAATATAACCTCAAAGTTTGTGACCAAAAGTGGCGCTGTCGTGTGGCAATTGGGCGAACTAATGAGCACTATATTGTCGAAAATTATTTAAATTACCACACATTGTTCACCACCTGGTGACGCCAATGAAGACAACACGAGAAATATGCGAGTATAACACGTGTTTTATTTTATTTTTTCGGTCCTTCGTAACGCGCCATTCGCCATGACAGAAAGAGGGAAAAGAGAGCGAGAAAGTGAAAAAAAACACAGAGTCTTGCAGAGGTATCGAATAACGTAATCGTCCCGCGAGGCACGACCGGCTTTCTTATCACTCACTACTAATATATATATATATATTATACTAGCAGCAAGAGCGCGAAAAGGTATTGTCGTAAATGGATTGCCGATATATAACGAGTTCGTGAGTATAAAATTGCGAATGTCACGCGTGTATGCGTGAATGCAATGCGTTCGCAATATGGAATGTCCCCCTCGAGAATATAAGGTATGCAGCGATACTAAAGGAAATATATATTCGCCTCACAGATGTATACGATATATACATATATATATATAATATAAACTTTGGTGCCAAGTTTTGCAACGGCTTATCTGTAAGCGAGCGCAGGCGCGCATGCGCTGAAGTGTCTCGTCGTAATATAAAAATCAAAATGAATAAGGTATCGATCGGGAAATCGTAAAATTTTTATCTCAATGCCAAGAACAAATCGTCATTATCGATCCCCGATATGGTGAAATTCATACAAATTCAATAGAATTTATATTCTACTTGGGGTAAAGAATTTTATCGATCGTGACTAGGAATTTCGAATAAAATTAATAAGAATTTTCGTTTCAATAATAAACGACAATTTTCCGCATAGTCTCGAAGCAGAATAGAAAAATTTTAATTTTAGGATTTTTTTTTTTTTTACAAGTTGGGCCTTTGAGTCCCAAATAATCGACATTTTGTATTGATATTCATGTCCTGTTGATATGTCGTTGCATATTCACACATGTGGTAGTGCCAAGTAGCGCCACTTGTGGCCACTTTTAATACTAATTGGATTCACGATAGCATAACGTCTTGTGTGATTTGATTTTTTTTTTTTGTTGAGAGAAAATAGCATTTCAATTATTAATGTAATTTAACATTATCAATAATAGCCCGAGACACTCGTCGATCGCTTATCCGTCGATTATTTTTTGAATATTCGGGAGTTTGGAGAGCGCCATCGCGCGGCGTCAAACATAACCTCAATGTGAGAGAAACAAAAATTATACGCTTTTTTCATAGCTTGTAGACGAGCATATTTTTTTAAACGATCGCAGCGCCACACTTCTGTCACGGGACGTGTCAGAATGGCCGCTGTGACAGTACGTATCGCGCGCCAACAGTTCAATAATATTTTTTTTTTCCTCCATTATTGTTCGATTCGCCACAGATGCTCATTTTTCTCGCTTATCCGTCGGCTATTTTTTGAATATTCGGGAGTTTGGAGAGCGCCATCGCGCGGCGTCAAACATAACCTCAATGTGAGAGAAAAAAAAAATTATACGCTTTTTTCATAGCTTGTAGACGAGCATCTTTTTTTAAACGATCGCAGCGCCACACTTCTGTCACGGGACGATAGTCAGAATGGCCGCTGTGACATTACGTATCGCGCGCCAACAGTTCAATAATATTTTTTTTTTGTTTCTCGTTATTGTTCGATTCGCCACAGAAGCTTATTGTTCTCTACTGCCTATTGTACAAACGGCTCTCTCGTATGAATTTTAATATCTTTTTTATGTATATTAATCGTGAATGTTTTTCCACGTTGTTTAGTGCGCCTCTGAAAGATGACCTTCAAGTTAACTCTTTCAATAACGCCTGTATTAATCTGTTGAAACGGCTATTCGGGCTATTGACGGCTATTCCGGCTAAAATATCGAGACTCGTAGATCGTGCTGGAACATAAAACTCGAAAAGCGTCGTCTGCTATGGATTTCCCGCGTGAAATCGACAATTCGCCGGTAAAGGATTTTTTTATTTTTCGATACCTTTTGCGAAAGAATAAAATTCCTCGCGTTTATAATCGAGTACACTCCCTTTTATTCATCACAATAATGGATAAAAATAATTGAATTGTTATTACGAATATAATGATGAATATCGTACGTTAAAACGTAATGTGTATGTACAAGTTCGATTATTTCCCGTCGGGTGTTTATATGGCGTGTGTTTGAAGCGTTCGGCCGGCACCGGCGGTGCTCGGTTTGCCCTCGGTCCCTCTCACAGTTGCGAGTACACGCTCAGTCTCGAGCGCGAGTTCAATGCGATAGGACCTGTTTACGTTCGGCTCTATCTCTCTCCTTCCCTCTCTCTTTCTCCTGTCGGACACAAGAGGCGCTCTAGTACGCGCGCGCGCACGCGAGTGTATCGAAAGTTCAACAATTTCATTATTTCCAAAGTAACGAATTTACAAATCAAAAGCGGTCATATTACCGAAGGAATAAAGAAAATAAAATGTAGTGCAACGTGAAAATTGGCGGGTCCTCTATGTAGAAAAAAGAAAATTAAAAAAAAAAAAAAAAAAAAAAGTGTTTACGCGTTATTGAAAAAAGTGTCGACGAGTGTGCAATCGCTACAAAAGTGTGCTGTTTAATTTTTTTTCTCATATAACGTTAAACCTTCCGCGTTTATACGTTGTTTGTGGTGTGCGCGAGCAACGAGAGTACAACAAAAACGAAAAATATAACAGCCTCGGCTTTACCGAAAAAGCCAGTCACACACAAACACACACACACGCAACACCATCAACCTGTGTTTCAATGTAAAAGAGATAAGAGAATAAACAAGGTAACACGTTGAAACGGCAAGAGAGGGAGACGAGCTTACAATTTTCGCTCTGGCGCGAGAATTTTCCAGGCATTCTTAACCTCACTTGGATTTCTTTTTTTTTCGGTAAGTTTTTTAATTTCATTTCTTTTATGTTTATCGTGTAGTTTGTGATGAATATTTTACGACACCATAATTCGAAAGGAACATATACATGTATATAAAATATAAATGTTGGCACGTACGTGTCTAAAAGCATCGGGAAAAGATAAATAAACAGGAAGCTCCCAGTCTTTTTTTTTTTCTCTCCATTTACGAGCATCATTCGATACTCCTGCGACATTTTTCCCAAGCGTTCAAAGCGACGATATATAACGCATCTTTGTTTTTTTTTTGTTTTTTTTCTCGAAACTCGATGCTTGATAAATTCTGACGTTTGTGTATGAATATTCGTTGAGTTTTTTTTTTTTTTTATTCCCTGCCGCAATAACTTTTTTACCGCCAGAGGAATCATTACGTTGTCGAATAAATTATCGCGTTAACGAATGTAAAATGCATCCAGGACTTATGATCGCAACGTATGCCGGCGGATATGCATATATATATACACATGTGTATGGTTAGGCATAAATGAACGAGCTTCGCAGGATCCCTCCCGATGATTACGATGACGCGCACGTGATGATTTCCCCCTTACGATCGAACCAACAGGTTTCCCCGTATTGATTATAATATATAGATATAAAGATGTGCACTATAGGAGGCGAGATGATGATCGTTGACTTACGTAACGCGGGGTCGAATAGGGTGACCTCGGTGCACAATTTCCCTTGCACCGCGTATATATATATGTATATATATATATATGTATATATATATATATATATATATATATATATATATATATATATATATATATATATATATGTATGAGTGTGTAGAGATGATTTTCTGCATGCATTTTCGTCGACAATTCAACAAGAAAATATCGATGCAAATTATTTTTAACAATTCAAAGATTTTCGACCATTTACTAATGTCGATATTATCAATAAATAAGTATATACGAGGTATTTTCTCTCAATGTTTATAAATATATATATATATTTTTTAACCTTCTTTAGAATTTTTTGCAATTATGCAAAAGATGACACAGGAATGAAATTAAACAAAAATATATTCCAAAAAAATATTATTATTTTTTTCAGCAATTTTATTATCTAAAAATTTTACCAATTAAACTGTTGACAATTTTTTGACCTTTAAGATATTTTTCATATTTTTACGAGCTCTCTTTCGCGCGTGTTTATAGTCGAAAGAAAGAAGAAAAAAAAACGTCAGGGCGCGTATAGAATGTTTTTATTTCTCTCTCTCTCTCTCTCTCTCTCTCTCTCTCTCTCTCTCTCTCTCTCTCTCTCTCTCTCTCTCTCTCTCTCTCTCTCTCTCTCTCTCTCTCTCTCTCTCTCGTTCGCTCGTCGGGCTTCATTGCGAGTCTCTGAGGCCTGGCTCGTGCGACTTGTAGATAACGAAAAAAAAAAAAAAAAAAAAAAAATATATTCCAAACAATACACGGCGTGTGCATGGACGAGGCTCTTCGTTCGCCTGCTGCTCACTGTCGTGTATGAAGAGAGAACTCTGGAATCAGGAAGTGTAAGAGCGAGAGTAATAACGAAATATTTATCGCAAGAGCAGCGTTTCCTTTCTCTTGGTGAGTCTGATACGTTATATATTAAACGCCCGAGAACACGTGTCCGTTATATACCACCCACGATATCGAGGCTCCCCATTGAATGATAATTCAAACGTTATTTATTTAATTTTTTTTCCTCACAATTCATCGAGAATAATAATGATATTAATAATAATAATAATAGGAAATTAAATAATACGTTTTCGATCAAATAAGAAAAAATGTTCATGGCCCTCTGGGGATGCAAAAACATCGGGACCAAGAAAATCCACCGTGAAAAAAAAATGACTAAAAAAAAAATTAGCAAATTTAATTGATAATTTTTTTTTTCTTCAATTAGCATTTATCTGTATTATTTATATGAAATAAATTTTTATGTATATTAATTTTTTTCAATTTTTTAAAAATTTCACGTCAATTTTAACAAAAATTTCACGACAAAAATTAATAATTAATCGAGTAATTCATTAATCAATTAAATATTCTTTAACAAATAGAAATCTGACAGAGACCCTGACAAAACTTTTAAACAAAAGTCTGAGAACGAAAAAAAATTGAACGAAAATAAATTTTTATGGATATTATTATTTTTTTAATTTTTTAAAAATTTCACGTCAATCTTAACAAAAATTTCACGACAAAAATTAATAATTAATCGAGTAATTAATTAATCAATTAAATATTCTTCAACAAGTAGAAATCTGACAGAGATCCTGACAAAACTTTTAAACAAGAGTCTGAGAACGAAAAAAAAATGGGATAAATAACTTTTTGCTGCCCATATTTTTTTAATCCCTCTTCGTTTTTTAACGCATTAAATTATTCATGTGATGATGTGCAGCTTGGCAATAGCTGGGTGGGTGTGTGGGTGGAATTTATTTCAATGACTGTTGCATCCTTTCTATTCCATGATGTCGGCCATTGTGGAATGAAATGGGTCACTTTTCCAGGAAACTGATGCTAGTATAGAGAAAAGGAGAGAGAGAGAGAGAGAGAGAGAAAAGAAGAGAGAGAGAGAGAGAGAGAGAAAAAAGAAGAGAGAGAGAGAGAGAAAAGAAGAGGGAGAGAGAGAGAGAGAAAGAAAAGAAGAGGGAGAGAGAGAGTGTGTCTGTGGTCAAATGGATTTTTCCATATGAGAAAGGAGCACCCCCCATAGAGAGGGACACGATACACGCCCATTT
>OY769903.1:32669596-32672096 GCA_963669185.1 Dyspetes luteomarginatus
CACTGTGATAAATCCAACGGAGACATTGACAATTGGCCTTCCCATATATATATATTGTGTGTGTATATATATTATATATATGTGTTGTATATATATTATATTATATTATATACATATATATATATTATATACATATATATGAAAAAAAGAGAGAGAGATTCTGTAGATTGTTCAGTTGGTAATTCTCAAACACGACACGTTCGCAACAAGCAGAGTTCATTGAACTCTCTTAAAAAATGCCAATTTTCATGAAATTTAACAATAAAAACCAAAAAAAAAAATACCTCCAAAATTTATCTTTACACTTCTATTAATATTTCATTAATTGAATAACCGTAAAAAATTAATTATCAATTTATGAAATAATTTTTTCCCGTGTCTGATTAATATCATTTTTATCACGCATGTTAATTTTCCGAGGATTAATATAAGAGAGAGGGAGAGAGAGAGAGAGTGCAAGCAAATTTATTCCCGTGTGGGGTCGCGGCGTGGGTGGGCGCAAAAAAGTCTCGCGAAACGAGTACACACACACACACACACACATATATATATATATATATATATATATATATATATATATATATATATATATATATATATATATATATATACATATATATATATATGTGAAAGAAAGAGGGAGAAGAGAAGACGAAAGAGAGGGCACGGATAAGGCAGATGAAAGAGAAGGGCATAAGCGTCAACGGCGACAAAACGATGACGTAATAAAACTGGTATATGAGACTGGATAGAAACATCGACTTCCGTGCGGTTCATGTATATATATATATATACAAACGAATGCAGAGTATATTGAGAGTGCCGCGCACGATATTTAATATATATATATTAAATATCGTGCGCGGCACTCTCAATATACTCTGGATTCGTTTGTGCCACACACAGGAAGTGACGCTGGACACGACATTACACTTTGCCCTTCCCCCTTCTTCATTTCACTTTGCGCTCTTCTACCCCCCACCCCCTGCCCCCTTCCCTGCCCCAATGATATAACAATATTAATACCGGGACGATATAAAAACGTGCCCTCGACGAATGAAGACCTTCCTCTCTCTCGCTCTCCTTTTATTCTCTCCTTTCCATACATTTATTACATCCGACATTTTTTTTTTTTTTTTTTTTTTTTTTTTTTTTTTTTTTTTTTTCTAATTTAGTTTCACAATAAATTTCTCACAATTCTATTATCCAGATGATTTGCGAGTTGCGCAAAAAAAAAAAAAAAAGAAAACATAATTTTTCATGGCGGAGGAGCGAGAGGGTCATTTGATTTTTTTTTTTATCGCGTTCTATATGTGTACAATGAGCGATTCTTTATCATTATCATTTACCCATATATACATAATGAAATATCGTATATATGTCACCATATAGATTATATATATATATATATATATATATATATATATATATATATATATGTATAGTAATATTTATCGTGTGAATCGTGTGTGAAATTTGATCGGACATTGACTTTGTGAGTGAGGACGAGTACGCTGAGCTAACGCACGGTACTTACACGCTATTATATACACACAAAAGCATATATATATATATATATATATATATATATAGATGTATGTGTATATATTTATATATATAGGAAAACCAGTGGAGCATCCGGAGCGTATAGCTGATCTACGATCTGGCGAAAGAGAGAGAGAGAGAGAGAGAGAGAGAGAGAGAGAGAGAGAGAGAGAGAGAGAGAGAGAGAGAGAGCGCGAGAGATTGCGAGATGGAGCTCGTCGTACAAGGCGAGCGAGCGGGGCAAGAAGCGGTAATGCGACGCGTCATAATTACTCGTGCAACTATGCGGAATCGCGGGCGACTCGGGAAGCGTGGAGAGCCATGAGCAAAATTTATATTTATATATATATATATATATATATATATATGTGTGTGTGTGTGTGTGTGTGTGTGTGTGTGTGTGTGTGTGTGTGTGTGTGTGTGTGTATGTGAGAAAAAGAGAGAAAGAGAGGGAAGTAGAGTGAGAGAGAGAGATATAGAGGGGGGGGGGGGGGGGGGGGAGAAAAGCTCACGGTGAACGATCCCTGAGCGGTCAAGATCACCCCCACAATCGCATATATATATACGCATTTGGTCAATTATTTTTATTATCATTGTTATTATTTATTCTTTATTTCTTCATATAAATATAATAATTCAAGGGCAGTATATATATATATATATATATATATATATATATATATATATGCAGTGGAGAAACAACACTCGATCTATATATGTATATGTATATATATATATTACCGAGTATCTTTTCCGCCGCATCGAATTTCATGGCGGCTCGACACGATCGAGTTTTATCTCTTCCTGGTAAAACAATTATATATATATATATATATATACACTCTCGTAGTATAAATATATGGGAAGGGATGCGAGGCGCGACAATGAGAGAGACACGCGATATTATCGAGCCATATAGGGTATCGTGTACCATTCTATATATATATATATATAT
>OY769903.1:32677096-32711984 GCA_963669185.1 Dyspetes luteomarginatus
ATGTTCTCCTGATATCATAGAGTAATAGTCGATTTTTTTTTTTTTCGAATTTGTTAAATTTCTCAATTAATAAATTAGTTAATTAATACGATGGATGATTTATTGATTAGTGAAAAAAATAATTTCTCACATAAAACTCTCTCGCTCTCGATGTAATAATTATCGCTACCAGGGTCAAAATACGTACCAATAATTGCCCTTTGAAAAATTTATAATATTACACACTGATGATTATTATTATTTTTTTCAAATAATAACAATAATTGCCGCTATCAGGGTCAAAATACGAATTGGGATAAAAAATAAATGAATCTTAGATAGAAATAAATAAATAAAAAATGTTCTCCTAATATCATAGAGTAATAGTCGATTTTTTTTTCTTTTTTTCAAATTTGTTAAATTTCTCGATTAATAAATTAGTTAATTAATACGATGGATGAATTATTGATAAAAATAAATTCTCACACGATAGAAATTAATATAGAGAATCGTACAGAGACTATAGAGTGAAAAATAAAATAATGATTAAAAATTATTTTTTCAACTGGCCAGCGTCTGAGAGTCATAAAAATTTCGTAAATATTTGACAGAGTCGATCAACGGCTAGAAATAATTTGTCGCCATTATGAATATGCAAACTTTGTTTATTCTTTATCGTTCTCGTTTATATAAACATCGAAAAAAAATTGAAAAAAAAAATCAGAGAGCAAAAGCCTGAAAACAAAAAAATAACACGATGACGAGCCAACGCGATCTTGTGTATGTTTGTGTTTGCGTGTGTGGAGTTGGGGTGGGGGAAACGTAACATATACGTTTCGTTGCTCTTTCATCGATTTTTTTTGTTCGAATTTGTTAAATTTCTCGATTAATAAATTGGTTAATTAATACGATGGATGAATTATTGATAAAAATAAATTCTCACACGATAGAAATTAATATAGAAAACCGTACAGAGACTGTACAGTGAGAAATACAATAAAATAATGATTAAAAATTATTTCTCCAACTGGCTAGCGTCTGAGAGTCATAAAATTAGCTAGAAATAATTTGTCGCCATTATGAATATGCAAACTTTGTTTATTCTTTATCGTTCTCGTTTATATAAACAACGAAAAAAAATTGAAAAAAAAAATCAGAGAGCAAAAGCGTGAAAAAAAAAAATAACACGATGGCGAGCCAACGCGATCTTGTGTATGTTGTGTTTGCGTGTGTGGAGTTGGGGTGGGGGAAACGTTACATATACATTTCGTTGTTCTTTCAACGAAGTGTGTTTATCGTCGTCGCTGACGTCTCTCTCTCTCTCTCTCCCTCTTTCTTAATTTTTTTTTTCTTTTTTTCTTTCTTCGTTTCTCTGTTTGTCGCTTCTATGTAACGTTCGCGCTAGGGCCTTATCGGTGTTGGGGCCCGACGTCGACGACGACGACGACGAGAGCTGACGATGCTTGAGAAACTTATAAGCTCTCTCGAGTGTGAAATCGAAGACGAGACCCCGAGGTCTTTCGACGAACCGGACTAACCGTCGTTGCTCCTCGCGCTATGTAAGCGAAAAACCGAGCTACGAGCGCTCAAGGGGCCCGAGGGGGTTGCAAGGGGGTTGGTGCGCCGATGGTGCTCTCGTATGGCAAAAGTCAGCATCAGTCAAAAATTCACTCTCAGTTGATCGGTGAATCCATCGCGAGAAGGTTTAAGCTCACTTTCATCTCTCGCTTACTCCATTATCCACATTTAAAGTTGACATATATATAAATATATATATATTTTTTTTCTTTTTATAATTAATTTTCATAAAAATTCAAGTCAATTATGGCAAAGTTGAAAAAAAAAACAAAAAGAAGCTTTTATTTATTTTTATTTTTTTTTCCAAAGTTTATAATTTCTTTTTATAATTTAATTAACAAAATTCAAGTCAATTATGGCAAAGATGAAAAAAAAGCTGTCATTTTTTTTTTTTTTTTTTTTCAAGTTTATATTTTTTTTATAATTTAATTAACAAAATTCAAGTCAATTATGGCAAAGTTGAAAAAAAAGCTTTCATTTTTTTTTTTTTTTCCAAGTTTATATTTTTTTTATAATTTAATTAACAAAATTCAAGTCAATTATGGCAAAGTTGAAAAAAAAGCTTTCATTTTTTTTTTTTTTTTCAAGTTTATATTTTTTTTATAATTTAATTAACAAAATTCAAGTCAATTATGGCAAAGTTGAAAAAAAAGCTTTCATTTTTTTTTTTTTTTCAAGTTTATATTTTTTTTATAATTTAATTTAAAAAAATCAAGTCAATTATGGTAAAATGGAAAAAAAAAAAAGCTTTGATTTTTTTTTTTTTTTTTCGAAGCAACGAGAGATAAAAGAATAAAAAAAAAACAATGTGGAAATTTCGTGCTTTTCGGAAGGATTCTTAGTGTTTGATTCGTCAGGTATGATAATTCGAATTATTTCGCTATAATATTTTTCATTTGATCGATCGAGAATTAAGTAAAAAAAAAAAAAAAATGATAATTTTTTTTTTTTCTTCTTTTCTTATCTGAATTTCAATGATTGTGCTCTCTATTTGTGGCTTGTGATTAATTTTTTGTAAAAATCGTTAATTCTCTGCCGCATGACGCTTTGATACTTCCGCTTAACATTCCTAGATAGATTTTTTTTTTTTTTTTTTTTTAATTGAAAAAAATTATAAAAAATTAAAAAAAAAATTTCAAACTGATTGAAAATATTCAAATTTTTTTTAACGATAGACACGTCTCTCTGTATTAATAACGAAACGATATTATAAATTATTCATTCGAAATCAGGGTGTGGGAGGGCGTTCGTTACGTCGGTATGGATAATGAAAAAAAATTGCGCGTGGGAGAATTCGAGAAAAAAAAAAAAAAAAACGCGACCTATCTGTAGATCGAGCTAACTTGATCCAATGAATAATGAATCGCGAGATTTCCGAACGTTTAATTTTTTTCTTAAAATAAATAAATTAAATTTAAATAATAATAATAATAATAATTTCGTAGTCTGCCCTTGGTCGGGAGCGATGAGAGAAGCGAGGACGAAGCTGCTTAATTAACTCTCATTTTTCGTGAAAACAATCGTGGGTGTTATCGGACGATTTTTCGTTCATGAGTTTTATTCTTTGTCAGGCGAGAGAGAGGCGAGAGAGAGAGAGAGAGAGAGACGATTTGACAAAAATATGAATTATAATTTCGAAGGGTTTTTTTTTTATCATTAAATTTTATATCATATCCTGATTTTAATTGTCTCAAAAATTCCCATAGATCGTCCCATTGCAGTGGGGCAAAGAAAAAAAAAATGATAACGCGAGAAAGTTCACTTATATTTCGTCGAATAAAGGTGAAAAGGTCAATGTACGTTTGTATAACTTTTTTTTTTATATATATTTATTTATCGTGCTCGAAATCTTTCACTCTCGTTCTCGACTCCATTTCTCGATGTTCAGTTACATTATATATATATATATATATATATATATATATATATATATATATATATATATATATATATTCGTTTTTTCTACTCCGAGGTCTTATTTTTTTTCAACGTTCTTCACGCCGCGTCTGACAAGAGAAAGGGAAAAAAAGATCGATGGATCTCATATGTCCCCCCGGGTTCTTCGTACGAGAGCAAGAGGTGCCCCACGTACCTCTCTGGACTCTCCGTTGCGTTTTTTTTTTTTTTTTTTTTTTTTTTTTCTTTCATATCATCGTTTAATCCTTTCATTATTATTATTTTTTTATTACTATTCTTTATTTCATTATTTTTTTTTATATAGTTTTTTTAAAATTTTTTTTTTTTAAATAAATTCTCGATCTCACTGTCCGGTAAGATTGAAAGGGAAACGATTCGAGTGAGTGAGACGGCTCTTTTTATCTTTTTTGTCCCTACACTATGTAGAATTTTACTCGTCGATCTCGCGTGTGCTTTAAGAGAGAGAGAGAGAGAGAGAGAGCATATATAGGCACGTAACAGGTGCAAGAAAAAAAAACTGGAAATCCTTTCGAGTCGGCCGTACACACGTGTCATATATATATATATATATAATAGTTATCGATTCTGGATAATTTGGTGGTGGCAAAAAAAAAAAAAATTAAGGGCCACAGATCCGGACGATAAAAATTGAAAAAAATAAAAATAAACGTAAAATCGACATTTTGTAATTTTATAACAGTTAATCATACGAGTGTTTTCGAAGAGCAAATAAATAATCAAAATACTAATACAATTATGAAATAAAATTGAGCAATGATTTATCTCAAACCCGGAAAAAAGTGTTTAAAGAAACGATACGTGGAAAAAAAAACAAAAAAAAAGTTGAAAAACGAGTTTGCGAGGGCGTGTTTGGTCAAGTGGAGATTGCTGATGTTAGAGTTCTGATTTCTTTAATACCTCGAGTCTTGAATTTTTTTTTTTTTTTTATTTTTTTTTTTTTCATTTTTACGATTTATATCACTCGAGAGTGAAAATAGAGCGGAGAATAAAACATTATTTTAAATGGAAATTCAAGAAGTTTTGTGGTAACTAAGACGACATTCGGGCCACTACTGTTCAACAGCTGGATAACACGACGAAATTATTATTATTATGAAAGTCTGCGAGAACAGACGGTGCTCTCTTGGTTGTATTTTTTGTATATATATATATATATAATATATTATTATATTTAATATACATATATAATATATTATTATATTTAATATACATATATAATATATCATTATATTTAATATATATATATAATATATTATTATATTTAATATATATATAAATATTTTATATATTATAGTAGCAAGCATTTCTGTAGTTTTGGATGACGCGAGAGGCGAGCACTCTCCTCAATTATTCTCTTGTATTCTTCCCTCCCTCTGGGCCTTCAATGTATGTCTCTTTACTTCTTCTATGTATAATCCCCCTCCCCCTTAATTTCTCTTTCTCTCTCTCTCTCTCTCTCTCTCTCTCTCTCCTCTCCTCTCCTCTCTCTCCCCCCCCCTCCCCTCCCCTCCCCCCTCCTCTCTCTCTCTCTCTCTCATTCACTCGAGCTGTCTGATGTCACGTACATGTATTATTGAATAACTGTCGCCCGTTTACACGCACCTGTCGAGCAGCTTTTTTTTATCCAACTACAACAATTGAAGTCACACAAGTGCGCAATATGCTTGCGCGCTCGTGCTCTCTCATGTTCACTCTTTTGTGTCTGGGGGAGGGGGGGAAAGAAAAAAAAAAAACAGACATTTTATCAATTGAATGTATTTGATAAAAAAAATTAATTAATAAATTTTGTCGTTGTAATTTTCAATAAATAATTCATAAAGTCGTAAAAGTGCTGTAATAATATGGATGGAGGGAGAATTTGTGAAAAAAATAGATATATATATCTATATATACATAAATGCTTTTTACGAGATACCTACATATATATATATATATATATATATATATATATATATATATATATATATATATATATAAATTCTTTTTACGAGATACCTATATATATATATATATATATACATATAGGTATCTCGTAAACAGCATTTTACCGCTCGTTGAGACTCCCGCGGGGGAAAGGGAGAGTCACCTCTCCCCGCAGTGTCGACTAATTTCCAATCATTCCAATCATTACAGTCTAACTCAAATTAATCATCGTTTTGAATTATCAGTCGGGTCAAAATTATCAAGTGCGAGGGGAAAAGAAAAAAAAAAATCATTTTATCAATTAATATATTTAAAAAAAAATTAATTAAAAATTTAATACATATATATATATATATATATATATATATATATATATATATATATATATATATATATATATATATAGGTATCTCGTAAAAAGCATTTTACCGCTCGTTGAGACTCCCGCGGTGAAGGGGAAGAGTCACCACCACCCCCCCCCCCCCTCCCCCCTCCCCTCTCCTCGCGGAGTGACTCGAGCAAAAGAGATACACAAGGTGACCCAGTGATACGTGTGGGAAATTCTTCTTGCCTGTGAGTTGAAACTCTTTACTCCCCCTCCCCCCCCCCTCTCTCCCTCTCCGTACCCCTCCATCCCTCCCTAGACTACTTTTCTCTCCGTTTTACTCCACTGAGCGTGTTCTCGTGTGGTTGGAATTTTGCAACGGTCATGTGTTGGCTGAGATTGTGCATTGAGACGGTTTCAGCGACTAATATACACATTTTGTTCAGGCCATCAGGTAAACTCCAGTGTGTGGATGTGTGTGGATGAAATTTTTATTATTATTATTATTTCCTTCCACATAGCTTGTTCTGTGTTTGTTTGTTTCTTTGCGCTGTGCAGAATTGAATTTTTAGCCAGAGCAAGCTCGATTGTCTCGCGTATGCATGCACGAGAAATTTTTTTCTCACGCTCGATTGATTTAATTGTAATTATGGTGAAAAGTCTCGCGAGTCCAATGTACTGGGTTAAATTTTTTTTTTTTTTATTTATTCTCATTACTTCACATTCCGTATTATAGTTGCTCGCGTTACACTTTTGTCGCAACCGTTATTTTATTATATTCTATATTCTATATTATTTTTCTATATATATATATATATATATTCACAATATATAAATAAATATCTATATATATATATATATATGCTGCAAATTTTATTTCATAACATTTTCATGCCTGGACATTTTTTTTTTTTTAATTATCACAAAATTTATTGCATAATATTAATCCCATTTCCTGCTCCCCCCGCTCCTCCCCACACACCTCTTCTCCCCATTGAACAGTTTGCCAAATAATTGCAACTTTAAACGCAGTGCAATCGTGTGGATAATTTTTTATTCTCAGCAAGAATTTGCCACGATTCTTGAGGATTTTTCAGGCTTTTTTTTTTTTTTTTTTTTTTCTCCTCGTCTCAAAGTTTATAGATCGATTTGAGCTCTCTCGTGCAATGAACCGTAAATCGTAAAATTTAAACGCTAAACATTTTTTTTTTTTTTTTTCCTTGAAATTTAAATGATTATTGAAAAAAATTAACAATTAGCTGCCAAGATTTGTTAATTTTTGCCGTTTATATATTTTAAGTTGGATGAAGAAAAATTACGTGACTCGTGGGGCCACCCAGTTTGTCTGTGTGTGTGTTGGGCTAATAATGAAAGAGAGCAGAGCAAGCAGCACGCAGAATTTTTCGCCCCCTTAACGTCCAAATAACACCACAGAGAGCTCCAAGTTACACTTATTAACGGAGATTGCACGTTATGTACTCGTTACAGCTTATATGGGTTGCTCCTGTCTCGCCAAACGCGCTTGGTACAATATTGAGAGGGAGGGGGGAGGGGGGAGGGGGGGGGGAGAGAGAGAGAGAGAGAGAGAGAGAGAGAGAGAGAGAGAGAGAGAGAGAGAGAGAGAGAGAGAGTGGGCGGGGCGACAGGGAGTGGGGGGGGGGGGGGGGGTAGAAAATTTAAGCCCGGTCACTGCTGTCGTGTTAATGCTTTTGCGATCTAATTATCCGGTGGACTGACACACTCGCAAGTTACTTTCAAATTCCATAATTATACCGCCCTCGCTCTGCCGGTCCGTTGATTGCGATTTTTTTTTTTTTTTTTTTTTTTTTTTTTTTAGCCAGAAGAATCATAGCTCTGATTTAATAACATATGTGGAGCTGCAAATTAGCAACCGAACACAACATTTTACAATAATCGATTATACACACTTTCTCTCGTATCCAAACGAATTGGCCAATTTTTTTGTTGTTGTTAATAATTTTCAACACTCACGTTTCATTGACCTCAGAATAATGGATAAAAAGAAACAAAAAAAAAATGAATTTTTCATAATATCGTGCATGATATTTTTAATTGCGATTTTTTTAAATTTTTTTAAATTTTTTTTTCTCAATCAATTATCGCCAAATCCAAACCGGAAGCTGATAACTTTGAGATTATCGATTTATCATTTTTCAACACACTGACTGAATTTCATTGCGATCAATCAATTTTGCAATGACGTGTCTTCTCTCTGTTTGCTTTTACTTTTTTTTTGCTCCTCTCGCTCTCTCGCTCTCTCTCTCTCGCTCGCTCTCCCTCACTCTGAAGTATTCAACGCTATAGAAAAAAAAAAAAAAAAAAAAAAAAAAAAACAATTTATGATCTCTGGCGCTCAGCATCTCAGAATTCGTGCCCCTGGACCTCGAGGTTTTTATCATCATACAAGCTTTTTTTTTTTTTACACTTTTTATAAAATCTCCCTGTCGTCGATAATTACACGTTTTGCAATATACTTTCGCTACTTTCTTCTTTTTTTTTTGTTTTTTTTTTTTTTTTTAATTTATTTATTTATTTACTTTTTTTTTTTTTTCCTTAATTACAAGGCATCGTTGACGTTATAAATTACTTTATATTTCGCATACACATGTAAATTATTTATAATCGTCTCGTGCTCGTTTAAATAATTCTCGTGCTCGTGTATAACGTTCGGGAAGTTGTAATCCTCGTCCTCGTATCAATTTTTATCGAATAATAATTCATTATTTATATACGAAATCACAAGGTCTTTGCCTCTTTGCTTTACGCTCGTGAGCAATTTGTGAACATCTTTTTTTTTTTTTTTTTTTTTTTTTTTTTCGTCCTCCCCTCCGACCCCTACGACCCCTCCACCCCTATCTCGTAATTTTTGTTCGCTATAGAACGCGCCATTCTTCGATAATTAATTCAGCCATTAAAATATCAGCTCTCTCTCTCTCTCTCTCTCTCTCCAGTTTCTCGGGAAACAAAAAAAAAATATCGTATTTTATTTGTACATCATATGGATAGCGTCACGCGAATCTTGTACAACGATCGATGATTATTATATGCTCAGTGAGTGGCTCGCGGACAATTTCACGCCTGTTGTATCGGCGCCAGAGACTCGCACTCATATATATATATATATATATAGAGATATAGAGATATATAGATATATAGATAAATATATATATATATATATATATATATATATATATATATATATATATGCAACCAAGCATGTATAATCGAACGTTTCACTTCTCTCTGATTTTATATGCAGTGTCGAGCTCTCTCCGTGCCGCGCTGCACTCGTGCCCTGCCTCGCTCGCGTTACATTGAATAATTTTCACGACTTTATTCATTAACTCTCGACCGTACTGACTCCACACACACACACACACACACACACACCCACTCGAGGCTCGTTTCGTCCTCTCGTCCCTTTGCCTCCCCCCCCCCCCCCCCCCCCAACCACCACCACCACTATGCGCGCAATTTGTACCACCGGAATGGAATATTTAATGAATTTGTGTACACTCAATCATTTCGAGAAGGGGAAAAAGATAAAAAGTTGGGTGAGGTAGTACAAATTTCATCGTGTTATATATTCATTTACTCACTCACTCTTGTCTCATAGTGTTATTAATAAATAAATAAATAATAATAATAATAATAATAATAATAATAATAATAATGCTTTATTTAATTTTCGTCTACTGCTTGCTAACTTTACGTTATTGTGTACACGTGACAAACTTAATCTAATACATTTTGAAGTTTTTTCCATGGGACTTTTTCTTTTTTTGCAAAAAACTTTATCCTCAAAGTTTTACTAATGAAGCTTCTCGCGTCTCTGCCACGGTCAATTTTTTTTTTTTTTTTTTTGTTTTTTTTTTCACTGTCCCCATTCTGCTGTCTACGTGGATACTTCCCTTTGCTATTATGTAATATCGTCTACCGGAAGTTTGCCGGAATGTTTTTTTTTTCTTCTTGTTCTCCTCCTCCTCCTCTCTCTCTCCCTCTCATCTTCCATCTTTGTCATTATTTTGCTTCTTCTACTTGGTGGCAATTAATGCTCCGCTCGATAGACTTTTGTTTTTTTTTTTGTTTTTTATTATTTTTTTTTGTTTTTTAATTTTTTTTTTTTTTTTGTTATTTTTATTTTGTTTTTTTTTACTGTCCCCATTCTGCTGTCGACGTGGATACTTCCCTTTGCTATTGTGTAATATCGTCTACCGGAAGTTTGCCGGAATATTTTTTTTTTTCTTCTTGTTCTCCTCCTCCTCCTCTCTCTCTCCCTCTCATCTTCCATCTTTGTCATTATTTTGCTTCTTCTACTTGGTGGCAATTAATGCTCCGCTCGATAGACTTTTGTTTTTTTTTGTTTTTTATTATTTTTTTTAATTTTTTTTTTTTTTTTGTTATTTTTATTTTGTTTTTTTTTACTGTCCCCATTCTGCTGTCGACGTGGATACTTCCCTTTGCTATTGTGTAATATCGTCTACCGGAAGTTTGCCGAAATATTTTTTTTTTTGCTTCTTGTTCTCCTCCTCTCTCTCTCTCTCTCTCATTTTCTATCTTTGTCATTATTTTGCTTTTTCTACTTGGTGGCCATTAATGCTCCGCTCGATAGACTATTGATTTTTTTTTGTAAATCTCGATCGATCGATATAATTTTTTCTATCAATCATTCAATTATTTTTGTGTAATTTTTCCTTTTGTTTGTTTGTTTTTGATTTTTTTTTCATTCGCACTCGACCGGACAATCACACACGGGGAGAGAGATAAATAATTTATTATTATTATTTTTTTTCTTTTTCTTGTCCGGCATCATTTCCGGCTTTGCGATGTGTGTGATATCGATCGAGGGATAATTTTGGTGGCGGAAATGGAGAGAGAAAAATTTCATGTCGGTGCACGGGGGTGCCACCACGTCGCGAATCACCAATTTTTTTTTTTTTTAACATAAAAAAAAATCTCCGTCGTTTTGACGGTGTTATTTTTTGATATTTTTCATCAATCATTGAAAATTTCATCGTTTTCTCGACGGAGATTCCGGTGTGATGTGACGTAGTGGTATTCTCTGTACTGAAAAATCATCACGAAAATAGACACGCACGCGCGCACTCACACAAGCTCATATATAACATCGGAGGAGGCCATTGGGAAAACTTCGGCATGTTTTATCGATTTAATTTTTTTTTTGTTTATTATTCATTAGCATATTAGATTAATATTATGAGATAGTTGGAAAAAAAAAAAAAAAAAAAAAAAGAAAACATGAAATTATTGACGTGTCAATATAATATTAAAATTTATTATGTAAGCGTTACCTATCAATCACGTGTCTCGTCCTATATATATATACATATATATACATATATATATATATATATATATATATATATTATAATTTTTTTTCAGCGTTAATTTAATAGTAGAGACTCGTCGAATTTTATGTGTAGGCGTAATCTGTCTAAAATATATAAATATATTATGTGCTGTAATAATATTTTTCAATAATGATATTCGTCTCAATTTTATTCGTTTTAATTGACAACTTTGTATTATATATATTCAATATGACCTTGTAAAACTTTCGTACAGGAAATGAAATACGTTTGCTCGTATTTCAAAATAAATAGTCGACGATATATAAATATATATATATATATAGGACTGCAAGGAGGCTGTGATTTACACGTTTCTCGATGAGACGTAGAAAGCATTTCGCTGTTGGCTACCGATCGATTATGGAAATTGTCGACATCCCAGCAATGTCCTTCTACATATATATATACATATATACATATACATATATATATATATATATGTATATATGTATAAATATATGTATATATATATATATATATATATATATATATATATATATATATATATAAGTATATATATATATATATATATATATATATATATATATATATATATATATATATATATATATATATATATATGTATATATGTATATATATATATATATATATATATATATATATATATATATATATATATATGTATATATGTATATATGTATATATGTATATATATACATTTACTAAGTTCACCCGCTACTATCACGAGAGACACGAGAGTTCGTGGACATTGTCTAATTGTCTAACGGAATTCCGGAAGCTCGAGTGAACTGCTCCCGTTGTCTCGCTCCGGATCCTTGATAAATAATTATTAAATAATAAATCATATTTATTAGCCGTAATACTTGTACTCGTTAAAAGAGGAAAAAAAAAAAAAAAATTCACACAAATTGGCTTTAACTCAATTTAATGAGACTAAATTAATTTCTACGTTTTTTAATTACTCGCCAATTTTGCAAAAAAAAAAAAAAAAAAAAAAAAGAAAAAAATAATATTCCATTCGATAAAAATAATATTTTAATTAATTGAAATGAAATTTTATTAAATCTGAATAAAATGTATTCAATCAAAGAAATTATTTTTCTCGATATATATATATATACTATTTCTCGTATGGAGGAGCCACGACCTTTCTCGTTTTTTATTTGCTCGATACGAGAATGAATAGTGTACGTGCGAGGTGCGAAAGAGAGACATCTGGTGGGTATGCAGAAATAGAGAAAAAAGAGATGGCGAGTATTGCGAATGAGAGAGAGAGAGAGAGAGAGAGAGAGAGAGAGAGAGAGAGAGAGAGAGAGGGAGAGAAACGTCTCGTGGACCTCGACACTCCGACACAGACCCTCACTGAGCTCTCTGCTCGCGTACACGTTCCGTTCAGTCGTAAATCCGTATGGATTTCGATTAACACGTTCGCGTTGTGTGTTCCCCCTCTCTCGATCCATCTCTCGCCCCGTTTCTTCCTTTCATTTATGTACCGCGCCTCTTTTATTATTCCATTGCTCCGTTTATATTTATCTCGTTTTTTTTCTCCAATGTCTCTCTCTCTTGTACATATATATATATATATATATATATATATATTTCGAGACTCTCGTTTGAAGCGAGAGAAATTATATATATATATATATATATATATAAAAGTTCTCTCGCCTCAAACGAGAGTCTCGAAACCAGTCTCTGATAAGATTCCACTCCAATTTATTCGTTTCCTAGGAGGATAACGGCCTCGCGAGCAATTCTCCTCCCTCTGCCTGTTTGCGAGGGCAAAACCAGCCACGCGACATTGCCCTCGTCGACTCTCTCTCTCTCTCTCTCTCTCTCTCTCTCTCTCTCTCTCTCTCTCTCTCTCTCTCTAGCCAGGAGATACGACGAGAGGCGCCTGACAGGCTTTGAATGTGGCAAATCATTATACTGTAAATAATAAAAGTTTAGCTTCAATCAATCAAAAATCAAATGAGATTTTAAGATTCAAATTTTCAAAAAAAAAATTTCTTTTTTTTTTTTTATCAAATATTTATCATAAAAATGAAAAAATTATTCAATTTTTAACACGACTGGAGTCTTATGAACTTATTGCTTCTATTATATATACATATATATATATATATATATATATATATATATCAATTATAATATTTAACTTTTTTGTTTGTTTATTATTAATATATTTATAAATGACGTAGAGATTATCATTGAATCGATTAATTATTATTATAATTTATTATATTCTTCTTTTTTTTTTTTCAATCTTTTCTAATATTTCACGTTGACAAATATTCTTGGAAAATTATCAAATGGATAATTTAAAAAAAAAAAAAAAAAAAAAAAAAAAAAAAAAAAAATGCTTCGTATAACTGAGGGAGTAAAATGGACAAGAGAAATGCAACTCGCGTAGGTATGCACTCTGTGATTTTGCTCCGTGCGTCGGAGACACGAGAGAGAGAGAGAGAGAGAGATAGAGAAACGCGACCGAAGACAAGTCAGGCAGTCAGTCACTCAGTCAGTCAGTCCAGGTTGTTGGGCGTATAGCGAGAGTCATGCTCGTCTCTGCACTGCAGACTGAACTCTCTCTCTCTCTCTCTCCCCCCCACTCCTTATCCCCTCTTTTTCGTCTCTACTTGCAATCCATTACACACACACACATATATATATATATATATATATATATATATATATATATATATATACACGATCTGCATCGACATATATAAGGCTATGTGACCACTGGCGAGCGAATAGCTCGTCGCGAGCTTTCTGACAGAGGTAAAAGGACGATCGACGTTAAAACGTTTCTCGTTCCCAGGCTAATAAATTCGCGTGCCGCAAACCGCCAACGTAACAGCAACGGCCACGCAATTCTCTCTGCGAATTTTGTTAAATCCTCCCCTCAGGGCCATGTAAAAGGAAAGAGTACCGAACCTTTTAAATGCTAATGTCCCAAATGTGTACATATATATATATATATATATATATATATATATATATATATAAGCGTGATACTTGTCAATTGAAATTAATCGAAAGTTCTTTCGAGCAATTTACGGGAAAATAAAATCTTGACATGTCAAGAACAGAAGTAAAAAAAAAAAAAAAAAAAAAAAAACTGATAAGTACGAGAATAAATCGATTAATTAAATTCGCCAAGCAAAATATTAATTCAATTGATATAAAATTTATTTCGAAAGGAATAAATTTTATTATCAAGAAATAAATTGGAAAAAAATTTATTGCTGAAAATAAATCATATATATTTCTTCGTATCAACAAAATCTCATTGAATTGGAAAAAAAAAAAAAAAAATTGCAATTAATAAAATAATCCATTAATTATTTTCTGTCTCCGATTTAAATTAATGTCATTGAAATATTGGAATGAAATAAAAAAAAAACAAGAAAATCATAAAAAATAATTTTAAGCGGTGACAAAAATTTTATATACAGAAGAAAAAAAAAAAAAAAAAAAAATGATAAACTGCCAGTAGTCGCGTGACGGGCTGTGGCACGTGCTGAAGGATTCTCGATGAATATAAATATACTTAAGGGAAAGCTTGTGAATGAAGTCATGGACTAGCGCTTGCCCCCTGTCTTGGTCATGACCGATGAATGAGAGCCGGCCGCGTGGAAGTGCAGCAGCGTGTCAGAGAGAGAGAGAGAGAGAGAGAGAGAGAGAGAGAGAGAGAGAGCGAGAGGGGGGGGGGGGGGAGATAAATTCAGGCTTACGCTTTGAGGGAACCATGGAAAAGTGACAGACGCGTAACGAGTATATGATGTTTAAGGTGCAAGCACCATAAATACATATATATATATATATATATATATATATATATACATATACATATACATATACATATACATATAAATATACATATACATATACATATACATATACATATACATATACATATACATATACATATACATATACATATACATATACATATACATATACATACATACATATACATATATATATATATATATATATATATATATATATATATATATATATATATATATATATATATGTATGTATGTATATGCGTTTGTACATAAATATATAAATCGTACGAGAAGAGTGAGAAAACGTGCGTGTCCTTCGTAATTATACCCGCATGCTAACGAGCGTGCACGAGCGCTCGATCAATTAGCGATCGAAAGAGTGCCTCGAGGAAGAAACAGAGAGAGAGAGAGTGATAAAGCGCGGTGAGGGAGGGGGGTGAGAGAGAGGGTGGGAGAGAGAGAGAGAGATTCGAGCCACCGGTTTCCATTTCGCTTTCGGTACACTCGCGACCAATGACGAGAAAGAATTTATTTTGCCACGAAGCCCCGAGACTCCTGTCTGACTCTCTCTCTCTCTCTCTCTCTCTTGAACCCCGTTGAGGTTACACATGATAAATTCATTTATATTATATACGTCTCGTGATATTTCATGTAACGATCTCTGGTGAGGGAGAGAGAGAGAGTGAGAGAGAGAGAGAGAGGAGAGGGAGGGGGGGGGGAGAGAGAGAGAGAGAGACTGTATATAATTTTGACCATATATATACGAAACCGAGCAGAATACTCATTAGCTCATTAACAAACCGATCGTATTATCCCCGAAGCGAGATTGAACCTTCAATAATTTATCGTATATAATTTTTACCATAATATTTTATTTTTTATTTTTTGTTCAATATTATTATTATTATTATTATTTTTATTACGTACCATCGTCGTTTACCCATTCGATAATGATAGCTTTTCGTAAACTTTCCGTGAGATACGGATAGAGCAATTACAGTTGAGCAGTTCATGACCCAAGAGGCTCGTAAGAAATATTTACATATATATTGTTTTTTCTCGTTTTGTTTTAAAAAGAGCACAAGATCAGTATGAGAGGTATTGTAGTTTTTTTGTTTTTTTTCGTGGCTATAATTTGTTACTGGATTTTTTATAATCGATTTTATAAGGCTTGATAAATATACTTTAATTAAACAAATAATGCAATTTGATACCCAAAAAAATTTAAAAAAATATAATCTGTTTTATAAGGCTTGATAAATATACTTTAATTAAACAAATAATGCAAATTGATACCCAAAAAAATTGAAAAAAATATAATCTATTTTATTAGGCTTGATAAATATACTTTACTTAAACAAATAATGCAAATTGATACCCAAAAAAATTGAAAAAAATATAATCTGTTTTATAAGGCTTGATAAATATACTTTAATTAAACGAATAATGCAAATTGATACCCAAAAAAATTGAAAAAAATATAATCTGTTTTATAAGGCTTGATATATATACTTTAATTAAACAAATAATGCAAATTGATACCCAAAAAAATTGAAAAAAATATAATCTGATTTATAAGGCTTGATACTTTATACTTGATACTTTAATTAAACAAATAATGCAATTTGATCCCCAAAAAAATTTAAAAAAAATATAATCTGTTTTATAAGGCTTGATAAATACACTTTAATTAAACAAATAATGCAATTTGATACCCAAAGTATTGATTTTTTTTTTTTTTTTTTAATTGATGAGATGAAAAAATAATAATTTTACTATTTTTTTTTCATCGATCAATGAAACTCTCGATTATTTTTCAAATATCATGAATCTCATTCTCACAAGTCTATGGGCGGTGTATATTTGCCTGGAAAATATTTGTCGCGAGTGAGATTATCGAGGCAGGAGAATCTTGAGAGATTCCGCGGTGTGCGTATTCCAAGCTCGTATATGTGCTGAGGCTCTCTGCCTCTCCATCTCGTATATATCTACGAGTGTCTTTACACTTTATGCAGTCGGACACGAGGGGGCGCGCGCGAGCGCATTCTCTCAAAGACAGATAAGTACTTCGTAGTATATATCGTATATACATACACACATACATGCATGTATATATATATATATATATATATATATATATAGTTTTGTACATCACAGTATAAGCCTTGCGATATATTCAATGCAGAGAAAGATTACAGGAGAGCCACTTGAATGTGGAGAGAGAAAATCGAGTATTTGAATCGTGGCTCATATATATATATATATATATATATATATATCCCGGTATATATATATAGGTGGAGCTTTTGCAGCCACAGACAGCGATCGTCGTCGATTGTACTAAAAGTGGTACAGCGTGTGGAGCTGAAACGGACATCGCGCGTGGTCAGGACTAACTCGTTGGCGATTAATCCATCTATTTCTCCCTCTCCCTCTCTCTCTCTCTTTCTATTTTTCTTCTAGCATCGAGCGAATGAATTCAGCATGGGATACAAATGACCTTATCGGGCAAGGCTCTCTCTCTCTCTCTCTCTCCATTCCTCTCCCTCTCTGTCCTCCTCTCTCTCTCTATATATATATATATATATATATATATATATATATATATATATACATATACATATACATATACATATACATATATACACATACATATACATATACATATACATATACGTATATACATATACATATACATATACATATACATATACATATACATATACATATACATATGCATATACATATACATATACATATACATATACATATACATATACATATACATATACATAGACATATACATATACATATACATATACATATACATATACATATACATATACATATACATATACATATACACACATATATATATATATATATATATATATATATATATATATATATACATATATGTATACATAGATAATATGTACGTCTCTGCGTATACTCGATGATCGTAGATCACGTGATTACCGGTTAGCGCGATCGTTAAGCTAATGCGGTGATCACTTGCTGCTCCCTCTCGTCTTCTCTCTCTCTCTCTCTCTCTCTCTCTCTCTCTCTCTTCGTTGCAGCATCCCTTCCAATTACGCGCTCCCCCGCGTCATAATTGCGACCCCCGCGTTCGCATATGTGTTTGCCTCGGATTCCGAGATTTTCTCTCTCTCTCTCTTTCTCGCTCTCTCTCGCCCTCTCTCTCTCTCTCTCTCTCTCTCTCGCTCTCTCTCGCGCTCTCGCTCTCGCTCTCTGTCTCGCTCACGCGTTCCAAACGTGCGCCGATGATGCTCGTAGTACGATCGAGAATTATCCCGTCGATCTCCAGCCAGTTTCTCGCCCCCTTTGATCTCCATGTGATTATTAGCCTCGATTTTCCACGATCGTCCATCTATTGACCCGGGTACTGTGATGAAGCATCTTCAATCGACTCTGAAACGATAGGGTTGCGCGGGTAATTGAAGATCGATAATATCGAGGATATGGAAATTGATGGGTTTTGCCAATTTTAGTGCCAAAATTATTTCCATATCGTCATAATAATTATTGCTAATGCTAAAATAACAAAAACAAACAACAATAACAAAAAGAAAATGAATCGTGTATAATTAAGAAGAATTATCTATAATTTGTTGGTATTATTGTTATTATTTTTTATTGTCATCAGTCGTTTGAAAAATTAAACGCCATTTTTTTTTTTTGCGGGGGTTGGGGTTTTTTTTATGAAGCATTTTTAATTTTTATATACTTCAATTAATTTAATGCTTCAACTTACTTTTTTATTAATTTTATATACTTCGATTAATTATCCAAGATAATTTTTAGTTATTGTTGCTGTTATTGTTGATTGAAAAATTAAACGCCATTTTTTTTTTTTTTTGGGGGGGGTTTTTTTTATGAAGCATTTTTAATTTTTATATACTTGATCGATGATCAATTATCCAAGATAATTTTTAGCCACAAAATTAATGCCTCGTCACGATTGCCAAATTTTTAATCAACGAGAATTAATCTCGCGATTGATATCGAAAATTCATATTAAAGAGAACATATAAAACTCGTTGATAATTTAATAAACAAATTTGTAACAATATCAGATAACTAACCTGCGAGATTCTCATAATATAATTGCAATATTATTGTTATTATTTTTTATTGTCACCAGTTGATTAAAAAATTAAACGTCATTTTTTTTCTTTTTTTTGGGAGGTTTTTTTTTATGAAGCATTTTTAATTTTTATATACTTGATCGATGATCAATTATCCAAGATAATTTTTAGCCACAAAATTAATGCCTCGTCACGATTGCCAAATTTTTAATCAACGAGAATTAATCTCGCGATTGATATCGAAAATTCATATTAGAGAGAACATATAAAACTCGTTGATAATTTAATAAACAAATTTGTAACAATATCAGATAACTAACCTGCGAGATTCTCATAATATAATTGCAATATTATTGTTATTATTTTTTATTGTCACCAGTTGATTGAAAAATTAAACGCCATTTTTTTTCTTTTTTTTGGGAGGTTTTTTTTATGAAGCATTTTTAATTTTTATATACTTGATCGATGATCAATTATCCAAGATAATTTTTAGCCACGAAATTTAAGCCTCGTCACGATTGCCAATTTTTTAATCAACGAGAATTAATCTCGCGATTGATATCGAAAATTCATATTAGAGAGAACATATAAAACTCGTTGATATTTGATTAACAAATTTGTAACAATATCAGATAACTAACCTGCGAGATTCTCATAATATAATTGCAATATTATTGTTATTATTTTTTATTGTCACCAGTTGATTAAAAAATTAAACGTCATTTTTTTTCTTTTTTTTGGGAGGTTTTTTTTTCATGAAGCATTTTTAATTTTTATATACTTGATCGATGATCAATTATCCAAGATAATTTTTAGCCACGAAATTAAAGCCTCGTCACGATTGTCAAATTTTTAATCAACGAGAATTAATCTCGCGATTGATATCACAAATTCATATTAGAGAGGACATATAAAACTCGTTGATATTTGATTAACAAATTTGTAACGATATCAGATAACTGAGGTGCGAGATTCTCATAATATACTCGCAATGAAAATAAATTCAATGATTAATCCAATAAAATCGTCGTTTTATCGGTGATAAAATATATATATATATATATATATATATATATGTATATATATATATATGATTGCTCGTGGATTAAAATTTCTCTGGATGAGTTCCCGCTGTGGATTTTGTAGGATATAATACACACACACATGAATATATATATATATATATATATATATATATCTTGACCGCTAATGCGAAACGATCGAGAGATGATAAAAATTTCGTTGGCGCCAGCAAGACTTGCGACTCTCTTGAAACGAATCCAGCACACACGTTTCACTCTATCTCTCTCTCTCTCTCTTACTATTTTAATCGTGCAAAACGCGTTTTCACAATGTTTTCTGGATTCGAGCCAATAAACACTATCGGTGTCTCCTTCTCTCCCCCCACCTCTCTCTCTCTCTCTCTCTGTCTCTCTTATTCTTTCGCATCGTCAGTTACATCCTAATTACTCGAGCTCATACCCAGAGCACTATTCTCGTTTGTGTGAATTTTTTTCTATACGAGCCTATAGCGCAACAAAATTTTTAATTAACGCCATTTCGTGCTAAACTTTTTTTTTTATTATTCCGGCGTGAAAGTTGCATTCTTTTGTTTATTCACGTAGTACAAAAATAATAATCATAAAAATCATACAAAAATTCACCGGAAATATCAGAGAAAATATATATATATTTTCTCTGATATTCTATATATAATTGGACGCAAGTCACGCGTGAGCTCTTTTTCGTCATTTTTTGTTTGTTTAATTATAAAAATAACGTAAATTTATTAAACCCTCGACAACCAATTCTTATCTATCTCTCTGAATTTTAAATTCATTTCGTGCTGCAATTATGAGAAATAATAAAAAATGAAAAAAAAAAAACACATGAAAACGCTCGCGTATTTGTTAAATTAATTTGTTAAACGGTGCATTTTGTTATCTGACACGCTCATCGAATTGTTTCAATTATATTGAGATCATGTCTGCAAAAAATTCGTCGGGTGTATATATATTTTCTATAATCTATATATTTTATATACACAAATATATATATTTTATATATATATATATATTTATATATATATATATATTTATATAATATATATATTTATATATTATATATATATTTATATATTATATATATATTTATATATTTATATATTATATATATATATATATATATATATATATATATATATATATAAACAAAAATACCATTCCACTGATTCATCACGAAATCTCAGTAACTATAAAGCCTGTAAAACTTGAAATTTGGCCAGTAGTTTTATTTTTTAATGTAGACACTCACTAAGAAGTAATTTTTCAAAATTTAACCCCTAAGGGGGTAAAAAAGGGGTAAAATATTTTTGTATTTAATATAATTGGACGCAAGTCACGCGTGAGCTCTTTTTCGTCATTTTTTGTTTGTTTAATTATAAAAATAACGTAAATTTATTAAACCCTCGACAACCAATTCTTATCTATCTCTCTGAATTTTAAATTCATTTCGTGCTGCAATTATGAGAAATAATAAAAACTGAAAAAAAAAAAAAACACATGAAAACGCTCGCGTATTTGTTAAATTAATTTGTTAAACGGTGCATTTTGTTATCTGACACGCTCATCGAACTGTTTCGATTATCTTGCGATCCAAATCTGCATTAAAATTTTTAGTTCTCGTTCACTCAAGCGTGCAACATTTCTAATCCTACGAAATTGCTCACGTAGAACAATTTTTTTTTTTTTCTTCTCATTTTCATTTTAATCTTTAAATCGCGTGTTTAATAGCTCGAACGGCACGAATTTGTACAGTTTAAATCACACACACACACATTATCGTCGATGTTCACTGTTTGAATAAAACAAAACAAATATATATATATATATATATATATATATATATATATTAAAAATTATTTTCACGAGGAATTATAATAATGAAAATATTATATTTGAGAAATAAAAATAACAAATTTATTTAAACAATAATAAATTATAACAAAAAAAAATAATAATAATAAAAATAATATATATATATTTTTTCTTAATTAATAATATTTATATATTTAAAGATTTTTCATTCAAATTTTGTCGATTTTCAATATTTCTTTTTGTAACACGAGTTTAAAACTTTGGCTTCGATTTTCGTCAATGAAGTGTGCTCAATATGTATGCGTTTCTCTCTCTCTCTCTCTCGTATATGCGTTCCACGCTGCATTGATCACGCTATATATATAATATATAATATATAATATATAATATATAATATATAATATATAATATATAATATATAATATATAATATATAATATATAATATATAATATATATATGAGAGCTCTTTTTCTCGCACTGCCCACACACACATAGATCGTTGTACAAAAACCAAAAGGAGAATTAATATACGTGCCTTTTTTTTTTTTTTTTTTTTTTTTTTTTTTTTTTTTTTTTTTTTTTTTTTTTTTTTTTTTTTTTTTTTTTTTTTTCATCCACGCACACAACGGCAAACATTCGCTTCGCTACCTCTCGCTTTCGACTTTCGATTGTATTCTCGCCTCGCGTGTATTTCCGAGAGCCCCCCCCCCACTGCCCCGAATCAATGAATACATGCAAACTCGTCGCAATTGCGCGGTCCAGGCGCTCAATAAACACATCAAAGACTAGTTTTTGTTTTTGTTTTTTTTTTTTTAAATCATTGATTTTTTTTTTAATGTCACAGAGAAAAAGAGGAATTTATTCAATTTAAATAATTTTTATTTTATTGAAACAAAATTCATTTTAATTGAATAAACTTTTTTAGTATTGACATTATTATTATTATTATTATTATTATTATTATTATTATTATTATTATTATTATTAGCAAAAATTGAATTGAATAATGTTCATTTGGTTTGAAATAAATTTGACTCAGGCAGAGATTCGTTTTTTTATCGTTTTGGATTAATTATCCATAAAGTTTGCTCGAAAAATCGATAAACAATAAATAAAAGAAACTTTTTGGAATTGTGCCGAGAGACGAGAGAGGCGGCGCTGCTCACCCTTGGAAATGTATATGTGTATATATATATATATATATATATATATATATATATATATATGGGTGTGTGAATTCGTGAATTCGCGTCACGTCGAGTCTCCTGTAAATACGTCACTCAACTGAGAGTGAGAGAGTGTGAGAGAGAGAGAGAGAGAGAGAAAAAGAAAAATCTTTCTCTCTCTCACTCTCTCACTGTCTTTGCGAGTTTAGCTGGACTTTGTGAGTTTTGCCAAAGGGCCGCAGGGCCAGCTGGTTCCACCAGAGATGAGGATAAGATTTGAACGGGAAAAAGAAAAAGGGCCAGAGAGTGAGTGAGAGAGAGAGAGAAAAAGAAAAATCTTTCTCTCTCTCTCACTCTCTCACTGTCTTTGCGAGTTTAGCTGGACTTTGTGGGTTTTGCCGAAGGGCCGCAGGGCCAGCTGGTTCCACCAGAGATGAGGATAAGATTTGAACGGGAAAAAGAAAAAGGGCCAGAGAGTGAGAGAGAGAGAGAGAGCTGACAATCGTCCAAGGAATAAGGAAAACTTTCGGCTCTCTCATACAAATTTTTTATCTCTCTCTCTCTCTCCCTCCCTTTCTTTCTTTCTTTCTTTTCCACTTTGAACGTCCTAAAATAAGCGTCGGATGCATACAAATTCCTATTTTTCACCTTTTTTATTTTGTGCGCTCGAAGATTCGATGGAAAGAGGAAAGGAGAAGAGACTGTGAAAAGGAGAGGAAGAAGGAGCTAAAAACAAAAAAAATCTCTTATCTCTAGCACGCCTCGCCATAATAGATGATGGATGTATATATATATATATATATATATATATATATATATATGTGTGTGTGTGTGTGTGTCCTTTGCGGACGCTCGTCAGCAAAGGATCCCCTTGTATGCACGCAAAAACGTGATCAGAGTTCGTTCAATGGTTTAGGCAGTCCCTGAGATCTATATATATATATATATATATATATATATATATATATATATATATATATATATATATTTATTTACTTTTTTTTCTTGTTTTCTCCTCCTTTTGTGCGTGACGGAGAACCGAAGAACGAGCGAAAGACTTTTCCTTTCACTCCCGAGTTGTCCCGGCACCAAAGACGTCTTCGTTATGGAGAAGAAGAAGAAGAAGAGAAAAAAACAAAAAGCAAAAAACAAGAGCGAAGAAGTTGCACTTTCGGTTATTCGCCTCATGAACGCTCATGACTCGGCCACTCTCACTTTTTTTTTGCCAACAGTTCTGACGATACGAGGGAATTCTCTTTCACCACTCTTGTTGCTAATTTTTTTTTGTTTTTTTTAATGAAGTTTTGATAATAAAAAAAGATATAAAAAAAAATTCAATTAACGAATTAGGAAAAATAATCATCAATTTTTCAAGAAAAATATATATATTGGAGTTAATTTTTTTAATTAATGCGCATTAATGAATTTCATTAATTTATGGATCAATCAAATGATTAGTTATTTTTTTTTTTTTTTTTTTTTTTCTCGTAATTTCTTGTTCTAAAATCGTCAATTGTTCGTCTCCCTCGCTAATATACTCTCGTATAGAATAAATTTTCTTAGGCTCTTCAGCCCGAGTGTTCTCCATAGATCCGATTCTCTCTATACTTTGCACATGTTTTCTCTCCTCTCTCGTTTTGTTTTTTTTTTCTTTTTTTTTCCTATATATATATACCTAGATATATATATATATATATATATATATATATATATATATATATATATATATATATTACGAGGAGGACATGGTATCTCTGTTCGATCGTATATAACAATTACGTCGGATTCTATTATCTAACAGGCGGGGCGACAGGTTGGCTTGATTTTATTTTAATGGGAGGCTCCTGCTGCTGCCTTTTGCCTCTCCTTGCTCGAGCAAACTCTTCTCGCACGTTCTATATATCTACATGCGTGTACACACACACACACACACACATATATAAATATGTGTATATATATATATATATATATATATATATATATATATATATATATATATATATATATATATATGAGCATATGTGCCTTTTTCTTGTCCTCCTCATCTCCATCTTCGTCTCTCTCGTATTACGAGAACACGAGGGGACTTTTGCTTGGACTGGTAAGAGAGAAAGAGTCTCCGGTACAAATTCTTGTCGACGCTTCTCGTACTGATAGAAGATTTATGGAAGTAACTCGATGCTCCTTTTGCTCCCGAGATACATGAAATATAACGCTCGAGTTTCCATACATTCGAGATCCACACGATTTGAGGAAAAATAATAATAATAATAATGTGTTGATGTTTTTTTTTTTTTCTTCATAAATAAATAATGAGTAATAATAATAATTAATTAATTGTGACAAGTTTTTTTTCATTGTTCAACATACAGACAGACAGACAATTTTTATTATTTTACTCCGTTTATGCAGGTAATTTGAGAAAAAAAAATAATAAAAAAAAAAAAAAAACGAATTTTATTCATCATGTCATAATCGAGACCGAAAATTTTGAATTTCTTAGGCAAAATTTAAATTATTGCCAATTAACCAGTTACGAATTATTACTAATTATTGGTGGCAAACAATTTTTATTACTTTACACTGATTATCCACGTAATAAAAAATTATAAAAAAAATAAAAAAATGGATTTTATTCATGTCATCGAGCCAGAAAATCTTGAATTTCTTAGACAAAATTTAAATTATTGCCAGTTAACCAGTTACGAATTATTACTAATTATTGGTGGCAAACAATTTTTATTACTTAACACTGATTATCCACGTAATAAATAATAATAAAAAAAAAAAAAACGGATTTTATTAATCATGTCATAATCGAGCCCGAAAATCTTGAATTTCTTAGACAAAATTAAAATTATTGCCAATTAACCAGTTACGAATTATTACTAATTATTGGAGGCAAACAATTTTTATTACTTTACACTGATTATCCACGTAATAAAAAATAATAAAAAAAAAAAAAACGAATTTTATTCATCATGTCATAAATGAGCCCGAAAATTTTGAATTTCTTAGGCAAAATTTAAATTATTGCCAATTAACCAGTTACGAATTATTACTAATTATTGGTGGCAAACAATTTTTATTACTTTACACTGATTATCCACGTAATAAAAAATTATAAAAAAAATAAAAAAATGGATTTTATTCATGTCATCGAGCCAGAAAATCTTGAATTTCTTAGACAAAATTTAAATTATTGCCAGTTAACCAGTTACGAATTATTACTAATTATTGGTGGCAAACAATTTTTATTACTTAACACTGATTATCCACGTAATAAATAATAATAAAAAAAAAAAAAACGGATTTTATTAATCATGTCATAATCGAGCCCGAAAATCTTGAATTTCTTAGACAAAATTAAAATTATTGCCAATTAACCAGTTACGAATTATTACTAATTATTGGAGGCAAACAATTTTTATTACTTTACACTGATTATCCACGTAATAAAAAATAATAAAAAAAAAAAAAACGAATTTTATTCATCATGTCATAAATGAGCCCGAAAATTTTGAATTTCTTAGGCAATATTTAAATTATTGCCAATTAACCAGTTACGAATTATTACTAATTATTGGAGGCAAATAATTTTTATTACTTTACACTGATTATCCACGTAATAAAAAATAATAATAACTTTAAAAAAACGGATTTTATTATTCATGTCATAATCGAGACCGAAAATTTTGAATTTCTTAGGCAAAATTTAAATTATTGCCAATTAATAAGTTACGAATTATTACTAATTATTGGAGGCAAATAATTTTTATTACTTTACACTGATTATCCACGTAATAAAAAATAATAATAACTTTAAAAAAACGGATTTTATTATTCATGTCATAAACGAACCCGAAAATCTTGAATTTCTGATGCAAAAATAATCAAAGTAAAAAAAATTCAACATTCTCATGTCCGACTGCGCCGCAAATTGCCAGACACGTCACGCGTGTTTCGTCTCACACTCGATGGTGTATTTCTGCGATCGAACGAAGAGGCGGAGAATGTTTCGACTTTAAACGTCGGTGGGCACGCGATAAATCTCAATTATCGATCCTTTTCCACCAACCATATATATATATATATAAACACACACGCATATATATATATAGATATATAATGCTATAGGTCAACCAATCTGAGGATTGACGATCGTTACACACAGCTGGACTATTGACTTGCAAAAAAGGACTGTGAAATCGAATAAAGTCACTCTCTGTGAGTTTTACTCAACTGCGGGATCAGAATACTCTGTCCGGGCCCTTCTCGCTTTTCAGACACATCAGAATGCACTTGTAGCGAGAACAGCGTGTGTAACGAGCTTGGGTAATGCTCTCGCGAGTTGTCTTTATGCTCGTGCCATATATATATATATATATATATATATATATATATATATATATATATATATATATATATATATATATATATATATGTATGTATATGTATATGTATATGTATATGTATATGTATATGTATATGTATATGTATATGTATATGTACATATGTATATGTATATGTATATGCATATGTATATATGTATATGTATATGTATATATGTATATGTATATGTATATGTATATGTATATATGTATATGCATATGTATATGTATATATATATATGTATATGTATATGTATATGTATATGTATATGTATATGTATATGTATATGTATATGTGTATATGTATATGTATATGTATATGTATATGTATATGTATATGTGTATATGTATATGGATATGTATATGTATATGTATATGTATATGTATATGTGTATATGTATATGTATATGTATATGTATATGTATATGTATATGTATATGTATCTGAATATATATATATATATATATATATATATATATATATATATATATATATATATATATATATATATATATATCGTAATGTAATGTACCGAGTACTCTTGTACATTCGAGCAAATGGCAGAATAACGTGTGCACTGGGGCAAAATGCACCGTAGGAAAAGTGCAGTGTGAGAAATGAGCAATAGTGTAAACTGAAAGAGCTCAGGCGAGTTAACTTTGTGGGCAGCTCTGTGCGAGCTCCAGGCGCACTTTCTTCGTTGACCCAGTGCGGGAAAAACTTACACACATATTATACATCCAAATAGCAAATAAATTTAAACATGAGGGTTATCGATTTTTTTATCAATAAAAATTTGCAACTCTGTCGCAATTTTTAATTGTTTTTTTTTTTTTTCTTTTTTTTTTCTAAGGGTGAAAAGTGAGCTGAAAATAGTGCTGAAAAAATTATATATAAACTGCTTGGAATTCATTAATTAATTTATAATTTATATATCAATCCAATCAATCAATCTATATATATATATATATATATATATATATGTATATATATATGTATGTATATATGTATATAATCTCAGTGGTATTACCGAGATGGGTTGCTCGTAAATGCAACTTGTTACACGTCTCTGGCAAAGTTTACTCGAACATGGACGCGTGAATGCGAGCTTAGCGCGAGCGAAAGTCTTGGTATAAATAATCACATAGAGAGGAGAGCGTGTACCAGTGTACTATATAACGTCATGTCGTTTGTTGCATATCTATAGCATGACGCACGTGGCACAGAGGAAATGGTCGCAAAGCTGTTTCATTTTGCTGTTGTTGAGCTCATGCAAGCCCAGAGAGAGCGAGAGAGAGAGAGAGAGAGAGAGAGAGAGAGAGAGAGAGAGAGAGAGAGAGAGAGAGAGGGGGGGGGGAGGGGGCGAGTCGACATATTAACAATAATGCGTGCGTGTCGCTTGCGGTGACGAGAACTGCGAATGCGTGCAATCTCCCTCATTGCTTCAAGAATATATTGATTGCGATATATATATATATATATATATATATATGTGAATACATATATGTATATATATATCCACAGATATAGATATATATATATATATATACATATCAAAGATTGTTGAACTGAACATTACGGAGGTAAATTGCAAGTCAGCGATATCAATACGTATATGCTACTTTAGCTGTATAAGCAGTTTTATTGTAGGCCGGACATGCGTGGGTTAATGACACGTAACTATCTCACCATACAAAATTATTAAGCTTCTGGATCGCGTTGATGCTGAGTGTCGAGCGGTGAAAGGTCCGGGAGAGCGATATATATATATATATATATATATATATATATATATATCCCAGTAGTATATATATATGTGTGTGTATATATATATATATCGGCCGAGTAGCAAGATCGTATACGCGGGTCACTTACACTCGGAATATATAATAAGCACTCATTATTATGTATATAGGGATTACGTTGGATTTCAGGATTGTCCATAAGGACATGTCTCAATGTTAGACACGTGTGAGAGTCAAAGAAATCAAAGAGTGTGGGCTTTTTACGATCTTTATGAATGAAAAGTCTAGTATCCGTAGCGTGAAAATATTACAAAATAATAATAATAATAATAATAATAATAATAATAATAATAATATTAATAATGATAACAATAATGATAATATGTCGTCAATGTAATTTCCGAAGGTGTGAAAATACCGTAAATTTTATTTCGCGCTTAAATCTCATGCAGCAGAATGAAAAATTTGTGCCAGATAGAAAGAGAGGGAGAGAGATGAGGAAAAAAAAATTATATATATATATATATACATATATATATTCACGATAAATTATACAATTCATGATATATATATGCACATTTAATACGGTACACATTATAATGTATGTGGGTAACTCGGTACAAGCAACAAGCTCGATAATATAAATATAAATATAAATATATATATATATATATATACACGTTGTACTTTTAGCGTTAAATACACTGACATGCACGTGGGTGGCAAACTTGGCAAACACACGCCAGGTTATTTCTCTCTCGGTCGTATAGCAGCCACTCATTTACCTCTATATATATATATATATATATATATGCGTAACATGTGCAAGAAAATCGAGTCAGAATCAGCAATGGAAAAGTCGTGCGATCGGTGGGGCGGCAGCGAGGAGGGGAAAAAATAAAAAAATAAAAAGTGGACGTGTCAGATGTCAATTTAGTGGAAAATTTAAACGAGAGAATGTCTGGCTCATCAGTATTTCTGCATCGGACATAATAACATTGCGCAAAATTTTGCTGACACGTCAGGAAAAGAGGGAAGAAATATTCAAAGTATAAAAAAAATTCTTTGTAAATTTTGTTTATAATTAAATGACAAGAGTTATGAAAGTAAAATTTATATATTTATATATTGCGAATTTATGTCGAGTTGATAAGTCATGTACAAAAATTATTGCAATTTGTATTACAATTATTTATTTATTTATTTATTGATTTATTTCTTTATTTATTTATTTATTTATTTATTTATTTATCTATTTATCTATTTATCTATTTATTTATTTATTTATTTATTTATTTATTTATTTATTTATTTATTTATTTATCTATTTATTTATTTATCTATCTATTTATTTATTTATTTATTTATTTATTTATTTATTTATTTATTTATTTATATTTGTAAACTTTAATTCGCCCGAGGCACAAAAAAAATATCCATATGTAATGAGCAATGAGCTTGGATACATCAGGGCGTGTATATGTACTACAATTTGGGTAAGTAGGTAAGGTGGTGTGGGTGGTCAGACCGAGAGCACGATCGAGTGGACTCGTGCGAAACACTCTCGACTCTCGTACTTCACAGTCTATCCCTCTATATATATATATATATATATATATATATATATATATACTCGCGCCTATATATCTAAACCTATCAACTTATATAATATCGTGGACGCACGTTAAGTACACGCACACTCAAAGAGTATATATATATAAATATATATATATATATATATATATATACTCGCGCCTATATATCTAAACCTATCAACTTACATGATATCGTGTACGCACGTTAAGTACGCTCATACTCAAAGAGTATATATATATATATAATACACAGTGTAGAGCCCTCTGTGCGAGCTCTCGAGTTCCAATGCTGCTCTAATGAGCGATCTCGACAATTCTCGTCACCGCTAGACGTCCGATCTTTCTCTTTCTCTATCTCCCAGCTAAACTCAAACTGTGTGTTTTCCCATGACCATTAGTAATATTCCGAAATTTTCTCATCTCTCACTGCTACGCTCTCTCTCTCTCTCTCTCTCTCTCTCAGAATATTGGCAGATCACGCGATCCATTTTATTATTATATCTATTCAATTTAGAGCCAAATAATTCACAAAGGCATGAAAGATGAGAATTTCTCACGATAAATTTTACGTTCATCATTTTCAAATGAAGAAATATAATTTTTTTTCCCCTTTTAATTGTAGATATGCAATTATTTTATTTTATTTATTTTTTTTGTATTTATTTTTTCTTCATTTATTAAATTATACTCGCAAGCTGTTGCTCGTCACTTATTTTTTATTCCTTAGAATGTAAATATACACAAAGTGTTTATATATATATATATACGAATACGATATACATCTTGACCTTTGCACTTGCGAATTTTTTTTTAGTCGGAAGACAATTTTTTTTCTTCCTCGTATAATAATTTGCTAAATTTTCCTTTCATCTCTCTTCCCCCCTCCCTTCTTTTCATTTTCTCTCAATTATTCATATATATATATATATATTTTTCAATTCTCTCACGACCTTTCACACTTTCGTTCTTCCTGTCGCGTTTCATGTACAAAAATATAATAAGATATATAATTTTTTTTAATAGCGTGTCTTTGAGCCTTCCGAGAGGCCATTCATCCCCTCCAATAATGTGTGTGCGTGTATGTGCGTGAGTGCGTGCGTGTATGTGTTTTGTGTCTCTCTTGTTAGTTTCCCTCGCTGACGACTAATTAGACCGTAAGAGCTGTGACGCGAAAAAATCAACGCGGCAAAATGCGTTTGTGGCTTTTATAAGACGAGAGTTACGTGTCGTGCATATTAGTGTCGCGAAGACTCCTCTGCCACTAGAAATTCTCATCGTGCTCATCTTCCTTTGTCGTTTGAGTGAAAGTGTTGGGAAAAATTTAATATATAAAAAGACTCCACAGTGTGTTCTGTGTCGTGTACTGTAAAAATCTTGAAATATTTATAGTGTGACGAGAAATCATTATTATTAATTTAATTTCAATTAATGATTTTTTTTCTTTACCAACGAAAACCTTTTTTTTTTTCTTTTTTTACCAATATTATTTTTTATTCAGAGTCACGAGTGTGAAGGCAAGAAATTTATTTCACCAAATCAATTGACAAATGTCCATTGCAGATATTTTCAATCTATATATATATATATATCCAAAAATAGAATGCTGCATATGTATATATATATATATATATATACACGAGCTGATCCATCGGAAAATGACTGGCTGGCAGGTCCTTGTCCCATTTCAAATGTCAAGTGCACAGCCCGAAGCAAAATGCTCTCAGGTCGTTAATATTGCTGATTCTCTACTCTGGATTCGTATTATATTATTCTCTCTCTTTCTCGGTCTCCCACTTTACCACTTTCTTCCCTCAAGATGAGAATTCTTGGCTCGAGCACGTAAATAGTATCACGTGTGAGATGGTATATATATATAAATCGTAATGGGACGTTCTTATATAATGTATGTACTTGGAAACGTTCATTAATAAATCTCATACTTAAATACTAAAACCGGAAAAATATTTACAGATATATATATATATATATAGGATGGATAATGGCGAATCGTTCCATAATTTTTCGTCGCATTTTTTTTTCCGTTACATATGAAATAAAAAGTTTTATTGCTACTTTGATGGTTTTCTTAATAAAGAAATTGTTCGATTAGCGTTAAAAAAAATTGTCCCGTGTAATAAAAATTATATTGATCCGAGAATAAGAGACGAAGGTGGAAAAAAAAAATCAAAAAATTCTCTCATTTTATTTGACATTTAATTTCATTTCTTTTGGTTCGTAAATCTTGAAGAATATTGTACGACAATTTTAGTGCCCTTGTCTGCGGTTTCTGGGTAAAAAGTATCCGGCGAAAAGAGAAGCGAAACGAGACAGAGAGAGAGAGGGCAAAGGTCGTTTTATATTACCCAGCAGAGAAATTTTTAGGTGAAGCCGATACGAAGAACGAAATTGAGAGCTCGTTCGCGTGCAAAAGCCCAACGATCCGAGGATTCTCCTTATGACATAACAGAAGAAAAAAAAAAAAAAAAATACTAAGATAAAAATTCATTGTATATTGGAAATACCTACGACATGTCATGGGTTGGGGACAAATTTTTCGTTCACCTCGAAACTTCTTGTTTTTGCATCGTTAGCGTGCAAAATTGCCCTGAAACATTTTATTTTCATATTTGCTTCGATTCTTCGATACTTCTAGAGCCAGAGGGCAAAACGAGAACATATTCTACGGTTTCTCTGCCCTTGGCCAATTCTGACTGACCATATATATATATATATTCATCTCTGACCAAAGCAAAAATCTTCTTTCATATATTTATATTTACGTTTCTTACATTCACTGCTCGTTCGTTTCATCAATATCTTCACCTTTTTATACACATATACACACACACACACACACACATATATATATATATATATATATATGTGTGGTAAGAAAAAGTTTTTTTTTTTTTTTTTCCCTCGAATTCAGGGCATGAAAGAGATTACGTAGGTGTGGCATAAACGATTTCTCGTTTCTTCAAACATGAACGAGAGTGAGATTTCCTCAGTTAAAGAGAGAAAAGTGGCAAGATCGGGACACGAGCGGAAATTCCGTGGGCTGGGATTTGTTTCATTCTCGCGAGTTCTCACACATGCAATGATAGAACACGAGAGAGAGAGAGAGAGAGAGAATAAAGAGAGAGAGGGAAAGAGAGAGAGAGAAAGATCGATGTATAAAAGCAAAGCAAAGGACTTTTCGATCGACGTCACCTCTCATTATCATCAAATGTCAAGAAACGTCGCTCTGAAAACTCCCAGCAGAGAGAGAGAGAGAGAGAGAGAGAGAGAGAGAGATTGACAATTGGGCCCGATCTCAAACGAGATAAAATAAACGCATGCCTCACCCCCCTTTTTTTTTACCTCAATCACTCACGCAATCTCTTTCTCTCCCCCCCGACCCCCACCCCGCCACCACCCCACATCGATCCAATCGCGAAATTATCCAATTTTTGTGCATTATTTTCCATTGAAATTTTTCATGCAATTTTATCATCAACTTTTTTTTTTTTATCTTTTGCTTATTGGATTTTTCAGAAGATGGTGGAATGCCGATCAAAACAAAAGGACGTTGGAGTAATCGTTAAATTTATGGTGAGTGAAATTTTATTAAAATTTTAAAAAATTGGAATTTGCTGAAAAAAAAATTTACCGGCAAAAATTATTTTTCCAAATCGTAAATGGAAAATTACATTATGAAAATTCAAATGAAAATATTTTATCATCGACAAATGAATTCTACACAATTTTAAAACGGTGAAAAAAAAAACAAAAAAAAATTCCACTAAGTGATTAAAAAAAAATTTAATTCACCAATAATTTACAATTTAAACATAATATAATACATAAATAATATAGAATTATCACATAATTGATAATTTAATTTACGCCAATATTAATAATTTTCCAATTAATTGAAAAAAAATTATATAAAAAAAAAAAGAAAAACATTTTTTTCTCCATCTAATTCGAATTTATATTTTTGTCTCGAATGGATTTAAAAGTTTCGTCGATCGTCAATGCTCGAAAATCTCGATTCTTGTGCCAAAAAATATTCAGGATTTCTTCCCTAGCTATTTTTTTCCCACCATCT
>OY769903.1:32712184-32754684 GCA_963669185.1 Dyspetes luteomarginatus
CGTCGTTGTCCGAGGTATCTGCGCGTGGGCGTAGACGCGTGTCTCGCCACTGTAAACGAACCTTCCGCGATCGTTATATATTGCCCACTTACATCATTATTAATTGCGATATTAAAAGCGAGCTTCCTCTATACATATATATATATATATATATATAGCTTTGATATGTACATTACACTATTTTACGATTTACATTATTATTATTATTGCAGGCTATTTGTAAATAAATTAAAATGGCGTTTGATTTAACGAATTATTCATTTTTATCGTACTCGGAGCCCTCGGAGGGCTTTGAAAATCATGAAAAAATTTGTAATAATTGATGCATCGACTTTGAATATTTGTGATAAATTTAAAAAAAAAAATCGTAGCCATCATTCCCAAACTAAAAAATTTTCATCTTGACTTTAGGACTTTTAAAAAAAAAAAAAAATCTTTTTCCCAAAATGAACACTCGTCCATTTTTTTATTTTTATTTTTCTTCTCGACAGCAAAAAGTCTAATGAATTTTCTTTTGTAACAAAACGAGCACTTTACAAAAATTGGATGTAGTGAACAAATTTATGTGAATAAATGAATTTGCAAGCGAAAAAAAATGGAGAATTGAAGAATTCCAGATCTCTCTCTCTCTCTCTCTCTCTCTCTCTCTCTCTCACGCTCTGGTCGTCGACGCGACGAGACGAGAGCTCGAGAATACCGCGACCGTTGCCCGGCGAGCTCGCGGATAACCGGTAATAGGTCCGACGGTAACAGTAACAGTAACTGACCTACAGACTCTCATCGACTCTCTGTGTGCATTTGCGGCTACGTCGTGTGCTTGATGCTGCTCGATGGTGGTCTCTCGTGAGCCAGCACTTATAGTCGCTCATAGTTTGCCACGATTTCTGCATTTGCAAACCTCGGGATCTTCTCTTTTTCTATTTTTTATATATATATATATATGTATATATATATATGTACATATATATATATATATATATATATATATATATATATATATATATATATATATATATATATATATATATATATATATATATATATATATATATATATATATATATATATATATATATATATACATATATACATATATACATATATACATATATACATATATATATATATATACATATATACATATATACATATATACATATATACATATATACATATATACATATATACATATATATATATATATATATATATATATATATATATATATATATATATATGTGTGTGTGTGTGTGTGTGTGTGTGTGTGTGTGTGTGTGTGTGTGTGTGTGTGTGTGTGTGTGTGTGTGTGTGTGTGTGTGTGTGTGTGTGTGTGTGTGTGTGTGTGTGTGTGTGTGTGTGTGTGTGTGTGTATGTATGTATATATATATATACAAGCTTTTTTTCGCATCATCGTGGAGAAAGTTTTTTTTTTCGGCTTCGTGCACTGCCTCCCCTCCCCACCCCTACCCCACGCCGTTGTGGCCCTCAGTGAAACGAAACGCAAAAGAAACGGAAAGTGGACGCACTCGACTCGAGAGTGCTCGATCGACAGTAGAAAAAAAAAAATGGTAAAAAGGGTAACACACAACCTGTTCGTATACACATCGGTTATGAAATTAAATCCGCGACGAGAGCTCCCAAGGTCCATGGCACAATACATGTGTATGTATATTAAATACATACCGTAAAATATGCGGCGGAGTTACGAGGAAGAGTTACAAGATAGAAAGGAACGAGAATTCTAAGTGAAAGCATGAGAAAAATCTTCTTTCTCTCTCTCTCTCTCTCTCTCTCTCTCTCTCTCTCTCTCACACACACACACACACACACACACACACACACATTCTCTCTCATTCTCTCATTCTCTCTCTCTTATTCTCTCTATCTCTCTCTCTCTCTCTCTCTCTCTGCGATTCTCTCCATAGTATTTATTTTTACGTCCATTTTATTTTCTGTCTAATGTTATTACGCGCGTTGGGAAAGTGCAGCAAAACTGCATTAGCTCGGCGGGGGTCGTGTAGAGCGGTGGGGGGGGGGGGGGGGTCTCTCTGGGAAAGAATTTATCAAGGAAGACACACGAGGGAAAAACTCTCATTCCACGCTCATTTTTCATTTCTCATTTTTCATACTCTTACGGAAAAATAAATGCACGTTGTTTCCCCCCCCCCCCCCCCCCAAGTGATTAGAAGATTATTTGTTCACGTCAGTACTAACGGAAGGTTAAAATTAAATTGAGAAGAGCGTCAGGAGGGAAAATTCTTGTGAGAAATTAACTCGAACTATTTGCCAGAACTCTCGAAGCTTCTCGCTAATTCGATTTGGCGCCACTGTGCATTTCAAACTGTTGAGAAAAGCCCAATTAAAGATCTCCTTGAGTTTTGGGACTGTTTTGTATATATATATATATATATATAGAGTATATTACGGATATACACATACACGTATAGTATATTACAGTATATATATATATACATATATATATATATATATATATATATATAGTATATTACAGTATATATACATATTCACCTATATATACATATATGCATAGTCGTGTAACAAATTGAGTTATTACTTGCGAATTCACTTCACGTGCTCCAGGTGTGTGTAATTCCAGTCTCTATTCTCATCATGAGAGGGCTCGACTGTATGTTATTCAGGATAAATTGAGCTTGCAGTGCGGTTTTACACGAAGCACTTGCCAATGAAGATATATATAGATATATCTATATATATATTTTACCACATTCAAGCCTTTCTGTACACGTGAAATGTTTGGCAAGACGAGAGAAATGTAATTATTTTTCAGCCAAACTTCTCATCTCATTTTCTCTACCCTCTCTCTCTCTCTCTCGAGTATTTTTTTTAGTGTCGAAATCCTTTATAATGTGAGAATTTCTCGGTAAAACTTGATGGGCTCGTTCCAAATTTACTTTCTACGTGCACACGAGCAAATTTTTCGATCCCCATCATCATAAATTCTCTCCCAACTATTTATGTCTCTACATCTACGTGCATAATATATTAATTCTCCGTGTGTACACTCAATTTTTCGTGACCCGGTGTCTAAATGGGTCACTGTTCCTTTAACGACCTTCAACTGTTCCAGTATACACACGAAGAGTTAAAAAAGAAAAAAAAAGAAAACAAAACAAATCCCCATAAGACACAAAAGGTGTTATTGAAGCAGCAAAATATTTTTTTATTCACCCAGAACTGCCTGAGCAATGTCTCTGATTACTCGCGACAGTATATCGAGGCATTTTTTTGCACCACGTAAACAGTAGAAAATAATATAAGCTGTATAGCTATTATTTGTGTCCCGATACACCAACGAGAATATTTACCACATTTTAGGGGTGGAAGGGGTCACACGCAGGGTCAAAAAAAAAAAGAAAACAAAACAAATCCCCATAAGACACAAAAGGTGTTATTGAAGCAGCAAAATATTTTTTTATTCACCCAGAACTGCCTGAGCAATGTCTGATTACTCGCGACAGTATATCGAGGCATTTTTTTGCACCACGTAAACAGTAGAAAATAATATAAGCTGTATAGCTATTATTTGTATCCCGATACACCAACGAGAATATTTACCACAATGTAGGGGCGGAGAGGGGGTGCATTATATGCATTCCACGCAATCGATATACATGACATAATCGTGCCACGCACGATATATATATATATATCGCACGTTCGCGTTATATTATTCTCGCTTGAGGCTAAAATTTCTCCCTCTCTCTCCCTCTCTTACTCCCTCTCTCGTTGACGTTGGCTCATATTCCGACGAGTTTCCTCGCCTCGAGGAAGTGAGAGTATAGATAAATAATATCGTATTCGGCAAACATGTTGATGATGAAAATGCATGGAAAATATGATGGACGTCAAGGGAAATTAGAAATCGAGAGAGAGAGAGAGAGAGAGAATTCTCGATGAATGAATGCTAAATAATTTTAGCTAATCACTTGGATTGACGATAAAAAAAATTTAGATCATACATTTCCATGTTTATTAAATTCTACATTAATTATTAAAAATCATAAATGGTTACATTTAATTTTATATATATATATATACATACAAGTCTCTCTGTCTCTCTCTTAATGTTTCACGTGAACCAATTTTGCTAAATAATATTAGCTCACTTGGATTGACGATAAAAAAAATTTAGAACATACATTTCCATGTTTATTAAATTCTACATTAATTATTAAAAATCATAAATGGTTACATTTAATTTATTATAATTAAAAAAAATATATTTATATGAAAATATTTGAGGTTACGAAAATTTTATATATACATATAAACTTAATTGCTATATACGATATATATATATATATATATATATCTCTCTCTCTCTCTCTCTTAATGTTTCACGTGTGCCAATTTTGCTAAATAATATTAGCTCACTTGGATTGACGATAAAAAAAATTTAGATCATACATTTCCATGTTTATTAAATTCTAAATTAATTATTAAAAATCATAAATGGTTACATTGAATTTATTAAAATAAAAAAAAAATTATATTTATATAAAAATATTTGAGGTTACGAAAATTTTATCTATACATACAAATTTACATAAATCTAATTACTATGTACAATATATATTAAAAATATATATATACAAGTCTCTCTCTTAATGTTTCACGTGTGCCAATTGGCAAACAAACCACTTTTTTTTTTCTTTTTTTTTTTTTTGCCTACTAAACCGCACAGTAAACACGAGAGAAATTCCCCTGGCAAAATGTTCCAGAGTGTAGCTGAAACATTTTGCTCTGCTACTCTCTCTCTCTCTTTCTCTCTCTCGTACTCTCTGACACATTTTGCAGAGGAGCTCGAAGCCTCGCGGGGATAAAAAAAAAAAATGAGAGTTATTTGTGGCCTACATCGCAAACGCCCTGATATATATATATATGTGTATGTATATATATATATATAGGTGGGCTTTTCTCCAGCTGTGTGCTTAACCCAAACGACGAATATATAGCTGTATAAAAAATTCACCAGGAGGTCTCCGAAGAACGCCAAAGACTACTTTACTCGTGTTGACGATAACCCTAAGGATTCCCTCTATCTGGCACACTTTATATATCCCTCGTCATGATGATCCACCAGAAATGTACTATATATATATATATGTATATATATAGAGTAGATTTCTGGTGGATCATCATATATATATATATATATATATATATATATATGGTACATTTCTGGTGGATCATCATATATATACATATATATATATGTGTGTGTAGTCCTGATCCTGCAGGGCTTATCCTCGAGGATCGCAATCTCTATACCAAATGTCCCAAATCCAAGAACAAACACGAAAAAAAAAAAAAAAAAAAAAAAGGAAACTGGATCAAACATTTCCGGAATAAATAAATACTTTGACCTTCGATTTTAGCCGAGAGTCAATATAGAAATGGTCGTGATATTTACCTCTTATCCGTGACCTCATGCCAAAAAAGGGCTGAAACCGGAAATATCGTTCTATATAAACGAAGATTAATGCCAGCCGAGAGTTCATCGTAATGCCAAATCTAACATTCCAAACGAGGCCACTTCACGAATATGCATCAATCCCCAAGTCCTTGGGAGAGAAAAATTGAATTCTTATTATTTGAATAATCGCGGCAAGGAATTATTATTTTATTTATTTATTTATTTATTTATTTATTTATTTATTTATTTATTTATTTATTTATTTATTTATTTATTTATTTATTTATTTATTTATTTATTTATTTATTTATTTATTTATTTATTTATTTATTTATTTATTTATTTATTTATTTATTTATTTATTTATTTATTTATTTATTTATTTATTTATTTATTTATTTATTTATTTATTTATTTATTTATTTATTTATTTATTTATTTATTTATTTATTTATTTATTTATTTATTTATTTATTTATTTATTTATTTATTTATTTATTTATTTATTTATTTATTTATTTATTTATTTATTTATTTATTTATTTATTTATTTATTTATTTATTTATTTATTTATTTATTTATTTATTTATTTATTTATTTATTTATTTATTTATTTATTTATTTATTTATTTATTTATTTATTTATTTATTTATTTATTTATTTATTTATTTATTTATTTATTTATTTATTTATTTATTTATTTATTTATTTATTTATTTATTTATTTATTTATTTATTTATTTATTTATTTATTTATTTATTTATTTATTTATTTATTTATTTATTTATTTATTTATTTATTTATTTATTTATTTATTTATTTATTTATTTATTTATTTATTTATTTATTTATTTATTTATTTATTTATTTATTTATTTATTTATTTATTTATTTATTTATTTAAAGTTCTATGTACAGAAAAATTTTGCTCACGAATGGCGTGACAAACGTTCGGAATTGAGCCACGAAATCACCATGAGAAATCTCTTAACGTGTTTCAATGTTCCTTAATAAATATATATATATATATCTATTAAGGAACGGTGAAACACCTTAAAAGATTTCTTATATATTAATATATATATATATATTTATATATTTATATAAATATATATATGTGATTACAGTTCCCTCTCGGCAACCCGGAAACTGCGATGGAGCCTCAGGAGAGCTCGATTTAACAACTTAAGCGCACGAGCGTGAAAAGGAAGAGAGAGAGAGAGAGAGAGAGAGAGAGAGAGAGAGAGAGAGAGAGAGAGTGGAAGAAAAATATAATATAAAGACCCTTGAGGCTGATGATATCTCGCATAGATCACGATATATATATATATATATATATATATGTATAATCGTGCCCTTATATAATATATTAGCGGGTCTCATCAAGGGCATGGAGAGTACTGTCTTTGCGAGTACTGGACATTACGAGCACATCTAATTGAAACAGTAAACCTCCGGGCATTTTGCCTCACAACGCGGTGATATATATATATATATATACACAAGTTCCCTGGTGTATACATATATATATATATAATATAAATATATATATATATATAATGTAATATAATATACATGTGTATGTATATATACATATATGTAATATATCATGGAAGAGTTGTATGTATAATTCTGAGCTGGTGAGCTAATCGAACGGGCGTATGGAGCGAATGAGAACGAGAAAGATTATAACTCGTAATATGCCTCGAGGTCTTCACCGCCAAACGAGACAATATTTCTCCTCCCTCTCGTACATACGTCATTGCTCTCAAGACGTTACTTTTTTTTTTCATCTTTTCATCGCGTTAATTCTCATTTAATTCGTGGGTGATATAATATTGAATTTTTTTATTTGGTGCAAATTAAATTGAAAGTAAAAAAAATTAAAAAATATTTTTTTTTGCACCGAATAATTATATAGGAGTTCAATTCAATACTTGCTCGGGATTCAAAGTCTTTCAATTGCTCGAGCCAGCAATTTCAATGAGAGCTCGAGAGGCTATACCGATATATATATATATATATATATATATATATATATATATATATATATTTATATATACATATGTATACATATATGTGCATATGTATATGTACATATACACACACATATATATATATATATATATATATATATATATATATATATATATGTATATATGTATATAAATACATATATATATATATACATACATACATATACATATGTATATGTATATATACACAGCTTTTTACTCTCTCGTGCTCTCTGTGTAATTCGGTGTGCTACAATTACCGTAATTACATTGATCGACGCTAACGACGCTACCGTTTTGCTACTGAGTCAAACGCTTCTGTGCTCTGCTTTACTGATGAGAGTCGAGGAGGGAGAACGAAATGAGCTCCACGTGGGCAAATATTAGTTGATTTATCAAATCGGCAAACTTTACCCGACTATGTGACGTACTCCCCTCCCCCCCCCCCCCTCTCTCCTCTCCCTCCCCCCTCTCTATCTCTCTCTCTCTCTCCTCTCCCTCTCTCTCTCTCTCTCCTCTCCCTCCCCCCTCTCTATCTCTCTCTCTCTCTCCTCTCCCTCTCTCTTTCTCCCTCCCTCTCTCTCTCTCTCTCTCTCTCTCTCTCTCTCTCTCTCTCTCTCTCTCTCTCTCTCTCTCTTTCCGTTTGAATAAACATTCAATTTATACCTCGCGTCAGACACCCCCAGAGGGATAATTTAATCCTCAAGCAGGCTCACAGGCTATAATGAACATTGAAAAAAAGTAATGAAAATTTTTTTTCATTGAGCAAAACAATATTTATTCACATGAAATGAAATTTATCAGGCAATAAATTGTAAAAAAAAAATTAACACGAGAAAAGTATTTTTGACAATTTTTTTTTTTTTAATTTTTTTCCCTCTGGATTAATGCAGAGAGTTTAAGATTATTGAAAACGAGGTCAACGAGTGCTCGGATCATTTTTTTTTTTTTCCATCTTTAATTCTCATGCTTGATAAAAGAGAATTGCGAAAGAGGTTTGACTTTTATATCTCAACATCCCACGGGATGTCTCAGGAGTCTCTGATCTTCTATTGCTGTCTCAGTTGAAAAAAAAAAAAACCAAAAAAAAATGAGGTTGAAAATTCTCTGGTGATTCTCACTGGGGAATTACTCTAATAGTAATGGCAGCGTTGGAGTATTTTTTTTTTTTTTTTTACTCGCTTGTCCTTCATCTTTTCGTATCCCCATTACGCTCACATTTATTTTTCATTGACCAGCCTCGTCCTCTCTCGTCCTATATATATATAGGACGTGACAGGACGAAGCTTATATATATATATATGTATCTTTATGAATATATATATATATATATATATATATATATACATACGCAAGAGGACGAGGCATATATATATATATATATATATATATATGCGTGTATTTAAACATGAAGGTGTCCCGACGACGTGGTCTAGAAATTCGGAGAATTCTCTCGATCTTTTAATCTGCCTCTCGTATCATGTTTGAATCAGCTAATAACGAGACACCGCATACGAATATGCTCGGTCATACGGATAAGGAAACCCGTCTATCCGGTTCGGTCCTTTTGGGCTCCCTTGTAATTTTTTTTTTTTTTTTTTCGTTGTCTCATACATTTCGATCATAACGTCAGAGCTCTATATAGGCATATTATGTATATATCTGGTTTCTGTCACATGAGATAATTTTTTTTTGTTTTTTGTTTTATAAATTCTCCTCTGTCGCGATTCGGGTTAGTACAGACGGCCTGTCGAAAGTGAATGGTCACGTCGAATCCGTCAGGAGAACTTCTACATCGCTGCGACAGTTTTTGAAAGCCTAAGAATTCGATACCACACATATATATATATATATATATATATATATATAGATATATATAAATAAAAATTATTCAAATTTAATAACATATATATATATACACATATATATATATATATATATATATATATAAATAAAAATTATTCAAATTTAATAACATGTATATATATATATGTTATTAAATTTGAATAATTTTTCTTTTTTTTTTACACCAAATAAAATTCATTGAGAATTTATTAAGATTTTGTGAGTAGGAAAATTATTTGAATTAAATATAATTGATTATGGCAATGGAGGAAATTTTTTATCACGCCAAATTTTATTTGATTAAAATAAATTTTCGTTCTTATTTAAATTAATTTTTTAAATAAATAATTTATCGCAATATAATTATTTGAGAATTAATGAAATTTTTTTGGGCGATGACGATTCGTCATTTTTTCCTCATAAAATTTCATTTGATTGAAAAAGATTTTTTTTTTTTTCGATAAAAAAATATTGAATTTTTTTGGTCCAGAATTATTATTACGCTCCTGGTCTCTCCGTGGGTTGAATTCTCCGTTGCTATCATCCTCTCTCTCTCTCTCTCTCTTTCTCACTCGCCGCACTCACCCACTCTCGCTGTCTCTGTCGGATCAATAGTCCGCGCGTCTAGTGCAGGAGCGTCTCCGTTAGACGGTCGAGGCGTGCACTGACGAAGATTAACCAGCGTCGTACACAGTTGACGAGATAATTTTTTCAATTATTCTTCGGTCATTTAACGCAAAGTCAATTTTTAGTTTTTTTTTTTTGCAAATTTTAAATTAAAAAAAAAAAATGTTATCATCAAATATACTCAATGATTGGAATTAGTTTTTTTTTTTCGAGCTTGAAGTTTGCCAGGATCGTTAGCGTTAAATGCGGGTGGGCGAAGAGAAGGGACTGAGAAAGAGATGGAGAGAGGTAGAAAAGCTGTTACAGCTGATATAGGACCATTAATTAGTAAGGAAACGTTCTACTTCGTTATGCGTAATTGCGAGTACGTGTATGGGTGGAAGTGCAAACAGACTCTATATTGGTACTTGGATACTATATCTATATATTATATAGCTCGCTATTATAGATATATAGCTTGTTTGTGTCTATATATGTATATACAAACGTAACTCCCTTTAGGTATTATATATATATATATACGTTATTCCCTTTGGTATATTATATATATATATACGTTATTCCCTTTGGTTTGTTATATATATATATATAACATACCTAAAGGGAATAACGTCCGACAGGACTGCGTTAAGCATACATGCATATTGCATGGACTACACTCTCTGTTAATGCTATTATGTACTATGCAAAATAGATTCGAAACTTGTTGTGTGTTAACTAGAGTACAGATATCGAATTTTAAGTCCCTACCAACTGACCCAAGGGACTTGTATATTATTATTTGTCTTCTAATCGAATATTCATTTTGTTTTCTATCATATGTCTAGTTAACAATCTGCTCTGACTCATCTGCTAATCAACTAATTCGTTGTGGAGTTGGAAGATTTTTTTTTTTTTTCCAAGTTACAGTTAGATTTTTAGGGGTTGAATTTTTTCGTCAGCTAGAAGCCAAATTTCATCTAAAATTGTAAATGAAAATGCGATTGAATAAAATTTAGATGGAATTTAGTTGAATTTAAATTGAAGCAGAATTTTTGCTGGAATAATTAATTCTCGAAAAATCTCGATATTCTCGTACTTATAGCTAATTTAGTCTACACTTTTTTTATTTTTCAATAAAAGAAATGTAAAGAAAAATATACTACCAGGATAATTTCGTGTCTGACTATGAACTCATTAATATTTTTTAAGTTAAAACTCATGGGAAAATTACACAAAACTCGTCTGTTGAAGCTTTCACTCCAGCCTCTTCTTCTCTTCTTCGGTGAACTATAAAATGGGCACTTTTGTATTTATCGTCCACGATAAATCAGTTTACGTTTCAAACAACCGACCTACCAATAATTATTATTATTATACCAGACGCGAACCACCATATGTATATTTTGTATGTTAACAATGCGATGATCAATTCGTCCAAACGACTTCGTTGGAAATTCCCTCCAAATTACGAACGAACGCGAAAATATTCTTCCAATCTCGCGTGCATTACAATTATAATGAAGAATCACGAGTTTCCCTAGAATTTTAACGATCCACACTGCATATATATATATGTATATATATATATACGTATGAGGTGAAACTCAGTAATTTTCAAATGTCTAACAATCCTGTAAAAGCCCAAGAATGTTAAAAAATTCAAACTACATATAGATAAGTGCATGACAAATTTATAGAGCAATTTTAATGAATATCTATTAAAACTTTCGAATTCTTTTTAAAGAATTAGGTCGTATTTTGATGGAAAGATAATTTGGGTAATTTTCGTATCTCTGTTTTTCCTCTATAACTCAGAATCTATTAAAAAAAATCAACTTATGCCTATAAATATTTTATGATGGCTCTGTGAATTTATAAGGCAATTTTTGTAATTGTCAAAAGTTTCGGACAATAAATTTCTACATTTCTACTGAAATGTAGAAATTTAGGTCAAGTTCAGTTACATTTTAGATTGTAAGAAAAAAATTCTCGATTTTCGAGCCTCCCAATTCTGAACTCGATTAAATAAAATTCAGCATCTGTACTAAAGTTAAATCAGTCAAATTTAATTTAATTCATACAATAAATAATACTCTCATATGGAAATATATAATTTTTCAAAGCGCTGTAATATTGCACTCTTAATTAATTTATACAGTAATTTTATGATTGATCGACTCTGGAAATCTTGAAAAAATTCAACTTGGGCCTGTAAATATTTTATGATAGCTCTCTGAATTTATAAGGCAATTTTCGTAATCGTCAAAAGTTTCATTTTATTATCGATCGACTCAGAAAATCTTGAAAAAAATCAACTTATGCCTATAAATATTTTATGATGGCTCTGAGAATTTATAAGGCAATTTTCGTAATCGTCAAAAGTTTCATTTTATTATCGATCGACTCAGAAAATCTTGAAAAAATTCAACTTATGCCTATAAATATTTTATGATGGCTCTGAGAATTTATAAGGCAATTTTTGTAATTGTCAAAAGTTTCATTTTATCATCGATCGACTCAGAAAATTTTGAAAAAAATTCCACTTGTGCCTATAAATATTTTATGATGACTCTGTGAATTTTTGAGGCAATTTTCGTAATTGTCAAAAGTTTCATTTTATCATCGATCGACTCAGAAAATTTTGAAAAAAATTCCACTTGTGCCTATAAATATTTTATGATGGCTCTCTGAATTTATAAGGCAATTTTTGTAACTGCCAAAAGTTTCGTACGATGTAAGACTGAAATATAGAAATTTAGGTCAAGTTCAGTTACATTTTAGATTGTAAGAAAAAATTTCTCGATTTTCGAGCCTCCCAATTCTGAACTCGATTAAATAAAATTCAGCATCTGTACCAAAGTTGATCAAATTCCATTAAATTTATTCATATAATAAATAATACTCTCATATAAAAGTATATAATTTTTCAAAATGCTGTAATATTGCTCAGCTACTTAATTAATTTATACAGTCATTTTATCATCGATCGAACGTTTTTCCTATAAAGTAAAAATAAAAAAAAACCATAGAATTAGGTCAGGCCTGGGGTGGTTATAGGAAAGTGTAGAAAAATAATAATAATAACACACATGCTCCCTCTCGCCCTCCTCTTCTTGCCTCGTCGTTACTCTCGTTGCAGAGAGTGCACTGTGCCAATGAGAGCAAGGGTTCCCCGGTGCATTTTTTTTTTCTACTATTCGATCGATACCTCGATAATTAGCAGAGCGCTTTTACCCTACTCTCCCCCCCCTCCCCCCTCCTTCCACCGCGCTTTCGCTTCATTGTTTTACTCGACCTGGTAAATACGAAAAAAAAAAAAAAAAAAAAAGAAAATAAAAATCATAAAATAAATGGCGTTGGTGGCTCCCGAGGGAAAATCAGGTCTGCTGCCAACCAATTGCCCCGGCGTTAACTCAAGACCCTCTGCTTTCTCTCTATCTCTCTCTCTCTCTCTCTCTTTCTCTCAACTCCATAACTCGGGCTCTGAACAAAATAACGATCGCAAAAACAAGCGTCATCATCCACTCGGCTTTATAGTGAAACACCGTCAAGCCCCTCCCCCTCCCCCTTCCCCCATACCCCCCATCCCTCTCGCTATTACTATGAAAATTTAACTGCGTCGTTTGTGCCACCATAGTTACCGGTAAATCGTCGATAATATTTCTTCCATAAAATTATTATCATTATGATAATGTTTTTTTTTTTTTTTTTTTCCCTCATTCCCAAAAGAATGATTAAGGGCTGTAAAAAGAGGCTCCTGGGCGAAAAAATATACGTTGATGTATTCTGTGTGGGTATCAGAGAGAAAACGAGTTGCGTGGAGAGGAAAAAAAAAAAAAAAAAAATGAAAAAAAAAAAACAAATGAGAAACGGGAAATATGAGAGGACATACAGACGTGTAATCCGCAAAGCTCTTCGGTAATACTCGACGCAAATCCTTCTAACTGGTAGTGCATCAGTCTGAGGATGAGGTAAGGGGGAGGGATGAGTCTCGACGAGGGTTTTGGATTTTCCCAACTATACAGCGCGTTAACCAAGCTCATTCATATATATATATATATATATATATATATATATATATATATATATATATATATATATATATATATATATATATATATATATATATGAATATGTTTTATATATGTATATATATATATTTTATATATAATATATATATATATATAAATATATATGTATATACGTAGATGAAAAAAGGATGACGAGTTCTCATCGGGCTGAGAAGAAAAATGGAGAGTCGAGTTAACGAGAGAACGAGCGAGATGATGAGAGACGAGTTGGGGGATGAGTGTGAGTGGTGCAAAGGAAAAAAAAAAAAACCCCCGAGAGTGATAGAGGGTGAGAGTGCGGCGGGGGGGGGGGGGGATCTCAGCTCTCGTCAACGTGTCGGCATGGATAAAGGAGAGAAAGAAGGAAAGAGGAGGAACGCAACGAGAAAAAAATAAAAATAAAACGATGCTGAATCTATCCTGTCAAATTTTGGCCGGAATGAGGGAGGATAGGAAGGACAGTCGAAGTCCTTCACAGGGGCGGGGGGGTGGGGCTGTCAAAGTCCTTCACAGGGGGGGAGGGGGACAGTCAAAATCCTTCACAGGGGGGTGGGAGGCAGTCAAAGGGTTGTAGCAGGGTGCAATTAAAAAGGTAAACGAAATAAATAAATAAATAAAAATAAAAGTGCTCAAATAAATTCGCGTCAATGGTGGAAGAGCCTGAGTGAGAAAGAGAGAATGAGAAAGAATGAGAAAGAGACAAATGGTAATAATGAGGAAAGAATGAATGAGGAACAGAGCGAGGGAATAAAAAAAGGAGATAAAGATGATGAGAGAGAGAGAGAGAGAGAGAAAGAGAGAGTGAGAGGGGGGGGGGGTAGAGAAAGAGAGAGAGAGAGAGAGAGGGAGTGAGACAGGGACAGAGAGGTGGGGGGAGAGGAAGAGAGAGGGAGGGGAGAGAGAGAGAGAAGAGAGAGAGGGGTGGAGAGAGAGGGGCGGAGATTCAGGTGGATCTTGGGTTATATTCGTGTCAGTGTATCAGTGGGCTCTCATCTCTTTGCTATGCTCGAGCACACCTTTTCGTTCGTTGATGGATCACCGAGATATGAAAACGCTGCAAATTTAACCCTCCACTTTTTCTCTTGAATAATCTCTCTGTCGTAATTTCTTGCTTTTACACTGACATTTCGTGAGTTAATTTGAGAAGAATGATAAATAAGAAAAAAAAAAACAAATCTATTTGAATTTTGTTGTTTAATTTAATTAACAAAAAAAAAAAAAATATGTCATTTATTACAACATTAAAATTTTATTAAAATATTTTATTAAAATTCAAATGAGATAAATCCCATAAAAATAATTGAGAACAAATATTTTCTTACTTATCACATAGTGATAATAGAAAAATCTCCCCTCCCCCTCGCTCTCTCCCTTTCTCTCTTTCTCCCTCGCTCTCTCTCTCTCTCTCTCTCTCTCTCTCCCTTCCTCTCTTACTCCCTCTCATCACTCTTCACGATTCTCTCATTGGAAAACTTTGTGCTCCGAGAGAGCATTCAGAGTGCTTGGCCCGCGAGAGCTATCGGGGTGGTCCAGCGCGCTCGAGAGAGCAGCAGCAGCAATACACCACGGAGTGGTGAGAGAAAGAGAGAGAGAGTGAGAGAGGGTGAGGGAGAGGGAGAGAGAGAGAGAGAGAGAGAGAGAGAGAGAGAGAGAGAGAGAGAGAGAGAGAGAGAGAGAGAGAGAGAGAGAGGAAGAGCGAGAGAGAGAGAGAGAGCGAGAGATATGGCTCTCGGTCGAGTAAGAGAGTTCGCTCTCTCCTGACCTCCGCAGAGGTCACAAAACCCAGTACACACATCAGAGAGAAAGAAGAGAAAAAAAACGCTCGTTCGACACACTCCATTTTATATACACATCGTGAAAGGTTTTGTGGCTTCAAGAACGACGAAACTATCAGCAACGTGTAAATATACATTTAAAATTCCAAAATCAAATGAAAATCATCGAGAGTAAATCTTTTGGGTGGAAAAAAAAAAAAAAAATTCTATACGTAAAAATATTAATCCACTAATTGTTGGCTCATGATTATTTCGTACTCGAACGAAAGTCGTTAACTTTTCCTCGATAATTATTCATAATTAATTCGTTATAATATTCGAATGATTTTGTATTTTAAATGGCGCGCATCTTCTTTCTCTGTTAATCTGGTCTTGAGGCTACACAGACACACACACACATTATATCTATATATACATACATACATATATATATATATATATATATATATATATATATATATGTTATAAACGTGAGAGTCGCTGTAAACGAGGAAGGATCGCGCCAGGGCACCCCGCTGCCACACTGACTCCGATATAAGCGAGAGATATCCCTTTCGAGATTTAGTGCAGCCCTGCCACGTATAAGCGAGAGCTCTCTGCTATATGGCAGGGTACAGCCCTCTGTATACAGAGGGCTCTGCACTCGCAGGAGAACGAGAGTACGATATCGGCAACAGCAACAGCAAGCAGCAGCAGCAAGAGCTCGCTATATAGTCGTCCAGTGCAAAATGGTTTCTCTCTCTCTCTCTCTCTCTCTCTCTCTGAAAATCAGCAACGAGAATCTCGCCTACAACCGATCGAAATGTTTCTACCGTCCTTGGAAACGGAATACCAAAGCATAAAAGAGAGGGTGGGAAGGAATAAGAGAAGAGAGTCTCGAGTACGCGTTTAAATATATATATATAGATAAATATGTGTGTGTGTGTAAAAGTGAAAATGTACGCGGGCGCGGCAACGTAGTCGCCACTGGGTAATCCCTCGAGACTCTTTTTATACAATACTTTCCATCTTTGACTTTTTTTTATTTACATATATATATATATATATATATATATATATATATATATATATATATATATATATAAACAAGTATAGCAAAATGGCAATTCACAAAAGAGAACAACGTGAAAATTTTACTAAGATCCTCGGCCGATATTCCACGCGAAATTCTCGTATATGGGTGGGAAAAAAACGGCTAGAGGGAAAGGCAGAGGGAAAAAAGTGTCGCGGGAGAATCCGATACTAAATAACCGTAACAATCCTGCCCCTTGGACAGTTTGTACTAATTTATTTAATTGCCATAATCCTAGAATCCTTGTCGCCATTTTATTCTCTCTCTCTCTCTCTCTCTCTCTCTCTCTCTCTCACACACACACACACACACACACACACATAAACGAAAACGAGAGAGGGAGCATTATTCCTTCTAGAGCTAGCTCGAGGTGCTTTGCTTCCTCTTGCCTTTATATATATATATATATATATATATATATATTCCATATAAAAGATATATATATATATTCCATATAAAAGATATATATATATATATATTCCATATAAAAGATATATATATATATATTCCCTATAAAAGATATATATATATATTCCACATAAAAGACAGATAAATATATATAGATGTATGCATTGAATATTATAATGATAATCTTGGAGCATAGCAGAGTGCGAGAAAGGATTAAAATAATTCATAACATATAATCGAGACTGACACATGGCGAAGTGCATAAATATTTTGAGAAAAAAGTCTCGTATTTTTATAATTGTAAATTTTATTCATTCATTTAGTTCTTTCACTATTTTGTAAAAAAAAATACAAAAATTTAAATTTAAATAAAAATTTGCACGTACGCTGATAAATTCACCAAGATATGAAAAAATTTAAATGAAAAATTCTTTTTCCTCCAGTCACGAAATCTTTTCGTATATCCAAACAAATAGATAAGACAAAGTGCTCTTATCACAATGTCAAGCATCATCAATGGAAACTTTACGAGTTCATAGGTAATAATAATTAATATATTGTTAAATCGTGACTTAAATTTTTACAACTTTTTTATTATCTGTTCGCTTTATCATAAATTATATAATATTACTAGCGTATAATAATAATAATTATTCTTTGCGCTCTAACAGCGAACCAAACACAAATTCGTACATATTTTATATATATATATATATATATAGCGTGCACGTACGGTGATAAATTCGCCAAGATACGACGATCCGATAACTAGCTGGGCGAATAATCGATCCAAAGGACCCCGGCGAGCGGTCTGCGAAAATACATATATATATATATATATATATATATATATATATATAGCATGAGAGCTACCGCGTGTGTGCCCCGAAGAGCCCACAAGAGGCTCGGTAGATAATTTCTCGTTAATTACGCGGCGATTAATATTAACGGCTTGTATATAATACTTTAGCTAAAGTGTACATACATATATGTACTCTTTGTGACTATATACATACTCTGTGGGACTATATATATATACACATAGTTACAAAGAGTAAAGAGACCCTTACATATATATATATATATATATATATATATATATATAGACCCTTCCACCCCTCCTCCTCCCTCTTCTTCTCTTCTTTCGAGAGACGGAGATCGTCATTCGGGCTTTTTTCTTTGCCCTCTACCACCCCCTCCCCCTCGAGTCTCCGGCCTGATAAAACTTTCCTGTTTGCTTATTTTTATTCTTTGTTGTTGTTGTTGCTGTTGTCGTTTTGTTTATCCGATTTTTTTGTTTTTTTTTCTTCAAACTCTTGTCTTGTTTTCACTCTCGGGGCACAACGGTGTGTCTTTTTTTTCGTGTTTTTTTTTTTTTCCACTCGCGCGAGCTCAGCGCGCTAACCGCCCGCCGTTTTCTTCAAGGCGTCTCGCTCGCTCGCTCGCTCGCTGCCACCTGCGAGAATCCCCGCATAAATTCTCCGCAGTCCTGCTAATAAATCCCGTCTGCCTCTTTCCTTCTCGCTCGCGCGCACGCTTTTGCCGCTGTGAATGGCGCGAAAGGAAATGAGACGGGAGTGTAAATATATATATATATATATATTCTTGCACGCAGAGAGTTGCATATATATATATATATACATTCTTACACGCAGGGTGTTGTATATATTTGTATGTGTTTAACGCTATGTGTGTGTATATATATATATATATATATATATATATATATATATATATATATATACTCACTGCGTGTAACAATATATATATTCTTACACGCAGGGTGTTGCATATATATGTATGTGTACGCTCGCTGCGATCGGTTGTAAAATGTCGTCGTCGTCGTTGTCGTCGTCGTCCGCGTCGTCCACGTCGTCCACGTCGTACACACCTCGCTGGTGAGATCTTGCCCGTGAACGCAAAAGAGTTTTCTCGCGCGTGATATCCTCTCCTTTATAGCTTCGCAGGGGAATCCCCTCTGTGAAAAGATATGCACTTTTGCCGGCTACATATCTCGCGGGCGTGAGCTCAACGACAACGATCCTCTTCAATGTGTGTTATAGTGTAACATTACAACGTGTAGTATAAATGTATATATATATATATATGTACATATGTATATATGTATATATGTATATATGTATATATGTATATATGTATACATGTATATATGTATATATGTATATATGTATATATGTATATATGTATGTATGTATATATGTATATATGTATATATGTATATATGTATATATGTATATATGTATACATGTATACATGTATATATGTATATATGTATATATGTATATATGTATATATGTATATATGTATATATGTATATATGTATATAGGCATATATGTATATATGTATATATGTATATGTATATATGTATATATGTATATATATATATATATATATATATATATATATATATATATATATATATATATGGATAGTGATATATGGGTATATACTTACTTTCGTTACGGTACAAGCTTTTTACCTCAATCTCTCTATATAAAGATCTCAGACACGCTGTATTTGCTAATCGCGGTCCATCCTTATTCAGACTGCAATTTTACCGTGACAAAATAAATATATAGGTATAGAGAAAGAAGCTGAGAAAATTGCATCATATTAGAGGCCGAAGTAAATAAAATAAATATAGGGAGAAAAATGAATTTAAGGGAAGGGGGTTCGTGGGTCATTTGCCAATTACGAGACACTTATAGATATTTATGAATATTTATCATTGTCATTTAGTGCAAATTTTATTAAATAACAAATAAAACTCATTTATATATTATTATTATTATTTTTATTATTATATACTTGTATATATATTTCCCCTCCCCTCATTCTTTGGCGCCCTTTTATGCTCGAGATCGTTCGCTCTCTCGCGAGCCCCGCGAGCAATGAGCGCTCAGCTTCCCGGGGAGATGGACGCGGATGTTCCGAGAGATTCTCCCTCTGAAAGCGAATCCTGGTCGTGATATCTTGGCCCCATATCATCCTCGTTCTCCACCAACATAGGAAAGAGAGAGAGAGAGAGAGAGAGAGACCAGCATGGTTTTTTTCCTTTTTGTTTCGCTGATACAATTTATTTATTTTTCTTCATCCCTTAATCGATCTTGCGGATCGAACTTTTCCCTTTAACCCTTTGTCCTCTTCATGCTATTTTTTTATATACTATTTTTCCTCATCCCTTAATCGATCTTGCGGATCGAAATTTTCCCTTTAACCCTTTGTCCTCTTCATGCTATTTTTTCTTATATTATTTTTCCTCATCCCTTAAACGATCTCGCGGATCGAACTTTTCCCTTTAACCCTTTGTCCTCTTCATGCTATTGCTTCTTCTATTTTTATTTCTTTCGATCTCTGCTCTCATATCGGGTATATTCTGCCTGTATCACGTCTCTATGATACAAAGATCGTATTTACGTTTTTCGTAAGCACAAGAGACACGCCCTTTGACCCTTGGACGTATGATATATGCATAGAATATTGCGAGGATAAGGAAACCCTAGAGGGAAAAAAAGGATTAAATTGAAAAATAAAATATGTAGGCGAAAACGAATGAGATGTGAAAGAGAGAGAGAGGGAGAGAGGAGAAGAGGAAACTGCATCGTGCGGTGGTCGCTCGAAGAAACTACATATAAGTATAAACGAATGAGGTCGAATGATAAATGCCTTTGAAAGAGGAGCCGAGTAAATCCCCACTGATATATAAAATGCGTACGTTTTGTATTCTCTTCTCTCTTTCACGATGTATATTTCAGACTCATTTGCCCGAATCTCGTGGGTGCTTTTTCTCTCTCTGTCTCTCTCTCTCTCTCTCCCTCTCTTTGTGTGTTTACGTTTGTGTTTCTGTTAAACGACCGTCCCATTCGAAAAAGACCCAACGACGATAATCATGAGCATATTTGAACTGGAAGATTTAGCACTTTTTTTCTCATCCTTTCCTTCTTTCTCTGTCTCTTCTCACCCAATGGCAAATCCACGCGATATATTTTTTTTTTTTCAACGATGATGTACGAGGAGCTTCGTCAGACAGAGATACAGGGATAAAAGGAATAAAGAAGAAAAAGGCACCGCGCGTTTATTGTGCCCACAAGAACCTCGGATAAAAAGTTATCGTCGACAAAGCCCTGCAATGGATCATCCCGACTCTCCTCTCTCTCTCTCTCTCTCTCTCTCTCTCTCTCTCTCTCTTTCTCTCTCTCTCTCTGACGCCTGTCTACCCCTCGATGTAAATAAATAATATATCATACCCGCGAAATAAAATCGTGCTCGTTCTGAATTATACGAATTTCAAAAAGCAATTCATATATTTAAATTATTAAACAAAATAAAAAATTATAAAAAAAATTAAATGAGATTGATTTATATGAAATTAAACAGAACGATATATATATATTTTTTTCTAATTCGATTTGACATTTATTTTTAATTAAAAAGAAAAAAAATAATGCATTGTCAAGGATTTTGTGCCATTGAGGCACATATGCTGAGGTGCCTGAACACACCGAAAGGTACTCGCAGGGTCCGAGCAAAAGACACCGCAAAGGCGTGGGAAGCTCATGGCCGAAGGGAATATTTATATGTACTTACATATATACATATATATTCATATATATGTATATATATATATATATATATATATATATATATATACATACTACGTTGCATTATTGCAGAAATATTTCATCGTCTTAATGCCGAGCCAAGACGATCTCTCATGGGATATTTTATCGTGATAAGTAGCCACGAGAGTGAGTTGGTCATCGAGAATTAGCAACGTTTTTTTTTTTTTCTCTTTTTTTTTTGCAACGAATAACTTTGCCCCTCGTCTCACGATATTTTCTTCATGCTTAGCGCTGTCTAGTTTTACTTGTTGAGATTCGTGTACGACGATTATATTCACTATTGCTATAGTGGATAAATGTATGGGGCGTTCCAGACCAAACCGACAGAGCCCTCATCATTTTTTTTTTATATTACAAAAAAAAAAAAATGAAGTCAGCCAGGTGAATTTTAAGAAATGAAAAAAAAAAAAAAAAAAATACAAAATGGCCGTTATCAGCTCAAATATAATTGTTTGGTATTATATAGATTATTTTTCAAAAAATTTTACAATCTTTGTTGGGAAATCAAATTTTTACGAAATATTCTGAAATAAAAAAAGGAGGGAAAAAAAAAATTGAAAAAAACAAAATGGTCACTGCCCTGTCTATTCGGCAAAGAATAATCCATATATACATACATACATACATATCTATATATATACACATATAAATAAATGTATATATATAAATATATATATACATATATAAATATATATATATATATATATATATATATATATATATATATATATATATAATCTATATGAGTTTATGCACCTTCTAAGCTGACCGCAGCGCATTCTCACTCTCGTTCGGCCCCTTTTATAGAGATCGTTGCATGTACACGTGTATCCCAGTATATATTGTACAAGTTGAGAAATTTGGTACAGTATGCTGCACGTTTTGTACCAGCGTACGGAGATATATCAGAAAGGGAGAAAGTGCCGCGCCCCCTTTAATAAACCAGCGAGGCAGTGGCGTCTCATTCTTCGTGGATTATAGCAGCCTCTATAACACAAATAGCTTCAAATTCGTGACGACGAGAGCTCTTGATTATTTATATATATATATATATATATATGTACATATGTACATATGTACATATATACATATATACATATATACATATATACATATATACATATATACATATATATATATGTACATATATACATATATACATATATACATATATACATATGTACATATATACATATATACATATATACATATATACATATATACATATATACATATATACATATATACACATATACATATATACATATGTACATATATACATATATACATATATACACATATATATATATACATATATACATGTATACATATATATATATATATATATATATATATATATATATATATATATATATATATATGTATATGTATATATATAATATTAATCGATAACATGTCACAGGTAAACAGATATTCGAGTCTATGAGTCACGAATCACGGCAGCCAATTCATTTCAGCTATTACAGGCTTTATCGAGAGCGAAATTTCTCGCAAATTAAGTCCGCGCCTATCATATGGGCAATTTTTGACCCGAGTGACCCATATGATCCGGGGTGCCAGCAAAATTATATGATCCACGGTGGATTAATATTCTCAATTATTTAAATATTTTAACATAATCGCATCGAAAAAAATATAAAACGAAATTTTTTAAAAATAATATAAAAAAAAAATTCACATTAAAAAAATTCCATATTTCCATTTTTTTTTTTGGCCTATCGGGCCAGTCGGGTGGAAAAAAATAACGCGATATATCACGTGGGATAATTCGCACAAATTTTAAAAATTTTAATCAAATTCCCTGCGACAGTAAAAGATGAAACGAATAGAAAAACTTTTCGTAGTAAAATAAAGTACATCGGATATATATATATATATATATCCGATGTACTTTATTTTACTACGAAAAGTTTATATGTATATATATATATCCTTGCGGGGGGGGGGGGGGATAACTGGCGAAAATATTTTTCCCTCTAGCTCATCTTCCCCTTTTATCGCTCTCGATATTTATGTCCTCGACATTTTCCCTGAGGTGCCGAGCCCGAATAAGTACACCCCCCCCCCCCTCTCTCTCTCTCTCTCTCTCTCTCTCTCTCTCTTTCTCTTTCTTTCTCTTTCCGTCTCTTTCCGTTTCTCTCTTTCTCTCTCTCTCTCCTTCCCTCCCACCATCCCACTCTACCCCCCCCCCCTCCCTCTCTTTTTCTCTATACACTTGAAACTTTTCTCAACGATCTGCTAAGCTAGAAGCTTTTTCAATCGACCAAGTATAATCCAGTGGTAAAATTTTAAAAAAATTTGTGCTATAAATTTTCCACAAATAAATATATCCCATTCTCGTGGCATATTTTTTTTTTTTTTTGCAATATACAAATCTCACATTTTCACCCTATGCGCAATGTCAACAAAAACATTACAGATCATTTTGTTGATCAATTATTTCTTGCATTTGTTTGTTTTTTTTTTTTTTTGTGAAACAAAAAAAAAAAAAAAAGGAAATCTATATCCGGAAAGAAATGTTTAACGACAAAATGTTGCAAAGCTTTGAAATTCGAGTATATAAATTCGTTATATAAATCTATCAAGATCCATAAATCCATATATATATATATACATAAATAAATAAATAAATATATATATATATATATATATATACATAAATAAATATATATATATATATATATATATATATATATATATATATATATATATATATATATATATATATATATATATATATATATATAAATTTTATAAAGAATCCGAAAGGGCTTTTGTAGCTTTCTTGTACAGCCTGTACAGGATATAGAGAGTACAATATACATAATGCAATGTAATACGTGCTACTGTATTTCAAGTGTGTTTATATCATATTTATCCACATATGTATCCCAGTACATTGCATTTTACACATATATATATTTTTATTTTTATTATTATTATTATTATTATTATTCCTCCACAAGTCGCATATATCCTTTTATATCCTGCTCGACTTGGTTCAAGATCCTTCCTCGGGTTCTTGGATCGAATCTTCTTCTGGCTTCTACTTGCCATGTTCAAACCACACAGCGATTCTCCCAAGCACCCACGATATCTCTTCTCTGTTGCTGTTGCTGCTGCTGCTGCTGCTGCAGGCTCGCTCAATGCAGCAAGAGAGCTTCGAGTCCTGCTGGAACTCTGCACGATGAGGTATAAAAGGGAGAAACGACGGTATAGCTTCTCATACGTGTATATATATATACATGTATGTATATATATATATATATTTCACGTTTATACACATATATATATATAGTACGTTTATATGGATATATGTATGTATGTATGTATGTATTTATCCGGTACATGAGGGGAAACGTTGGCCCAAGAGAGGACCACAGTAGCCACAGGTAAGAGAGGCAAACGGGCGCGACCAGACCCAAGTCAGGATGCTGCGCGTATATTTATGGTTTCTCTCTTCTTACCTATATATATATATATATATATATATATATATCCTGAACACTGTTTGCTCACCTCGAGCTAACTCTCTCTCTCTCTCTCTCTCTCTCTCTCTATTGCATCCCCGAACGTGTGTAGACTGCACGGAGAATTACGCTTGCAATTCGCCAGAATATCGTACAAAAATCCTCTCAAGTCCTCATATTGCGACATTTTTGCAAATATTTGTTTTCCTACAAAAAAATATTATCAGACTTATGCTAGAAATTGACCATGTGAGATATTTTAACAGACTGGAAATTTTATTTAATTTTCGTATCATTTTTTTTATTTTTTTATTTTTTTTGAGAATTATTTACATATATATATATATATATATATATATATATATATATATGTAAATAATTCTCAAAAAAAAAAAAAAAAATTATACGAAAATTATTATATATATATATATATATATATATATATATATATATACATATATACATATATACATATATAAGATCGCTCAAGAGCACCAAAGTCAAGTGTGGGTGGTGTAAGAATAACGTGTAGGTAGAAACCTCTCTCTCTCTCACTCTCTCTCTCTCTCTCTCTCTCTCTCTCTCCTGCTCCTTTCTTCGCCGGATATACTGCACCAGGAGATGACTATAAGTCAGGGAAACTCCTGAGAGTCTAAACTTAGGACTCTTCGTGTCTGTATTGCACATGTTCTCTCACTATCCCCCCCCCCCCTCTCTCTCTCTCTCTCTCTCTCTCTCTCTCTCTCTCTCTCTCTCTCTCTCTCTCTCTCTCTCGCACTATATAGATAATACTTCTCGTTTCTCGTGTCAGCGTCTGTCCTCCCTTACCTCACTTCCCCAAAAGATGAGTCTCGAGAAGAAAAATATATATCACTATTCGTTGCATGTGAACGAGCATCGTTCAAAGTCGCACATTGCTCGACGAGAAAGAGATAGAGAGAGAGAGAGAGAGAGAGAGAGAGTCACACTATTAAGTCATTCATATGAAATGCCAGCATGTGGGAGTGAAGCGAGAGAGAAAATGAAAGATTTACAGCACGAGGGATGATGCCCCCGTTTGTCGAGTTAAATGGTTAAATGGTTATGTATATATACACATATATACACACACATATATATATATATATATAAATATATAACCCATATAAATAAATAAATATATATATATATATATATCTATATATGAATTGTCCACTATATATATATATATTGTCCACTATAACGAGATATAACTGAACGACAAACAGCCGAGTGTCGTATCCTGTACATAAATAATATTAAGTTCTCGCGTGCGCTTATCAAACGAGAGTTGGACGAATGGCGAACGATGTGTGCAAGAGAGACACGATGAAATTTATACACGCGCTATATCGCACGCAATTACTCATCTCACATTCATTCATTGGGTATCGTATTAGCATCGAATCCGTCCCTGCTCGATCATATCTGAGCTAAATCGAGGCCAACCTCACACACGCTGATAAAATTCACAAATTGATTCGATTCAATCGGCCAGCCTTACGGCAGCTTATCCCTTGCGTCATTTTCTCTCCACTTTGATAATATTCAATCTATATATATATATATATATATAGTGACTGAAATTAATATATTCACATGCTGGATAACAAAAATGTCCGGTCCAATTTACTGAGAAATCCCCTTCGTCCGTTGAATCGAGGGTGTCTGAATTGATAAAATATGTGGAGTGATGAGCTTATTATTATTATTATTATAAATTTGTACTCGATTGACCTGTGAAAATATTGAAAATAATTATTTCAAGTTTCGTGTGATAATTGAGGGATGATCATGATCAAGGGATGATTATGGGGAATCGAGGGTGCCTGAATTGATAAAATATTTTGAGAAAGATTTATTCAAGTTTCGTGAGATAATTGAAAGATAATATTATAATCTCGTGAGAGAGGATTGAAAAAATATTTTTATCAGTATTTTTCAATTGTTCTGAGAGGAAAAGTAACTGAGAGTAGTTTGTATCCTTCAGTCGTTCTGTCGTTAATAGCTAGTCATGGAGACTCAGTAGGGGCGCCCCCGCATTATCTGCACTAGCCATGTGTGTATATATATATATATTTGAAAAAAAAAATATATATATATATATATATATATATCTACACTATAACCAGAGTCTGGATCCTGCCACCAGCATCACTGGAACTATTTGACTACACTATTAAATCTGATGCTATATATGGGTCATTTCATCTTGACCCCACAAACCAGCCCAGACACTCTTGAATTTTCTCTATTATTATTATCATTTTTTTTTTCAAATTTCCCTCTTTTTTTTTCACGATAAAATTCATTTGCAAATTTTTTATCCTTCACACTCGAAGATTTACAAATTAAAAAAAAATTTGTATTCAATTGTATTAATTTCAATTAGTTTCCATCTCATAAAGTATCGAGCGAATTATATTGAAAATAATCATAAGATTACGATTTAATCACGATATTAATATTTCGTCAAAGTTCAAAGTTTACGAAAATAAATTTTCATTTATTTGTTGTAAAAAAAAAAATATATATACATAGAAGAGGCTGACGTGATCATTCGATAGTCTAGTTGGGGTGGAAAGGGGTGGAAAGTGAGAGGGGGTGAAAAATATAAAAAAAAAATTTGAACAAATTCAAAAGGTCAGAATCAGGGTCGATTCGAGATGAAAGAGCCCATATGTATCCGAGGGTGGGGGAAGTGCCTTTAAACAGGGGGAGAAATATTGATAGTTGCCCTCTTCTCTCGAATGCTGTTGCCCCTGCGGTGGTTAGCACAAGCGGAAGACGACATACGTGCCTGTCCATGCTATTCTAGAGGGAGGAACGATCCTTTTTCAAAAGCATCCTATGTATACCAGCGGCTGTACAATTCTTTGCTGCAGAATCATTGCTACCCTGCAGTCGAGGGCGTATATATATATATACTATATACTATATTATACACTATATATATATATATATATATATATATATATATATATATATATATATATATATATATATATCTATAAATATATATATATATATATATCTATAAATATATATATATATATGTATATATATATATATCTATGAATTGACTACATGTGTGCTGAACGTAAACCCACGTAGTAGTTACAAGGACTCTGCAGCAGAAGAGTGTGGGGGGAGGACACGGAGAAAACGGTATGCCGTAGGCACGTTGAGCACGTACAAAGTACATACGCCCTTTTTGACAGCGCAAAATTCATCATTGTATAGTAAAAACATTTTATATACAGCACACAGACATATATATATGCATCTGTGTATATAAATAAATAAATAAATAAATATATATATATATATATATATATATATATACATATAAATGCATACGTTATGCCAATTATGGACTGGCAGCCTCGCAATCTCCCTGCATGTATATTTTTTCATTTCTATATATTCCACTCACATAGAGGGATGCATTGTTTCTCCGCTTTCTTTACCACCCTTATGCCTTATGCTGCGAGAAATCACTATTTTCCCCTTGCTCTCTGCCAGTCTAAATCACTTGGTGTACTTGGCAGTATTGGCTCTATTTCGTTATTTTTTCATGACAAGTGCTGCTCGTGTTAACGATCACGCTGATGCGAGAGAGGGTGAGAAAGGGGCGGGGGGGGGGGGGTGAATTGCAAAGATGCCATGGGGGGTTGCCTATTGGATTCGTTGATCGTGTGAATTCTCGAGAGAAATAGGGCGCACTTTTGCTCCCTCTTAGCTTCTCGCCATATTCTCCGATTTATTTTATTGCGAGCAGGCAGTTTTTGATATCACGAAATTGTTTTTTTTTTTTTTTTTTTTTTTCTGGATTTAGCTGAAATTTTATATGCAGAACACGGAATTTATGATTCTAAAAATGAATTTATGCATATAATTTTAATAACTATTTCAAAATTGATTTTACGCGGTGTGTAATTTTTTTTTTTTTTTTTTTTTTTTTATCAGTTTGGGAAATGCGAATGGAGAATATTGAACGAGTTCAATTATTATTTTGATAGCAAGATTATTTTTATATGGGTGTGTATTTTTTTTTTTTTTTTTCCGGCTATGGGGAAATTTTTCGAGCTGAAAATATTTAACGATTATTTATCTATCATTTAGCTGATAGTTTAGACTGTAAAGAAGGGCGCGCGCAGCTTTCTCGTTTTATTGGAAAAAAAATCGCTAAATATTCATTTCAGGAAACTTTGAAATTTTTTTGAAATTCTTATCTCGTTTCCTCCTCTCTCTCTCTCTCTCTCTCTCTCTCTGGATTTTCTCGTTGCGTGTCGAATGACTCGATTTAATTACCTTTCCCTGCGGCGTCGACGCATCCCCCGGGTATTTCAGCCTCCACTTCCCTTCTCACCATCAGGGCAACGTCCATTACCCTCTCTCTCTCTCTCTCTCTCTCCTCTCCTCTCCTCTCCTCTCCTCTCCTCTCCTCTGCATACCATCACAGACCACATGCGCCGGATGTCGTGACGGCGCTTTGGCGGATGCCGAGAGAGTTTCTCTCCAATTCGCTACTGCATCACGTATTCCATAATTAATACGACAACACTATTGATTACGTATATATATATATATATATGTATATATATATATGTATATATATATATATATATATATATATATATATATATGTGTGTGTGTGTGTGTATATATATGTGTGTGTATATATATATATATATATAATGGATCTGACACTTTGAGGGCTCTCATGCAAAACTCATCCGGAAAGAATGACTCTTCGCCCTTTTAAATAATCGAATGAACTTTGACCCTTCATTTGCCACCCTCGAGTTTTTCACCGATACAATTACAAAATTTTCCCTTTTACTTTTTATCACTTTTCAATTGAAAAAAAAAAAATGTTGGTCAAAGAATTTATTATCAAAATGATTGATAGTAAAAAAAAAATAAAAAAAGGTTTAATTTTTTTTTTTTGCCAGGGTAAATTTGAGATTTTATTCTTTTTTTTAGTATACAATTTTTGGCTAACCTTGACGAGGCATAGTCGACGAGTCTTGTGTTTTTGTGCGTGTCAAAGCTGAAGAATAACAGGAGAAGGGGCGAGAGTTAGAGAGGAGTGGGGGAGGGTGAGAGAGAGAGAGAGAGAGAGAGAGAGAGAAACATGGAGAGCACGCTAAATAATTTCTCAACACGTCGCACCCGCTCGCTCAAGGCAAAGCTCTCGTTTTGCTTGCGCTTGAGAATGAGCAGGGAGAAGAAGAAGAAGAAGAGGAGGAGGAGGAGGAGGCAGAAGAAGAAGAAAACATCAACAGAGCAAGAGACGAGGGAGTACATAGTGACGATGGTGGTTCGCTGTGGTGTGGTCTGGTCTGGTCTGGTCTGCAAAGTGCCATTAGCATATTTATACGCTTTATCTTTGGCGGAACTCTCGCTGTAGAGCCGCCAGCACAAAATTTCTTTTCATCCCTCTCGTACTCCCACACTTTCTCTCCTTTCTTGCCACTTGACATGGTAAGCTCGCGAATAATCGCTCATCGTCGAGATTTCAATTTTCTTTTCACCCTCGATCATTATCACGCAAATAATTAATCGAGCAGCACACTCGTACGTGTGTTAATTTTTTCCATTTTATGTCTTGCCAATTTTAAATATAATTAAACAGATACAGGAATTTTTCGTCGATTCTTTAAACCCTTTTTTTTCGTAATTGAGAACCGAGAAATCTCATTAATTTAATGTTTTATTATTGCTATTATTATTATTATTATTATTATTATTATTATTATTATTATTATTTATTAGCCTCGATCATTATCACGCAAATAATTAATCGAGCAGCACACTCGTACTCGTGTTAATTTTTCCCATTTTATGTCTTGTCAATTTTAAATATAATTAAACAGATAAAGGAATTTTTCGTCGATTCTTTAAACCCTTTTTTTTCGTAATTGAGAACCGAGAAATCTCATTAATTTAATGTTTTATTATTGCTATTATTATTATTATTATTATTATCGTTATTATTTTTAATTATAAATATAATTAAACAGAAAAAAGAATTTTTCGTCGATTCTTTAAACCCTTTTTTTCATCATTGAGACCAAAAAATTCATTTATTTAATGTTTTATTATTATTATTATTATTATTATTATTTATTATTTATCGTTATTATTTAAAATTTTAAATATAATTAAACAGAAAAAGGAATTTTTCGTCGATTCTTTAAACCCTTTTTTTCGTCATTGAGACCAAAAAATTCTTTAATTTAATGTTTTATTATTATTATTTATTATTTATCGTTATTATTTAAAATTTTTAATATAATTAAACAGATAAAGGAATTTTTCGTCGATTCTTTAAACCTTTTTTTTCGTAATTGAGACCAAAAAATTCTTTAATTTAATGTTTTATTATTATTATTTATTATTTATCGTTATTATTTAAAATTTTTAATATAATTAAACAGATAAAGGAATTTTTCGTCGATTCTTTAAACCCTTTTTTTCGTCATTGAGACCAAAAATCACATTAATTTAATATTTTATTATTGCTATTATTATTATTATTATTATTATTGCCCTGTTGCAATATTTTTATTTCTCTCACTCTCTCTCTCTTGCATTCTCTCTCATTCCTTCACGAGCACTTGTGATTTAGCTGCAGGAATCCGTGCTTCACGTTTCCGCGCTAAAGAAGAAGAAGAAGAAGAAGAAGAAGAATTGAGAAAAAGGATAAAAAGTCCTTTTAAGGGAGCTGGGATTTCTGTAACCTTTGGCTATAGAGAGTCGTGTCATAAGAGGACTCGAGGATTCTTCGAGTTCCGGGGCTTCCCCGAGATCGTGCACTGTCTTCCAGTGTCATTTATTTACTCGGGAAATGAAATTTTTTTCCCATCTTTAATTCTTTCCATTGCACAAAAATACTGAAATTCCTAACGATGAATAAAAAAATAAAAATTACCTCTGCCAATCTTTATAAACTGGCAAAGAAATTAGTCAAACTAAATTTTACAATTCTTTTACTGCGTTAAAAAAAAAAAAAAAAACCATAAAAACTACCCCTCTCATATCTGTCCGCCAATTTACAAAATTACCATAAATGTATATTATTTTTACCTTTTATCTATCTCGTTAATATATCCCAGCAACCCTCCCAGATCCTCGCATATAAATAGATATGAAATCAGTGCCAACCGGCTATTTATAGATCCAACGATATATATATATATATATATATATATATATATCTACCTACAGTTTCTTGTATGAGCAGCACATGCACGGTGAGAAAAGTGCACGATAAATCTTATCAGGCAAAATGTCCTTACCCGTGTCTTACACACCGGTGAATGAGGATACGTGTGTGCGGTAGGCTATGCGGCGAAGTGGTCCCGAGAAAACGAGGACGAAGAGGTCGAAAGGAAGTGAAGAGTGTGTGTGTGTCTGTGTGTGTGAGAGAGAGAGAGAGAGACAGAGAGAGTGAGCGAGAGAGGAGGGTGGGGGAGGAGATGAAGAGCGAGGGAGGGAGAGGGGGGAGGGTGGGAGGAAGAGCCAGAGAGGGAGGAAGGTAGGAAGAGAGAGGGAGAGAGAGTGAGAGACGGTCGTTTGGATGTTCCCGGGGCCAAGGTTCGTGACAGAGAGGGGTCGACGAAACTTCGTGGCTCTCTCGCCTTGTGCAAAGTCGTTCCCAACACAATAATACATAATATGTAGTACATAGACACATCGAGATTGTCTTTGTTACAGAAGGGCGTACAATTTTACCTCGCAAACATTATATACACGCCCTTATGACATTAAGCCATCGATATAAAACTACCCTTGCAATATATCCACCACATACACTCGACTCGTCACAGAAATATCACATATATAGGTATTCGACGATAAAAACCAACTTTCCATAACATAACTCACGGAACTCACCCCCTTACTACCCCTTTACCCTTGTCCCACTCTCCGGTCAAATGCACACACACACACACATGAGACGATGAAGAAATAGAAAGGGTGAAAGAAGAAGAAGAAACGAGAGAGAGAGAGGGGGATGAAAAAGAGAGAGGGGGATGAAAAAGAGAGGGGGGATGAAAAAAGAGCGGGAGGGGGATGAAAAAAGAGGGAGGGAGGAAAAGACACATAGACACATCGAGATTGTCTTTGTTACAGAAAGGCGTACAAATTTACCTCGCAAACATTATATACACGCCCTTATGACATTAAGCCATCGATATAAAACTACCCTTGCAATATATCCACCACATACACTCGACTCGTCACAGAAATATCACATATATAGGTATTCGACGATAAAAACCAACTTTCCATAACATAACTCACGAAACTCACCCCCTTACTACCCCTTTACCCTTGTCCCACTCTCCGGTCAAATGCACACACACACATGAGACGATGAAGAAATAGAAAGGGTGAAAGAAGAAGAAACGAGAGAGAGAGAGGGGGATGAAAAAGAGAGAGGGGGATGAAAAAGAGAGGGGGGATGAAAAAAGAGCGGGAGGGGGATGAAAAAAGAGGGAGTGAGGAAAAGACACATAGACACATCGAGATTGTCTTTGTTACAGAAAGGCGTACAAATTTACCTCGCAAACATTATATACACGCCCTTATGACATTAAGCCATCGATATAAAACTACCCTTGCAATATATCCACCACATACACTCGACTCGTCACAGAAATATCACATATATAGGTATTCGACGATAAAAACCAACTTTCCATAACATAACTCACGAAACTCACCCCCTTACTACCCCTTTACCCTTGTCCCACTCTCCGGTCAAATGCACAAACACACACACATGAGACGATGAAGAAATAGAAAGGGTGAAAGAAGAAGAAACGAGAGAGAGAGAGGGGGATGAAAAAGAGAGAGGGGGATGAAAAAGAGAGGGGGGATGAAAAAAGAGCGGGAGGGGGATGAAAAAAGAGGGAGGGAGGAAAAGACACATAGACACATCGAGATTGTCTTTGTTACAGAAAGGCGTACAAATTTACCTCGCAAACATTATATACACGCCCTTATGACATTAAGCCATCGATATAAAACTACCCTTGCAGTATATCCACCACATACACTCGACTCGTCACTGAAATATCACATATATAGGTATTCGACGATAAAAACCAACTTTCCATAACATAACTCACGAAACTCACCCCCTTACTACCCCTTTACCCTTGTCCCACTCTCCGGTCAAATGCACAAACACACACACACATGAGACGATGAAGAAATAGAAAGGGTGAAAGAAGAAGAGACGAGAAAACGAGAGCTTCGGTTTCTTCGTAGCGCACGGTTTGAGGGGGTAGTGGGGGGGGGTGAGAAAAAGAGAGAGAGAAGGGTGGACAGGGTAAGGGATGAAGACGAGAGAGGGAGAGGGAGGGCAAATCCACACACACACATGAGACCCTGAAGAAATAAAAAGGGAGAAAGAAGAAGACACGAGAAACGAGAGCTCGTTTCTTCTTCTTCTTCTTCTTCTTCTTCTTCTTTCTCCCTTTCTATTTCTTCATCCGTCTCATGTGTGTGGATTTTCACCCGTGAGCAGTAGAAGGGAAAGGGGTAGGATCGAAATCGTCGCAGGCATTTCTTCGGCTTCTTCGTAGCCCATCGGTTGAGGGGGGTGGGGGGTGAAGAGGGAGGGAGAGAGAGAGAGAGAGAGAGAGAGATGTTGCGGCGATATCGAGGGATGAAGAGTAGCAGTCGCGACCCTCCAGCAACTCCCCCGCAAAAGCCACCGAGCTCGAAGGCACGAGAAGGGTAGGGGAGGGAATAGAAGGTAGAGACGAGAGCTGGAGAGGTATATAGTATTTATATATAACTATATACATATATATATATATATCTCAATATATACGTATATATATATATATAGTTCAGTTATATATATTGTAGCCAGAGGAGAAGTGAGAGGGAACAGGGGTGGTTTGTTCTCCCGGTCGATCTCTCGTCGTTGCCAAGCGACGCGGGGGTTGATCCACGCCTCCCTAACTTAAACGTCCCCCCCTCCCCTTCCCTCCCACCTTCTCGACTACCCTGCATCTTGCCCTGGCGCAAAATCCCCTGCGCCTGTACTGCCGGCACTCTCGTGGCGCCACCTGCCACCCCTACAGTAGCGAGATGCGCCCCGCGAGCGACTGATCGAGGTCCGGCCCCGTGCTGGCCTCTCATCATATCATCCCCCCAGTGTGTGTCTCCGATTATTCTTTTTATTTTTATATATTGTATAATTTTTTTTTTTTTAATAAATTTACGTCTGCATCGCGATTGTGAAAATTTTGTCTTTCTTTTTTTTTTTTTCATTCAGCACGAAACTTTTTTTTTTCGCTCTCAATTCGATTGGTGATTCTTGTGATTTTGGTGAATTTTTGTGATCCGATGGTTTTTGATGATCGTCGTCAGCATATTCTGGAAGTGAAAAGAGCTCTCTCTCTCACTCTCTCGTGTTCTCGGTGAGAGTTTTCTTGTGAAATATTTTGGAAATTCACGCGAGACACTCCCACTCTAAAATTGTCCAGCCATTTATTTTTTTGCATTTTATATTTTTTTTGAAATATTTTACATGATTTTGGGGGATGTTATTTGTGAGGATTCGTTAAGGGATGTTTTCAGATATTGTCAGTAATTTTCTTCTTTTTTTTTTTCATCTTCTTTTTTTTTTATTTTTTTTTTTTTTTTTGAGACTAAGGGAGGAAAAAAAAAATTTGGAATTAATATTTTTGTTATTTGATTTAAATGTTAAAAGTAATTTTATTTTTTATTCAACGTGTCATGAATTATCGTAGAATTAACGAATTTAGTAAACGTTTCGAATTGTGAGATAAATATACGGGGGTGTGTATTAGGGGATGATATATAATGGTTGGTAGCCGCCCGAAAAAAAGAGAGCAGGGTGCGTTGCTCTCTTTGGCAATCGCACAGGAATTTTTGCACCGACCGCCCGCGCTTTCCCCAACAGTTGCATTCACACGCCAACTCTCTCTCTCTCTCTCTCTCTCTCTCTCTCTCTCTCTCTCTCTCTCTGTGTCTCTCTGTCTCTCTGTCTTGCTCTCTCTCTCTCCTTTTCTCTCTCCTCTCTCTCTCTCTCTCTCTCTCTCTCTCTCTCTCTCTCTCTCTCTCTCTCTCGCTCTCTCTCTCTCGCTCTCTCTCTGTCGCTTTTCCTCTCTCTTGGGGTTTACGACCCCTCCTTTCGCGAGTGGCTTTTCCAATCCCCTTTGGACCATCGTGTATGATCGTCGATGAAAAAGTCTACGCAGTAGACTAACAAAAACAAAAAAAAAAGCTTTCAAAATTATTTCAATATTGAAATTTGTTATCATTTGTCATATAAATGATCAAAATTAATCAATTGCGTGGCTGTTTTTTTTCTGTCTCTTCTCGTGAACTCGATGGAGAAGCGCAAGCGCGTTGACTCGGCGCGTGCATTCGCCTGTCTCCGGTGCAATGTCGCGTATATATATATATATATATATATATATATATATATGTACATATATATATATATATGCATGTATATATATATAGGTGTCTGTGTGCATGTGTGAGCGATTGTACTAGAGGGTGTCGCTCTGGACTTTTCGCTTGCAAAAAAAAGAGCTGGAAAACGAGTGATAGAGAGAGAGAGAAAGGAAGGGGAAAAAGAGATGGAGAGATCGAAAGGGGTCGTTTCTTATGGCCGGATGACGTTGATCTTTGCTCACACAGATTTGCTTCCCGCGAGTGAGCAGCCGAATGAGCGTGGGCGTAAGCCAAGCTCAAATATATATATATATATATATATATATATATATATACATATATAGTGTGTTTATGTGTCTGCCAAGCAGAAATGCCCATCCCCATGCACCTATCGTGGGAAGAATCATTAAAAATTGGCTCTGAAATAATTATAATTTGAATAATAAATAAATAAATAAATAAATAATGGATATAGTAAATAATGGAAAATAATTTAGAAAGCAGCCATTTTTTTCTATTGATTAATATTTTTGTGAACGTTAATTAATGATAATTTGTAAACTTTGAAAATTTTTCATTCGAATGGTGGTCCATCTGTGCTGGAAAAAGTTGATAATAAATTGACACAGAAAGGGATGCCGAATCGTCGACATGGCGAGCAATTTACCGAACGTATTTCACCCCCTCCTTTGCCTTACTACGAAAATGGTCGTTTGTCAAGCTTTCTGTACGCTTATTGGCTGAGCCTTCGAGGAGAGGGTTAAAACTACCCCTTTCTCTGAATACATATAAACAGTAACATATGTAAACATAATCGTGAAATTAATCACAGTTTTAGTTTAATTACATAACGCTACAACTCGCTCGCATCCTTTTCATAAATTTTCGAATTAATTTTATTATGATTAATAATTAATTAAAAAGTAAATAAAAAATAAATAAAAAATTCTCGGATTCGAATTTAAAAATTACCTTTTAGTTTAATTACATAACGCTACAACTCGCTCGCATCCTTTTCATAAATTTTCGAATTAATTTTATTATGATAAATAAGTTAATTAAAAAGTAAATAAAAAATAAATAAAAAATTCTCGGATTCAAATTTAAAAATTACCTTTTAGTTTAATTACATAACGCTACAACTCGCTCGCATCCTTTTCATAAATTTTCAAACTAATTTTATTATGATTAATAAATAATTAAAAAGTAAATAAAAAATAAATAAAAAATTCTCGGATTCGAATTTAAAAATTACCTTTTAGTTTAATTACATAACGCTACAACTCGCTCGCATCCTTTTCATAAATTTTCAAACTAATTTTATTATGATTAATAATTAATTAAAAAGTAAATAAAAAAAAAATAAAAAATTCTCGGATTCAAATTTAAAAATTACCTTTTAGTTTAATTACATAACGCTACAACTCGCTCGCATCCTTTTCATAAATTTTCAAACTAATTTTATTATGATTAATAATTAATTAAAAAGTAAATAAAAAATAAATAAAAAATTCTCGGATTCGAATTTAAAAATTACCTTTTAGTTTAATTACATAACGCTACAACTCGCTCGCATCCTTTTCATAAATTTTCGAATTAATTTTATTATGATTAATAAGTTAATTAAAAAGTAAATAAAAAATAAATAAAAAATTCTCGAATTCGAATTTAAAAATTACCTTTTAGTTTAATTACACAACGCTAAAACTCGCTCGCACCCTTTTCATAAATTTTCGAATTAATTTTATTATGATTAATAATTAATTAAAAAGTAAATAAAAAATAAATCAAAAATTCTCGGATTCAAATTTAAAAATTACCTTTTAGTTTAATTACATAACGCTAAAACTCGCTCGCATCCTTTTCATAAATTTTCGAATTAATTTTATTATGATTAATAATTAATTAAAAAGTAAATAAAAAATAAATAAAAAATTCTCGAAGTCAAATTTAAAAATTACCTTTTAGTTTAATTACACAACGCTACAACTCGCTCGCATCCTTTTCATAAATTTTCGAATTAATTTTATTATGATTAATAATTAATTAAAAAGTAAATAAAAAATAAATAAAAAATTCTCGAATTCAAATTTAAAAATTACCTTTTAGTTTAATTACATAACGCTAAAACTCGCTCGCATCCTTTACATAAATTTTCAAACTAATTTTATTTAGGATTAATAATTAATTAAAAAGTAAATAAAAAATAAATAAAAAATTCTCGAATTCAAATTTAAAAATTACCTTTTAGTTTAATTACATAACGCTACAACTCGCTCGCATCCTTTTCATAAATTTTCAAACTAATTTTATTATGATTAATAATTAATTAAAAAGTAAATAAAAAATAAATAAAAAATTCTCGGATTCAAATTTAAAAATTACCTTTTAGTTTAATTACATAACGCTAAAACTCGCTCGCATCCTTTTCATAAATTTTCGAATTAATTTTATTATGATTAATAATTAATTAAAAAGTAAATAAAAAATAAATAAAAAATTCTCGAAGTCAAATTTAAAAATTACCTTTTAGTTTAATTACACAACGCTACAACTCGCTCGCATCCTTTTCATAAATTTTCGAATTAATTTTATTATGATTAATAATTAATTAAAAAGTAAATAAAAAATAAATAAAAAATTCTCGAATTCAAATTTAAAAATTACCTTTTAGTTTAATTACATAACGCTAAAACTCGCTCGCATCCTTTACATAAATTTTCAAACTAATTTTATTTAGGATTAATAATTAATTAAAAAGTAAATAAAAAATAAATAAAAAATTCTCGAATTCAAATTTAAAAATTACCTTTTAGTTTAATTACATAACGCTACAACTCGCTCGCATCCTTTTCATAAATTTTCAAACTAATTTTATTTAGGATTAATAAGTTAATTAAAAAGTAAATAAAAAATAAATAAAAAATTCTCGAATTCGAATTTAAAAATTACCTTTTAGTTTAATTACACAACGCTAAAACTCGCTCGCACCCTTTTCATAAATTTTCGAATTAATTTTATTATGATTAATAATTAATTAAAAAGTAAATAAAAAATAAATCAAAAATTCTCGGATTCAAATTTAAAAATTACCTTTTAGTTTAATTACATAACGCTAAAACTCGCTCGCATCCTTTTCATAAATTTTCGAATTAATTTTATTATGATTAATAATTAATTAAAAAGTAAATAAAAAATAAATAAAAAATTCTCGAAGTCAAATTTAAAAATTACCTTTTAGTTTAATTACATAACGCTACAACTCGCTCGCATCCTTTTCATAAATTTTCGAACTAATTTTATTATGATTAATAATTAATTAAAAAGTAAATAAAAAATAAATAAAAAATTCTCGAATTCAAATTTAAAAATTACCTTTTAGTTTAATTACATAACGCTAAAACTCGCTCGCATCCTTTTCATAAATTTTCAAACTAATTTTATTTAGGATTAATAATTAATTAAAAAGAAAATAAAAAATAAATAAAAAATTCTCGAATTCAAATTTAAAAATTACCTTTTAGTTTAATTACATAACGCTACAACTCGCTCGCATCCTTTTCATAAATTTTCGAATTAATTTTATTATGATAAATAAGTTAATTAAAAAGTAAATAAAAAATAAATAAAAAATTCTCGAATTCGAATTAAAAAATTACCTTTTAGTTTAATTACATAACGCTAAAACTCGCTCGCATCCTTTTCATAAATTTTCAAACTAATTTTATTTAGGATTAATAATTAATTAAAAAGAAAATAAAAAATAAATAAAAAATTCTCGGATTCAAATTTAAAAATTACTTTTTTTTTAGCTTCTCGCCATGAACTCGACAAGAATCGCGACGTAAATTGCAATTTTTTTTTTCTCTCCCTCCAGCCCCCCGTTGCCCTTGTATAGTTTCAACCCCCTCGACATAATGTACCGCATATATATATATATATATGTATAACACGTGTACCTCGCAAATATATTATTTGTCGAGCTGTAGAGGCGGCGCGTTTGCCACAGAATAACTCGAGAGTCTTAAATGCAAAGGAAGAAAAAAATTTACAAAAGAAGGGGTGGATACTCGTGAGGATAAAGGGAGGGGGAAATAGTCAGGGAGAAACTGGCAATAATATTCTTACTGTTATTTTCTCTGCCTTTGCGCTGGTTAAAACCCTCGTATATGGCCTTGATTTTAATTACATTCGAATAACCGCACGCTGGTGCATACTGTCTCGCTCCACGTTGTATATATATATATATATATATATATATTTAAACCAAAGCAAAGTACTACACATATATATATGTAGTCTGCTTTGGTTTTCATCCCGCGAGTTTGCCAAGCCAGTCTGGCAAAAGTACGAAGCAAAAGAGGGAGAGAGAGAGAAAGAGAGAGAGAGAGAGAGAGAGCAAAAGACAAAAAAAAATTAAATAGAAAGAGAGCAAAAGAAAGACTTTATACTGCCGCGCCCGTAAAAGACGACGCCCACGCTATATTCGCTCTCGCGGTATACATTCGAACGTTTGTTCGCTCATCTCTTCTCGTGCCACGTTCATTCCGTTCAGGGGCCAAAGTGGGAATGGGAAAAATAACATGAAAAAAAAATTGAAAAAAAATTGAAAAAAATTGACGATAAATTGATAAAAAATTGACAAAAAAAAAAAAAAAGTGCGTACGCTCAAGAGAACTTTTCGATGAGTGTAGCAGGGAATAAGGGCCAACATAAAGACGAGAGGATCGTAAAACTATGATTTACCGCTTGTCACTGATGCATACCCAGTACAAAAGCTCCTCAGATTTCTCTCATTCCCTCTCTCTCTCTCTCTCTCTCACACACACACACGTGCACGTTTTCTATGTACTAGCCCTATGGGAGAAACTCCAGTCACGAAAGGACGAACAAAGAATTCTAAAAAAAGTTCTAATATTAAAAAGAAAACAAAAATAATAATAATATTCTCTTTCTGCTCAGCCTCATTAATCTCTTTTTCCAGATGTAATTTTGTGTCTTGTCGTTTTTATTGTTTATCGATATTTTTGCAATAAATATATTCTATTTGTGCATTTTGAGAGTATTTTTTATATTCGATTAAACAAAATAATAATAATAATAATAATCTCGATAAATTATCTACTGACCCAGACACTGATCGAGTATAAAAAATACTCTCAAGATGCACAGATAGAATATTCAGTAGATAAATTCAAGAGTAGACAGTAGATAATTTATCAAGATTTTTTTTTTTTTTTTTCAGTCAAAACTAAAAACCACCGATAGAAAAATAAATTTATTGGCGTCCATTTGGATTAATCAATTCTCATTTTATCCAAAGGCAGCAATTCTATTTTGTCAAATTGCGCATGAAACAAAATAATAAACTGATAAATTTTATTTACATTTATTGAAAATTGAAGAAAATTTGTCTGATCATAAATCAATTTTTCTGCAAAGTAGTCCTCGATCTTTGAATAAATTTATTCGCGTCCATTTGGATTGATCAATTCTCATTTTATCCAAAGACAGCAATTCTATTTTGTCAAATTGCTCATGAAACAAAATAATAAACTGATAAATTTTATTTATTGAAAATTGAAGAAAATTTGTCTGATCATAAATCAATTTTTCTGCAAAGTAGTCCTTGATC
>OY769903.1:32759684-32768061 GCA_963669185.1 Dyspetes luteomarginatus
TTTTTTGCAGTTGTGATGAAAGGCTCAAGGTGACTAGATAGATAGCCGCCCGCCCCCCCTCCTCCTCCACCCCTTGTGGTTGACGCAATGGAGGCGGGACCGAAGCAGAGCGCGTGTACGACTGTTGGGGTTACTGCCGGAAGCGTGAGCATTGCCGGTGGTCAAGCTCATGTAATTCAGCAGCAGCACCACCAGGCGCAGCACCAGCAGCAGCAACAACAACAACATGGCCACGAGCCAGCTACTGCCGGCGATACTGGCGCGAACGAGGAGGGTGTACTGACGGCGAGAGTTCACGTGCCCGAGCTTTACGTCAGCAAGTGTCTCCAATTCCCAAAGGATCAACTGGTTTGGGACGTAAAGCAGCAATGTCTCGCATCCCTCCCAAAGGTAAGATCAAAACTTTTATCCCCTACTGAATCGTTAAATTAAAATAATATTATTATTATTATTATTGAAGAAAAGTTTTATACAGGATGATTTTTTACTCAAGTTGGAAAATAATAAAATCAATAATGAGATGAATAAAAATTTATCGTTATCTAATATATAATAATAATTAGTTATATTGAAATTAATTTATGTGTTTGTGGCCTCAACTCTGCTTTTTGTCACACGCCCTTTCTTGTAATATTTAAAAACAAAAAAAAAAATATATATTTTTCACCATCACTCACTTTGTCATTCACGCACAAATGACAATTATCACGTTCACGCGCGATATTCTGATTTTTCTGTTCCACATGCTTGCCTTCCCGGGACACAGGAGGTATAGCACATTAGATCAGAAACCAAAAGCCAATTTTAATGACCTTTTTTGATATTGTTTAATTTTTTTTTTTTTTTTCCTTTTTTACAAAGCAACAATTAAAATATTTATAATAATTATCATTTTTCATAGCCCTGATAAAATCCAATCCTCGATTTTTTTTTCAATTTTTTTTATTATTAGTCATTTATAGAATTAAAACGTCAATAAATCGTCTTATATATATATATATATATATATATATATATATATATATATATATATATATATATATATAAGAATTGTTGAAATTTATTTACGTTTATATATATATATATATATAATGCCTGCTTCTCCTCCGTTATACACTCATTATATTACTCTCCCTCTCTCTCTCTCTCTTTCTCTCTCTCTCGCTCTCTCTCGCTCACCGAGAGATATGCAAGACGAGAGTCGACAAGGGCGAGGATTGTGAGCGAAACCCGAGCTGTGTCTAATGACCGTTCATTCGTTAGACAATTGACGACAAGTTTTATCGTGAGAACGGAAGTAAAATTCTCACTCTTAGATGACGGAGGATAAAAAAAAAAAAATTACCATTCTTGACAAACTTTGCGGAAAGGAAAAGTTTTTTTTTTTTTTCATCCGTATTAAAAGGAAAACGTAATGCAACAATCCTCAAACTTGTCTCAGATGTGCACAGAGAAAAGTGGATATATTTTTTTTTATTCACACAAAAATCAATTTAATTCCCCTAAATTTTTATTTATACGTAAAATAATTATTAATTTGAATAAAGCAAAAAATTCATTTTTCTCCGTGTCACGCAGACACTTTTTCCATTAAATTTATTATTTCTCATTCCCAAAAAAATAACAAAAATTATTAATGATCGTATCAATGTAAGAATAATTTTTTTGTTTTTTTTTTTTTATCCGTAATAAAAGGAAATCGTAATGCAACAATTCTCAAACTTGTCTCAGATGTGCACAGAGAAAAGTGGATATATTTTTTTTTATTCACATAAAAATCAATCCCCTAAATTTTTATTTATACGTAAAATAATTATCAATTTGAATAAAGCAAAAAATTCATTTTTCTCGCACACACTTTTTCCATTAAATTTATTATTTCTCATTCCCAAAAAAATAACAAAAATTATTAATAATCGTATCGATGTGAGGAGAAGAAATTTTTTTATTGACGTAAAAAAAAAAAAAAAAAAAAAAAAAAAAAAAAAATTCTGACCCATGGTGTTTTTTTTTTTTTTCGCTTGTACACGTCCCTTCACTTGCACTTGGGATGTGCTCTGCGTACACACTACTGCTACTGCTACTACTACCACTACCACTACTGCTACCCACCACCTCTACGTGCGTGTGCTGTGCTTTCGTGGGTTCAACTATACCTCAACACGTCGTGTGCGCACCAATCCACACGAATCTCCTTCACGTCACGCACCGATCTCGTGCGATCTACACGCCATACAAAAAAAAAAAAAAAAAAAAAAAAAAAAAAAATTGCTCAAACACTCGAATTATCGAAACCAACCCCTTGGCACTTGACGTGTACTGTGCGCGCTCGCGCCTCTGTGTACGACATGGGCTATCACGACACTGGTTAATCCTCTCGGCGTCACCGCTTCACACCCTTTTACGATGCGCAGGTCGCCACTTGGTACAGGGTACGTTTTCTCACTTCACTAATAGCATGCGCTTTTTTTTTTTTTTATATATAAAATATTCTTTTTACTGTTTATATTATATTAAATTATATTAAATGTTTGTATTATATTATATTAAATTATGCAATTTGCATGATTTAAAATTAATTATTAAAAAAAATATATTATTAATTTATGATATATTTTTATATATTATAATCAATTGCAGATTATATCAATTATGCAATCTGCATAATTTCATATGTATTATTATATATTATAATCATTTGCAGATTATATTAAATTATGCAATTTGCATGATTTAAAATTAATTATTAAAAAATATATATTATTCATTTATGATATATTTTTATATATTATAATCATTTGCAGATTATATCAATTATGCAATTTGCATAATTTCATATGTATTATTATATATTATAATCATTGGCAGATTATATTAAATTATGCAATTTGCATGATTTAAAATTAACTATTAAAAAAAATATATTATTAATTTATGATATATTTTTATATATCATAATCATTTGGAGATTATATTAAATTATGCAATTTGCATGATTTAAAATTAATTATTAAAAAATATATATTATTCATTTATGATATATCTTTATATATAATAATCATTTGCAGATTATATTAATTATGCAATTTGCATAATTTCATATGTATTATTATATATTATAATCATTGGCAGATTATATTAAATTATGCAATTTGCATGATTAAAAATTAATTATTAAAAAATATATATTATTCATTTATGATATATTTTTATATATTATAATTATTTGGAGATTATATTAATTATACGATTTGTATAATTAAAAACGAATTATTAAAAATTATATATTATAATATTGGCAATAATTTTCCTCTCGTTTGGATGATTTAAAGGCCGATAAGGGTTGTTTATAAAAGCTCGCAACTCCGACCCAGAGTTTATTTTTTTTCTCATTTTCATATCTTCATTATTGTGATCGTATGAGAGCGATTAGAAAATCGTTAAGATTCACACAAAAAGGGGAAGAATTTTCTCAATTGATTGTCAAAATTTTTACGTCTGTTAAAATTTCGAAAAAAAAAAAAAGATCGTAGCTCGAAATGCCTATCCAGATTTTTTTTTTCACATTTACTAATGCACGAAATATCACATGGACTCTTTTTTTTTTCTAAATTTATTTATATTTAAAAATTATTTTTATAACTTTATTTATATTTCGTACGTTGGTCGTTTCGTTGACCCATAAAATTAAAATTCACGTCTGGTTATGGATATTGGAATATTATACACGGTATTATTTATTACGAGTCTTATCATCCTCTCGGTGAGATGAGCTCGCGAGAGAGTCGTAAAGGCTCTCGTGAGATAGAGACTGGCTTGTATTAATTCGCAAGCGCCAAACGTTACGCCAAAGTTTTCTTGCATATATATATATATATATATTTATTTATTTACATATAAAATTCTATATATATATATATATTTTTTTTTCTCTATATATATATACTCGTGGTCTGGCCTCGTGGGAGAATATTACTCTCAGGTCCCACGCCACCACTTTTATAATTATATAGACGCATCTATAGGAATCTGCAATGCTCTCTCTGATATTGAGAGCTCATAATATTAGAAATGCTCGAAAAAAAAAAAAAAAACAATTTCCAAAATTATTTTTTTACGATTATGTATATAAATGCCAATTTAGTATAATTCTACTCAATTTATAATTATTATTATTATTTTCCCATATACTTTATCAATTAATGAATTGGATGATAAAAATTAATTATTTTTACTAATAAAAAAAAAAAAAAAATTGTATCTTGAAAGGTAAGTAATGGCAAAAATCATCACGAAGGATTTTCTGTGCTGAAGGAAAAAAAAAATTACAATGTCATATTATTATTAAAATATTGCACAAGAGTCGAATTGCGATAAAGATCGATTGAAATCTCTCCTGTTTGGAAAGGTCGTAGGCTCTTTTTCCGGTCTCTCATATGAAACATAATATTATATATATATATATAGACGTGACAATTGCGCCCCCGCACTTTGAGAACAGTCTGCGTGTATCATAAGAGTCTCGCGAGCTTATATATATATACATATACATATACATATATATATATATATATATATATATATATATATATATATATACATATACATATACATATATATAATGTACATTATACGTACAGTGCACATGCTCGAACGAGGTCGTACAGTCGCGAGTCTCGCGACAGGGGCACACAAACATTGCTTGAGAGCAAACCGACGTTTGTGACTTTCGTTTTCGCCTGAGGTTAACGAAATCATCGAGTCTCTCTTGTTGTTGGCCTCAACCGAGAAAAAGAGCGAGAAAGCAAAAGCGAGTGAGTAAACTTGCGATTCTTGACACTCTCCACCTCTCTCTCTCTCTTTTTGTTTTCTTCTCTCGTTTCTTTTTATTCACTCTTCCTCTTCTTCCTTTTCGTTTCCGCTTACAGCATTCAATTCCTTCCCCCACTTGCTACGTATATCTATATATTTATATTTATTTTGCATATATATATATATATATATATATATATATATATATATATATATATATATATATATATATATGCAGCTCGTATAAGCGCATATATGTGTGTAAGAAGAGGGCGATGCTCCGTGGGCAAATGCCAGCAGCATCGCGATGCTTCCTCGTCCAGAGGTCCACGCCCTCGACCCTCGCTCTGCACCCACCATATCACTGCGCTCTTCCAACTCGAACGTTACTTTTTTTTTGTGAAAAATGAAAAAAAAAATCGCTTCGATATTTATTTATTTATTTATTTATTTATTTATTTATTTATTTATTTATTTATTTATTTATTTATTTATTTATTTATTTATTTATTTATTTATTTATTTATTTATTTATTTATTTATTTATTTATTTATTTATTTATTTATTTATTTATTTATTTATTTATTTATTTATTTATTTATTTATTTATTTATTTATTTATTTATTTATTTATTTATTTATTTATTTATTTATTTATTTATTTATTTATTTATTTATTTATTTATTTATTTATTTATTTATTTATTTATTTATTTATTTATTTATTTCAATCCAGATTGATGAATTGACACGTGACATTATCCGTGAGGCATTCAAGAAATATATTCAAGATCGTTTTACGTTATAAGCTAGGAAAATCCTTATAAATAAAATTTATCATGAGAATTAAACTAAAAGGAATAATATTGAAAAATGCATGTTGAAGATATTAGAAAATATATATTTTATCGAAATAATAATAATCATCATCGTCCTCATTGTGCTAAAAACAATGCAATATATATATATATATATATATATTTGTTTTAAAAAAAATCAGTTCTACCTACTATGTGAGAAAATAGCCCACAAGTATATTAGCAGGGACGATGAGAATATGAAGGAAAAGCAATAATAACATTCTTGATGTTGATCGATGATTAATCGTGAATTTTTCGATCGATCAATAAGTCGTTAATCGATATAGTGGGAATGAGGTGTACCAGCAACACACAGCATCGAGAGATACAGAATAAGAGAGAAAGAGAGAGAGAGAGAGAAAATACATTGAGGATTTTTCATTATACTTGATACGTTTCGTATATCCAGACTGATTAATGACTAAAAAATTTCAAATATCTCCACGTGAGACAGAGAGAAAGAGAGAGGGAGAGAGAGAGAGAGGGAGAGAGAGAGAGAGAGAGAGAGAGAGAGATCGTTATGAAAATAAAATAAAAAATCGAGTTACATAAAATAAAATTGTTGAGTCCCTCTCGAGATTTCACGCTTTCCTTTTTCTCCATCGAGCTACACAATCGTCTAACAGACAGGCAATAATTTTTTTTAAATCTTTTAACCTCTCCGCACGCGATCGATCAATCTGGCGACGAATCATCGATGTTCGTAATTCTCGACTAGTCGATCATTTCGAAAGTTTTATCTCCATATAGTGCGTAATTCACCTGCCACACAGAGTGACAGAGAAAGAGAGAGAGAGAAAGAGAGAAAGAGAGAGAGAGAGAGAGAGAGAGAGTACATAAAACGTAACACATACCTGTTTGTCCCTTGCATTTAATTTTTTTTACCTCTTAGTTTCTTCGCTCAATTTTTATTTATTTTTATTTTTATTTTTATTTATTTTTTCATTCATCAAGCCGATGTATTAGGACGTTCCAAATACGATGCTAACGATGTCGACTCGTTACGAGAACGTATAATACCTATCGCTTTGGATCAACGAGTGGCCTCGAGGCACATATATATATATATATTATAATGTACGTCATTTCTACACACTGTATATATATCTATATATCTATACCTATATCTATATATATATATATACATATATATATATATATATATATGACTACATCACTATGGATTTAATACTATATACTCTATTTCATGTTACTACTTACACTATCCAACTATTCTACACTCCCCAGCCTCGAGACGTCTCGTTACAGCGAGTACCTTATGAATTTTCCTTCCCTCGTGTGTTCGCATATATATATATATATATATATATATACGTGAAGATTTCTCTGCACCACACAAGCATCTATATATCTATTTATGGCCTTACGAGCAAAACCCTCTTGAAACGTAATATGAAAGACACGTATATCCTTTGAACAGTGTTCTTCCCCCTCCCCTTCTCCTTCTCTATCTTTATATCTCTGTGCAGTCCATAGTATTGTAATACGTGTCGTATATTATTTTAAGTGGGGAATTTAAATGGCTCGAGACGTCATGTTGTAATTGATCGATTAACAAAAGTTGTTTTTTTTTTTTTTTTTTAATAGTTGAAATAGAAATAGGAAAAAAAAAACTAAAAAGAAAATAATGAAAAATCATTTTTTTTAATTTGAGTATTATTATATTTGCCAAATTGAAGTACGAGCAGTTAAAATATTTTATATACATATATATATATATATATATATATGTATATGTATATAAAATATTTTTAAAATATTATAAAATTTTATAAAATTTTTATAAAATATAAAATATTTATTTGTATATATGAATAATTTTTTTTTTAACCGAATGGAATTTCATGATTTTATAGTTCGATTCATGTAAAATAAAATTCTTTGAGCATCGCGTTGATTCGCGTATGAGAAAAAAATTATCGTCAAGATATACGTATCGACGTATGTATTTAAGGGAGTTGGATCAATTGCGATAAGCTTGTGCCCCACGGTCTATTGAAGAGATAAGGAGTGAAGCAAACTTGATCCTATCGGAAGTGAATGATGATCGTGACTCGCGATCATGTGGATCACACAATGATCCTTCGCCCACGTCAAAACCCCCCTTGGAGCACATATATATGTCTCTCTCTCTTTCTCTCTCTCTTTCTCCTCCCCCCTCCACAAAAAAGATGGCAGAGATAGAAAGAGAGAGGCTCTTTCTATCTCTGCCATCTTTTTTTCTCTCTCTCTCTCTCTCTCTCTCTCCCCCATGCGGATAACACGAATTGCCCATCTATCACGTGTCACCTTGCCCCGTCCACATGACGGTTAATTTTTTTTTATATCGATGCGTTTATAATCCTTTAATAATAATTCACAATACCGTAAAAATTATTAAAACTAAAAAACGTGAGAGGAAAAAAAATTGTTGAAAAAAAAAAACCCAAACAACAAAAAAAAAAACATTAAAAATGCAAAATTTTAATAATTGGCAATTTTTTTAACAATTTATTTCATTTCAAACGGTTCATAATTTATAGTGTTTGAAAAAGAAAACAAAAAAAAAAAAATTAAAAAAGAAACAAAAAAACGAGAAAAAAAAAATGGCCCTCGAACGTTCGACGAATTTCGAGTTAACGATCGATGAGCACACAAAAGATCGAGCTCGCCCAGCTTGGAGCGTATCACGAGAGAGCAAGAG
>OY769903.1:32768261-32814994 GCA_963669185.1 Dyspetes luteomarginatus
CCTCCCTTTTTTCCCTTTCTCCCTCTCTCTCTCTCTCTCACTCACTTTTCTCACCACTCTAGGATTTATAGTCCCAAGGCATCGACACATTTTCCAAGAGGAATAAAAAAGCTCCCGAAGAATATTGTCTGTGGTCAGGGACGAATCTGCCAGAACTGCCAAAAATTATTTCGATATCGAATTACGCTGCTGAAATTTTTTTCCGGAATAATTGTAACAATTTTCATTGTTTATTTTTCCAGAATTGTATTTTTGGAAATTTGTAAAAAAATAATTAAAAAATTTTTATACCAAAGTATTTTGGCCGATTTTTTCAGAGACAATTGCCCTTTAAATGTAATACGATCGTATTATTAATTTTATTTAAACAAATTGAGTTGGGACGTTTAGAAAATTGACGCTTCGTTGGCTTAAAATGATACATTTTTTTTTCAGATAAATTTTGTGAAGAATTCGCGAGAAATAATTTTAGAATTTTTTTTTTTTTTACAAATTAATTCTAAATAATTTTCTAAAATTATTTTTCCTCACAAAATTGCTCAAATTGGCTATAGTGCACGAAGAATATTATTTCACAAATCGGAAAAAGACGGATTTTGGTCCATGAAAAATTTCATCGACAAATCATCAAAGTAGAAAAAAAAAAAACTTCATAAAAAGTCTCGCAAAGTCGTCGTGCGGCATGGACGAAAGTCGAACGGTTAGCGCAGATCTCATGAATGGCCGCGTAATGTGAATGAAGTGACCCAGTTTTGCCAGGGCGCCCATTTGGCTCTCCTACAACAACCCCCGGACCGTTCGCCCTTTGCATATCCATATACTGTCGCCTTTTACCGATCCCCCCCCCCCCTCTCTATCTCTGTCATCTTTTTCTCTCTCTCTCTCTCTCTCCCCCCCCCCTCTCTATCTCCCTCTATCACCGCCATATTTTTTCTCACCCCCCTCCCCCTCCCCCTCCACCACTCCCCTCTCACTCTCATACACATACGCACCCTCTGTTGTCACCTCTTCCGCTCGATCATCCTCCTAGCACGAGAAAGAGGGAGGGAGAGAGGGGGGGGGGAAGAGAGAGAGAGAGAGAGAGAGAGAGAGAGAGAGAGAGAGAGAAGGACAAGGGAATCCTGGGATGCAGCAAGAGTTACGTCATGAATAGGTTATCGACTGTATCATTCTCGTCCTCGCACCCTCTAAAATTTAATTCCCTCAATTCCTTTTCCCCCTTGACAAAAATATTTTATTAATCGAATCGAACTGTCTCAAAAAAAAAAAATATCGACAAGATTTCTCTCTCACCTCAACGTGTGCAATTCAGAAAAATCTCTCGTAAAAAAAAAACTCACCCCATTTAGAGTTTTTTTTAAAAAAAAAAAAAAAATCTCCATCATCCCCCCCTCGCGGCGAATTTTTATATTCGCTCAAGCAGCCTTGAAATTATGGAAACGTAAAATTTCGTATATAATTTTTCAATTTTATATATATATATATATATGTATATATATATATCGAGATCAATCGATTTGAATGACAGAAAAAAAAAAAATGGCGTAAAAAAAAAAAAAGATTCCTCGATACGAGTCCTCGGGACGAGTGATCCGTTTGTGCTATATATCCTTATTCTCAAATTTTATAACCAATTAAGGGAAAATCAGATGGTGTGGCGAGCCATTTTTAAATAATTCACCCCTGACCTATGACACCCTAAACTCTGCAAACTACGTCCACTGTACATCCGTCTCTCTCTCTCTCTCTCTCTCTCTCTCTCTCTCTCCTTCCCCCTTCCCCCCCCCCCCCCTCTCTCACTCTCCTTCTCTTTCGCTCCCCACCACCCTCTTGGGGGGAGGAAGAGGTGAGGGGAGGGGGGGGGGGTGTAAAGCTCTTCGAATGACGTCATGGAACGACGGGCGTCGAACTCCCGTCGCTGGGTGCATCGACCTGAAACCCCAGTTGCCTGCTGATGCTGCATGCTGCTGCTGCCTCGGTAGGCGTCCCCGGCCTCCCAGCACACAGCATCCCCCAATCGCTCTCTCTCTCTCTCTCCTCTCGCCCTCTCTATCTCTCTCTATCTCTGCCATCTTTTTCTCTCTCTCATACACACACGCTCTCTCTCTCTCTCTCTCTCTCTCTCTAGGTTGCTGTTTCCACTGCTATAGTGGTTACCCTTTCCCAATGGCATAGCCTGACGCGAAGGAGAGGATCTGTGCCGAGGACGTTCTCCGAGAGAGTGACTGAGTGGAGGCTCAATAGTATTGGTGACTGTAGTGTCCAGTAAAACGTTCACACATGTACACAGATATAGATTTTTACATATATAAATTTTAAGCGGAGACTCAATAGTATTGGTGACTTTAGTGTCCAGTAGAACGTTCATACATGTACACAGATATAGATTTTTACATATATAAAAAATGCCTATATATTAAAAAAAAAAATTCATCCTGACCCTCGTGAGATTTTTGAATTATTTTTATTTTATTTTATTTTATTTTTTATTTATTTATTTATTAACACGGTCATACATGGACACAGATATAGATTTATATACATATATATATATATATATATATATAAATTTTATATGCGTGTATATGTTACTTATTGTGTTATTGGTTAGAGAAAGTTTGTGAGATCGACGGCGACGACGATGAGAAAGACAGGGGGGTAGTATGTATGTATATATGCACTTGGAGAAGGGGCTGAGGGTCGAAACTACAGTGACGCAAAGGAGAGAGAGAAAAGTGGGTGAATGAGGAAGACCCGATTCGAAATAGTTCACGCTTGGTATTTTTTTGAAATCGTTGAATTACGTCATCAGGTGGAGGGGGGTGGGTGGAGGTGGTTCTATCCGGGAAAAGCTGCTGAATATTTCGTATATCATGTGTGCATATATACATACTCGAAATATTATATTGATAATTAATCAAATCATTAAAAATTTATTTATTTATTTATTTATTTTAGAATTGTGAAATTTTCATGCAAGAGGTGCTCAACTATATTTTTTGAAATATAGTAAAAAAAAATATTTTTAGGCAAGAAAAATCTAGATCCATGTATATGTATATGTATATGTATATGGATTGATGGAGATATTTAAAAAAATAGTAAAAATAAAAATTTAAACATTGCTCATCGTGATTTTTTTTACACAAATGTGACAAAATTTTTGACCCCACGAAGGGTTAATATAATATGTCGATCGATGAAGCATAAAAAATACGATTAAATATTACACAGATAAAGATATATAAATAAATTTTATGTGACATTAAATCGCGTATGTTTATTATAAATTAGTATTAATAACAAATAGTTATATGTGGATGACGTCGATCGGTAAAGGTGTAAGGTCGTATTATCGACAAATTTTGGGGACTCGTTAACCGAGTACAATTTTTATAAGAAAGCGACACGAAGGAGAGAGGTAAAGAGAGGCCGTGAGTTAATTTGTAGTAGTCTGAGAACGTGACAAGATCGCTATCCGATAATAGAAAGAGCCAGAGAGAGAAAGAGAGAGGGAAGACCCATGTTATATATATATATATATATATATATATATATATATATATATATATATATATAACATTAAATAAAGAAAGTGTCTCGCTTATCGTCCAAAAATATTTTATCGATTATACAATCACGATAAAAATATCAGGATACTACGAATATTTTTGACCTCTAACAGAAGGACAAAGCTACACTAATTTACGACGAAACCTTGAACTATCGAAAAACTTTTCCATTTTGTGTCTTATCTGAAGAAATTGTTTTTTTTTTCAAAGTTTAATGATTGTGGTGAAAATTGCACGACACAATTTCGAATTTTATACCGATGCAAAATAAGAAAAAAACGAAAGGGATAAAAGGGAGTAAAGTTTTTTTTTCACATCGCAAAAGATAGGATAAAATTTCGTTCAAGAAGAAGATCTCTGTGCCAACAGCGAAAAGGATAAAAAATAAATGAAGAAATAGGAGAAGGAGAAAAAAAGGGAATTCGAGCCCTGAGGAAGCGAGGAGCGATATATATATATATATATATATATACATCTCCTCGCTTCCTCAAGGCTCGAATATATATATATATATATGTCTCCTCGCTTCCTCAGGGCTCAAATATATATATATATATATTTAGATATATATATATATATATATATATCCTCGCTTTCTTAGGGCTCGCATATATATATATATATATATATATATATATATAAGCAAGAGCCCCTGAACTGGCCACGTGGTGTGGCGCGCGCGGGACAATCAATGTCGTGACGTCATAGGACGAGGGACCAATGAGATTCGAGCTCCATTCAACCCGCCAACCTCGGCCTCCTCTATCGCCAGTGGAAACTCACCGAGTTCCGTCAGACTTTGTCCGACTGCAGTTCGTCCTCGACCACTGAAACGCGCAGTCGAGAAAGCTGAATGTGCAATTCTTCTCTCTGTCTCTCTTTATTTTTCTCTATTTATTTTTCTCTCTTAATTTTTCTCTCTTTATTTTTATCTATTTATTTTTCTCTATTTATTTTTCTCTCTTAATTTTTCTCTATTTATTTTTCTCTCTTTATTTTTCTCTATTTATTTTTCTCTCTTAATTTTTCTCTATTTATTTTTCTCTCTTTATTTTTCTCTATTTATTTTTCTCTCTTTATTTTTCTCTATTTATTTTTCTCTCTTTATTTTTCTCTATTTTTCTGTCATACAAATCTATATCAGCCCATACGATATTTCAAGCTTGACATGTCGACGTTTTTCACTTAAAATTTTAATTCAAGACGAAAAAAAAAATTACGTAATTTTCGTAAAATCACAAATCTTGACAAAAAATTCGTGCCCGGAGCTCGCGCTCGATATCAAAAGATTCGGAATTAAAAAAAAAAAATCATTTCGAGTTGACGTTTTTTTCAATAAAAATTAAGTATCGTTTAATCGCTCTCGCAGTATAATTAAAAATTATTTCGATTAATTCGTCGATTAACGAAATTAGAAAAAAAAAAAAAATCGTTTTGTGCGCAGTGTAAAAACGAAAGGAAAAAACTTTGGTGTGCGGAGAAGCAGAGTAAAAGAGTGCCGAGTTAAAGAGGTAAGTAAAGAAAAAAAAAAAATAAATAAATAAAAAATAAAAGAAAAAATTAGTTCATCGTGAAACTGACGTTGGATAAGAAATGCAAAATTCATGCACTAATTCGTCAACTTTAATCTCATCATTATATCGATGTGAGTATTCTCAAAAAATGATTAAAATATATATATATATATATATATATATTTTTTTTTTATTATTTCACCAAATTGAGAAATTTTTATATGTAAAGGAAAAAATTTGGAAATATTTCATTGCGAATTGAATTATTTTGTTAAGTATCAGCTCTGCGTAATCCGCACGAAAGCACGTGGGGAAACTTTGTGCCAGCCCAAACAGACGCCCACACACGTCTGGGTAAATTCGTGTAGTTATTATATATATATATAAAGTAACTACACGGTTTTTATATACATATATATAAAATAACTACACGATTTATATATATATATATATATAAAATAACTACACGATTTATATATATATGCAATAGAATATCTACTGCTTGCTCAGTAAATATCGAGAAAAAAAAAATTACCAGAACCGAAAATTTCCCTAGTTAAAAATTTCAAGCTTTATTTTCTGACTCGTCAAAATTCTGATAAACTTCTAACGAGCCTATAGACAGGATCTTAGTGATGGGAAGCTTAAAAATTTCGAATGCCTTGCAATGAAAAATAATTTCAAGGCAAAAATAAAAATTTGATCAAATTTATTGATTTTTCCCAAAATAAATAAAAAAAAGTCTTTTCGATATTTCGTTAATAATTCTGTCCACTAGAAATTTTAATTGCTCATTTTAAGAAACGTCGATTAAAACCAAAAAGTCGCCAGATTCGAGGTAGAAAAAAAATTATGGACAATTATTGGTCTCATTAAGGTGATGTGGAAATTTGTCACTAAAATTAATTGTACTGAAAATTTGTTCACTTTATGAGACACAATAAAGGTCGAACAAAAAATTTTTGAAGTTGATCAAAAATATTTCAAAAATTTGTTTTCCAAAAAAAATTTTCTCTATGAAAATAGTGAATTTTTTTTTTTCGAGATAATAAATTATAATGGGAAAAATATTTTTGATCAACTTCAAAATTTTTTTCCCATTATAATTTATTATCGCGAAAAAAAAAAATTCACTATTTTCATAGAGAAATTTTTTTTTGGAAAACAAATTTTTGACACAATGTCGACCTAAAATAATTTTAAAAAAACAATCGAGAGAACGAAAAGTATTAAAATCAGAATAAAAAAATCAAAATCACAATTAACTCTCGTTTATGCCCTCGCGAAATTATCAACCCCTAGAAAACTTTTTCTTCCCCTCAAGGCCAAAACCTTTAAAAAAAAATTTCTATATTTACTCTCGACCTTTCCTCGTTTCTCTCATCATCCCCCGCGTCCATCATCCCCTTCGTCCCCGTCAAATGTCGCAAAATAAATCCTTTTTTTTTTTTTTTTTATTCTCCCCTCGTCACTCATAGAGCTCAATCGCGTCTGGACGCCAGAAGAGTCTGGCCAATTTACCATGGTGGCCATTTAGCCTCGTTAATTGGGTCAAAATATGGTTCAACCTTTGCCGTCCTCAATGCGTTTAGTTAGCGAGTCGCCTCCTCTCTCTCTCTCTCTCTCTCTCTCTCTCTCTCTCTCCTTCTCTCTCTCCCTCCCTCTCTCCCCCCACTCCCCTCGCTCTCTCTCCCCCCACTCCCCTCCCCTCTCCCCCATCCCCTTGCAACTACCCCTTCGTCACTCTCGCCCCACCATCAACCCCTAACTGCACACCCCGATGGAATGCACGTCATCTGAGGGGGTAGGGAAGGGGGGAGGGGGGGGGGGGGGGTAGTGACGTCAGGAAAATTCGGAGTCAGGATTGGCCAGTCGCTCGCTGACGTCACTGCCTGTTCGGTCGTCTCTCTCTCTCTCTCTCTCTCTCTCTCTCTCTCTCTCTCTCTCTCTCTCTCTCTCTCTCTCTCTCTCTCTCTCTCTCTCTCTCATTCTCTCATTCTCTCATTCTCTCTCAATCATTCGTCCCAAGTGACTTTGTGTGTGTTCGAACTCTCTCATATAAAACTCTGTGCGTGTTTAAAATACGTGGAAGCATCTAAAACGCCCCTCGCACCAAACTACCCCCCTGTCTCTTCTCTCGCGAGGATGAGTGCAACGAGGTTCAAAGTCCCAGTTTTCCAAGGCTGCTCTCGCAAACGTCGACGAGGTCATCTCTCGTCATTGTGTTCCTTCCTCTCATTGCCTCCTTACATTTATGTACAAATATATATATATATATGTGTATATATATACATATCAATATATATATGTATATATATATATATATATATATATATATATATATATATATATATATATATATATATACATATCAATATATATATGTATATATATATATATATATATATATATATATATATATATATATATATATATATATACATATATATATATATACATATATATACATATATATACATATATATATATATATATATATATATATATATATATACATATATATACATACATATATACATATATATATATACATATATATACATATATATACATATATATATATATATATATATATATATATATACATATATATACATACATATATATATATATATATATATATATATATATATATATATACATATATATATTGATATGTATATATATACACATATATATATATATATATATATATATATATATATTTAATTTGCAGATGAAACATATAAATTTGGCCCATATATGTGAAAAAAACAAAAATTTGTATTTTTCATATATAACGCATGCAAATTATTTTCACAGGGGTATTTTTTATATGGATTTTTTAATAATTAATTTTCTCGCATATAACGTCTGAGTGAAGATTTTTAGACGAGTTTTTAAAGGGTTGAAGGGGTTGAATGAAACGAAGATCGAATTAAAAATGGCGGAAGGGTGAGAGAATAGATCGAGGGGGTAGTTTTCTTGCATCGGAAAAACGGTTGTTTGCATATATATATAAATATATATAGATATATATACTCTATATATACTATATATATATATATATATATATATATATATATATATATATATATATATATATATATATATATATATATGTATATATATATAGATATATATAGAGTTGGTGGTGAGATATAGAGGCAGCAACGACGGCGTGTTCCATAAATAAAGCCCCATTGAGCAGGAGGCCCGTTGGGGGATTCAGCAACATGACCTGGTGACCCGCATTCGCGTCATTCACAATCCTGACTTCCCTCTCTCTCTCTCTCTCTCTCTCTCTCTCTCTCTAGCTCGCTCTCCCCCACCCGCTCTCTCTCCCTCCCTCTCTCTCTCTCTCCCTCCCTCTCTCTCTATCTCTCTCCCTCTCTCTCTCTCTCTCTCTCTCTCTCTCTCTCTCTCTCCCTCTCTCTCCTCTTTGGTATTTCTCTCGCCCCCTCTTCATCTTCGGTCACTAGGCCAACGGTGATAAGGGAAGAGGGACCATAGAAAAATCAGCACCCAATGTGTGTGTGTACGTCTCTCCACCTTTTTCACTCGTCTCTCTCTCTCTCTCTCTCTCTCTCAGTCGGAAAAATATTCGCGACCACAAATGTTCGATTCGAGGAATGACAAACGTATCGCAGTTTCATTGAGTAAATTTAACGAGAGCAACTAAATCTTCGGGTGACATAAAAAAAAAAAATCAAATTGAAATTTATTCGTACGTAACGGTGATGAAAAAATTGTAGAATTGAAAATTTTTGTTGTAAAAATTTTTAAACATTATTTGATTTATTTTTTATATTTATTTATTTATTTTTCTCGTCGATCCGATTAATTTTCATATCGAAATGCTGAATAATATAAAATTTGTTAGAAAATTAAAAGTCATTGTTGATAAGATTTTTCATATTTTTTCGCATAATCATGCGGCAGTAAATGTGCCCATTAAATTAATAAAATTTTATTTTGGTTTAAACGAAGTTGACCTTTTGAACCCCGACATCAATCACCCACAACTATATCGAAATCAATTTCTGTTTTTTTTTTTTTTTCAAAGAAAAATAATATAAATTAATTAATTTATGACGACAACTAAGTTGAAAAATAGTGAAAAAAAAAGATTCAACGAATTATAAATTAAAAAAAAAAAATTAATCAGTGCAAAATCAGTTCATTGATGGAATTTCCTGCGTTCACGAATTTGACGAGGATGATGGGGGGGGGGGAATTATAGTCGATCATCACTATACGAGATTCAGGGGGTTCGTATGGCGTGCCGTTACCCGGCAACCAACATGGGTCAATGGGGTATCCGTTCATATCCCAAGAAACTGGGTCAACCTACGAGATTTCCTTCATTTTCCTCCCTCCATTATGCTTTTCTTTCTGTTTATTCAACGCTTTTCCCGCCCCTGCTACGAAAAGTGTACTCCATCATTTTTTTCATCTGTATTGCCTTCAAAAAATTTTCAGTGAAAATTTTCATCCTGACCCTCGTGAGATTTTTGAATTATTTTTATTTTATTTTATTATTTATTTATTTTTTATTAAAGATTACTTTTAGATAACACAAATAATAATATATATTGAGTGAATTTGATACTATATCGTCTTCAGTATCACTGCTAAATTAATAATCAGCAAATGGTAAATTTTTCAATTAAAAAAAAAACCAAAAACTTTAGCCAATAAGACCATAAGAATTATATAATTATTAAATTTTCACTAAACTTTTCTTTACTCGTTAAAAGGGTTGAAAATATCCTGAAATATAAAACAAAACTGCTCTTTCTACTGAACTATTTTTTTTTTCACTTTTTCATATACTGAATTGTCATGAAAAATATATAAGAAAATATACGAGGAAAATTATTTTCAGGATCTCATAAGGGATGTGATGAGCTTAATTAATTCAGAATCTCGATAAAACCTTAAGGGGAATGTCATTTATTTTTTAATATTTTTTTTTTCATTGTTTGCTGGGGGGAGAGACAATAAGGGTTGAAGAAGAAAGAGAGGGGTGGGAGGGTCGAGCTTTATATAAAACGAGTCTGCGTTACCGGTCGACGAGGGGTAGGGACGCCTCGGTAAAAAGACATCAACGGCAGGTCAAAGGTCAAAGGTATGGCAGAGTTAAAGTTCAATATATTCGTACCAGAGAGACTTGGGGGTAAAAAGGTAAAATCTACAACATCGACGGTTACTGCATTATTGAGGGAGTTCTAAACTCGAGTTAACGTTTATTTATCGACGTCAGGATATCCCCTAGGGTTTTCTCTATTGTCTGGCTGGTCTCGCAATATTTTAAACATTTTTTTATTTTCCCATTTTCATCCCTTCAAATAAACGTAAAAAAAAAAATATCAATCAAATATTTTTTTACTATTAAGCAATTCTATATTTTTAGATTCATTGATTGATCGATCATTCCCGAAATTCGATCAAGTGAAAAAAAAAAAAACAGAATTAAAGTTGAATATTCGTACCAGAGAGCAATATTTCCACCATTTTTTTATTTCCCTATTTTCATCCCTCAAATAAACGTAGAAAAAAAAAAAATTTTAACCAAATTTTTGTTTACAATTATTCAATTCTATATTTTTTGATTCATTGATTGATCGATCTTTCCCAAAATTCGATCAAGAAGTGAAAAAAAAAAGTTTTTTTTTTTTTTTTCGTTAATTTGTCATTCAATATTTTTTATTTGTCATTTAAATGAGGAAAAATAAAAATAAACATTGTGGGTCGACGCCAATGAGTCTGACATGGCTTCATCGATGAGGGGGTGGTTAGGATTAATCCAGTTTACCGTTGGAAGATTTTTTAAAAGGCTTCTTATGCAACTCTATATTATGTGCCAGCTCGGTGACTTTTTCTGACTCTTTGGGACCTTAACGAGAATAGCTCGTAAATGATATTTCGTGATATGATATTTATAGGGGTGAATTTTTTATCATTTTCTAATGGCCCAAAATTTTTATCTTTCATTTCCCAATTGATTTGACCCCCGTCATTGATGATTTTGAGTTTTTTCTTTAAAAAATATTTCAACAAATTTAAATACTATTTATATATCGATATGCATATTGTGATTATTATTATTATTTTTTTTTTTTTTTTCAATGCACTCTTGAAAAATATTTTTTTCATTGCTTCAGGGGTAAACAAATCATTACACTCCGAGAGTCACACGCTGTAGAAAATCTGACACTGCAGTCTGTTGGCCATGCACTGTATCACGTAACATTTTTTTCGCACAGTGGCGTGGCAAACAGTTTCATTCTATATATATATATATTTATCGAATGATTTCTATATATATATATATATATATATATATATATATATATATATATATATACATAAATCTTCGATTAAAATATACAAAGTGTCGGCTTTGAATAAAATCAACGAATTTAACGAGCTGAAGAATTTTTTTTTAATACAGGAAGAGGATTAAAATGGCCGATTTTACAAAACCGGAAGTGCATCAAAAAAGAAGAACGTTAAGAGGTGATAATAAAATAGGCAAGCCGTCTTATGTTTCTGTCTTATTTCATTGTACAATTGCGATATGAAATATGACATAAACTTAAGGTGGTTAACTATATGATCATCTATCGAAGATTATCGTCAGCAGTCCACAAGAACCCAAAGAAGAAACTTAGCATCGAAAAAAAAAAACAACGTGATTTGTTTTCCAATAATTTATGGGTAAAAGTTTAATAAATTAATTTTTTAGTTAGCTAAAATGAAAAAAAAAAGCTGACAATTAAATCATTAATTGCACAATTGCTATAATTGTCTGTAATGAATTTGTTTTTATCAAAGAATTCAACAAAATATATTTGAATAAATTTTCAGGACTCTAGTATGTAAAAAAAAAGGACGTTAGTGAATTAAATAATTAATTTATATTCTTTATCCTGGCGAATTAATTTTATCAATAAATGATAAAATAATTATTTGTTGTTAGTAATCAATAAAAATCAATAGCAATAATAATAGACGAGATATTGGTCGAATTCAGTAGTGAGAATAAACGTCGAGTCAGCCATTTACAAATTGCTATAATTTTCTCTAATCAATTTGTTTAAAAAAAAAAAAATGGACGTCATCAAATTAAATAATTAATCCATATTTTTTATCCTGTCGAATTAATTTTATCAATAAATGATAAAATAATTATTTTTTGTTATTAATCAATAACAATCAATAGCAATAATAATAGACGAGATATTGGTCGAATTCAGTAGTGAGAAAAAACGTCGAGTCAGCCATTTACAAATTGCTATAATTTTCTCTAATCAATTTGTTTAAAAAAAAAAAAATGGACGTCATCAAATTAAATAATTAATCCATATTTTTTATCCTGTCGAATTAATTTTATCAATAAATGATAAAATAATTATTTTTTGTTATTAATCAATAACAATCAATAGCAATAATAATAGACGAGATATTGGTCGAATTCAGTAGTGAGAAAAAACGTCGAGTCAGCCATTTACAAATTGCTATAATTTTCTCTAATCAATTTGTTTAAAAAAAAAAAATGGACGTCATCGAATTAAATAATTAATCCATATTTTTTATCCTGTCGAATTAATTTTATCAATAAATGATAAAATAATTATTTTTTGTTATTAATCAATAACAATCAATAGCAATAATAATAGACGAGATATTGGTCGAATTCAGTAGTGAGAAAAAACGTCGAGTCAGCCATTTACAAATTGCTATAATTTTCTCTAATCAATTTGTTTAAAAAAAAAAAATGGACGTCATCGAATTAAATAATTAATCCATATTTTTTATCCCGTCGAATTAATTTTATCAATAAATGATAAAATAATTATTTTTTGTTATTAAATTAATAAATAATTAATCCATATTTTTTATCCTGTCGAATTAATTTTATCAATAAATGATAAAATAATTATTTTTCATTATTCATCAATAAAAATCAATAGCAATAATAATAGACGAGATATTGGTCGAATTCAGTAGTGAGAATAAACGTCGAGTCAGCCATTTACGATGGGCTATGGCCCGGGGGGTCAAAGAAGAAGAAGAAGAAGAAGAAGAAGAAGAAGAAGAATAAGAAGCATTTATAGCGAGAAAGAAAAAGGGGGAGAAGCCGACGCGGGGGGGCTAAGCTGAATCCTAAAAAGTGCCGTGAGAGAGCTTACTCGGCTACTGTTACCTTCACGGATGCAAAGAGGGCTCGGGGGGTGCCAGCACGTTTTTTTCTCTCCCTCTTCTATCGGCTACTCGCATTCCACCCTTATTAGATTCGATCCACGTACATAAACGTACACGTACTTTTATTACTACTTTTATATATATATATATATATACATATACATATACATATACATATACATATATATACATGCATATACATGCATATATATATACATATACATGTATATATATATATATATATATATATATATATATATATATACATCTGTGTGAATTAGGATATGAGTGCGTGTCTATCTATACACACGATACAGGGGGATGTCTCTGTTACCCCGTCGTCTAGAACCTCTATCTGCCCCAACGCACTCGAAACGAGTCACGAAAAGGATCGTTGACGCGTTCGACGACCTCGAGTTTCGTAGGTTGGACACAGAAATCGGATATCCATCAAATCTCATGTGTTCTCTCTCTCTCTCTCTCTCTCTCTCTCTCTCTCTCTCTCTGTCTTTACAGGAAAACGATTTTTTATCAAAATTAACTTATTTGAAAATTCAAGAATTTCAAAGAATATCGATCAATTGATAATAATTTGATGATAAAAATTTATTAAAAAAAAGGTCACGACAAGTTGAGTATAAAAATTGATTTATCCTGAATATTGGAAAAAAATAATTTTCAATGAAGTTTTAAAATCGAAGATAAAAATTTATTTTTAATAATTTGATAAATGTTAATTTTAAATAGGAAAGAATATTTTTTTTTTTTTTAAATGAATTTTCCATTATTTCGACGAGGTTTGAGTAGTTGAACATAACAATATACTGAGCTCAACTTCTCAAACTACCCTTATTGAATTATTTCACAATGTGACGTTGAAAAAAAAAAAAGAAAAAAAAAAAAAAATACATGTCTGGGTCATTTCGTATTTTTCTATGTGATTATTTACCGATTGCTTACTCGGTCTTCGTCGTATGTACGCTCGGAGCTTCACTATTTTTAAGGATTCATCGACTCTCCACACATATCGTTAAGCATGAAACAATGTTTAAAGTCTTTTTGTCGTAAAATCCAAGTTATGTAAGCTGGAAGATTTTTTTTAATTTTTTTTTTCCAACCAGCAAATGTAAATTTACAAAAAGATTCAAAGAAAAAAAAAATCTCCTCATGTCCTCCATATTATGAAAAATGAGAGAGAGCAAAAATACGAGCCCAACGAATCTCTCAGGCTGCTGAAAATTAACGAAAAATCGAGCCACTTGCATTTTTCATAGAATTAACTTAAATTTATCGTTAACTTAACCTACTCGTAAATATTAACTGAGAATAAACCAGCAAGGCAAATAAATAAATTTTTTTTTTTTTTCTTTTCAGCGTCTGTAAAAAATATTTAAGTATCGTTTAATTAAGATTCATTAAATGTTGATTTTAGGAAGAAAGCAAAATGGTTGAATATTAAATGAAAAATTATTGACAACTTAAAAAAAAAAAAAATCTACGTGAATTCCCGTTGGAAAAAAATTAATTATTTTTTCCAAACCCAACGAGGCAAATAAATAAATTTTAATTTTTTTTTTCTTTTCAGCGTCTGTAAAAAATATTTAAGTATCGTTTAATTAAGATTCATTAAATGGTGATTTTAGGAAGAAAATAAAATGGTTGAATTATTAAATGAAAAATTATTAAACGTTAACGATTAATTCGAAAACGTTAGGGCAACTTAAAAAAAAAAAATTCTACCTGAATTCTTGTTAGAGAAAAAAAATTTAAGTACCGTTTAATCGAGATTCATTAAATGCTGATTTTAGGAAGAAAGCAGAATGAATATTAAATGAAAAATTATTGACAACTTAAAAAAAAAAAAAACGTGAATTCCCGTTGGAAAAAAAATGAATAATTTTTTTATATTTTCACAAATTCGTAAATGATGAAAATTGGAAGTTTTATTTCCAGTAAAAGTATCATCGTTGCAAATACGTGCATTCTCCATAATTCAGGATAATTATTTTGCCCTTATTTCAAACGTTCTATATATAGAGAACGTGAGGGTAAGTTACAAGGCGATTGGCCATAACGTTTCACACTCTTGACTCGTCATTGGTCAACCGATGAAATGACCACGTGGGCCTGAGGTATATAACAGGGGGTGAAATGACATACCAAAGGCAGTTGTGCTGGGAACAGTGGATGGTAAAAGTGCTACGATAGTTCCATCTTAATGTTTTTTTTTTTTTTTTCAAAAGTCATTTTTTTTTGTGCTACGTGTGGTGCTCTTTAAGCTCTTCACAAATCATCAAAAATTAACTGAAAAATTAAAAATTCTCATATCCTTTTGAAATATATATTTTTTTTTTTTTCCAAATATTTTGAGTGACAAAAATTATGAAAAAAAAAAACGTCTATTTAATTCGTGTGAATAATTACTAGACATTTTTCATACTCTGGGACTGTCCTATGAGCTTTTATAATTCATGAAAAATCGGTAAAAAAAAGTTTTTTTTTTTCCTTTATGTCGACCTAGTTTTTTTTTTTCTTTTGAGCCAGTTTTGCTACCATTATAGACGAAGGAAAAGCCGCGTAAGTTGTTACAGTGGTACAAAAGTGTCCAAAGGCTCTTTTACGAGGGTGGTAAAAAGCATACTATATATATATATATATTTCGTTTGTTTTAGTATGCTTTAGTATACGAAACAAATGAAAAGCATTATATATATATATATATATATATATATATATATATATATATATATATATATATATGTATGAATGTATATATGTATGTATGTATATATATGTATATATATATACGTAACGTATATAGAGGCAGGTCAAAAACAATTGTACACGCTCGTATCGTTTTACCAAGATCGAAGTCGTTGAATTTTCTATAAGAAACGAACTGTCGTACTCGTGTTCTATACCACCTCCAGATGTCCCGTTTCCGAACAATTTTCTATACCAGCCTGGTGTTTCGATCTGTCTCTCAGCTATATATACGTGACGATAACGCCTCCTATTTTTTTTTTTTTAATTTTTTAAATTTTTTTTTACATCAGACCAGCAGTCGAGAAAGACCTTTCACCCCTATAGTTTATAAATGCTCAATTTTTGGCCTCAATTTTTTTTCTTTTTCAAAACTTTTCTCATCTTTTATTTTTCTTTTCATTAATTTTTTGTTTTTTTTTTTCCTCAAGTCTTTGAAACAAATTCACAATTTTATATTCGAAACTTTTATTTTTCATACTCTTCGCATTCGACACGATACGATTATGGACGATTTTAAATACTCTAATTTTTTTTTTTTTTGTGTCAAAGAAAATGATAAATTTAGTTATAAATTTTTATCAACAGGAGGAGAATCAGAGCTTCATTTTTGTACCTGTAAATTATTATCAACGTTTTTTTTTTCGTTACTGAGTCTGCTATTATTATTATTATTATTATTAATAATAATATTATTATATTTTTATTATTATTTTATTATTATTATTATTATCATTAATATTATTATTATTATTATTATTATTATTATTATTATTATTATTATTATTATTGTGCTCCACGTGAATTGAATGATTTTTTTTTAATCGTCAAAATTCCTCGACAAAAAGGGTTCAAATGTCATCTATGATCAGCGATCAAATCCTCGAGGGTTATAATTTAAAAATACGAAAAAAAAAATTAGGAATAAGAATTTTATAATTAGAAAAAATAATTTTGTAATTTTTGTGTGTTTTTTTTTTTTTTTAAATGAAATTTGTGATTATTATTAAAATGGCCATCTTTGATCCGGATATGGCGATTGAGGGTGGAATTTGGACCCCAGTGCAGCTGCTGGCCACTGCACAAGATTAGACATGAGACTCTTGTGCGTGTGACAGCGGCTATGATGGGGCTTCCATTACCCAGCTTAAAATGTCTACAAGTGTTAATATACATGTATATATATATATGTATATTCGAGAGGCGAATTGTAAGACGATACAGACAGCAACGAAAAAAATAAAAAAAATCAAAAAATAAAAAATCAAAAAATAAAAAATAAAAAATAAAAAATAAAAAATAAAAAATAAAAAATAAAAAATAAAAAATAAAAAATAAAAAATAAAAAATAAAAAATAAAAAATAAAAAATAAAAAATAAAAAATAAAAAATAAAAAATAAAAAATAAAAAATCGTTCGACCATACTGCTGAGTCAGAGACGAAGACCCATCCGAACGAGCTCGATCCCTCAATTGGAAAAGTGCCCATTACGAAGAAAAAAAAAAAAAAAACACGAAAGACTAAAATTAACCAAAAATACTAAAATTGAATAGTATTTTTGTCATTGCTCAATTATTTTTCAAATCTATAAAATATTTTGATAATTATTAAAAAATTTCAATATTTTTGTAATTAACCGAAAGGCATATAGAGAGTCAGATAATTGAAAATTTTCAACTCCACCTCTAGGTAAGACATCGAGGAGCCATATCGAGCGAAATAGTCGACACGATATGACAACTTGTCGCCTTTTATCGTGCTCGGACTCTTTCGTAAATTAATTATTCAAATGATTATACGAGCCACGATGTTATGTACATCGAAACTTGGCAGGTTTTTATCCGGTCGATTTTTTCAACGACTCACTGTACTCCATATATATATATATATGAGCTCTGAGAGCTTATTAATCAGCAATGAGATTTTTGCCGCAAGTGTGCCAATCCGACTAGAATTCTATTTGCATTTGTGGCTCGTTGAATTTTTTTTTTCTTTTTTTTTTTTAAAACCTCAAAACGATAAGTAATTTTTACAGGCGAATTTTGCAAAGGCTCGCAAGGAGCCTCGAGACAGCGAAATTGAAAGAGGCGACGGTGAGAGTCAATGGAGAAATATTCAAGTGAATTTTATTAATATTTTTTTTCATTCAATTTTTAATATTTTTATTTTCGAGCATGAAATAATTATCTATTAAAGTGAATTTAATTAATATTTTTTTTCATTCAATTTTTAATATTTTTATTGTCGAGCATGAAATAATTATCTATTGGTAAGTGAATTTCTTTTTTTTTTTTCATTAAATTTTTTATTTTTTTATTTTGGAGCATGAAATAATTATCTATTGGTAAGTGAATTTCATTGATATTTTTTTCATTAAATTTTTAATTTTTTTATTTTCGAGCATGAAATAATTATTTATTGGTAAGTGAATTTCTTTTTTTTTTTTTTTCATTAAATTTTTAAATTTTTTATTTTCGAGCATGGAATAATTATCTATTGGTAAGTGAATTTCTTTTTTTTTTTTTTATTAAATTTTTAATTTTTTATTGTCGAGCATGGAATAATTATTTATTGGTAAGTGAATTTTATTGATTAAATTAAATTAAATAAAAAAAAAATTAATTAAATTAAAAAAATAGGAATAAGAATTTTATAATTACAAAAATAACTTTGATATTTTTGTGTGTGTCTTTTTTTTTTCGTTACCAAGTCCCCTGCTATTATTATTGCAAAAATGAGCAAAAATTCAATAAAAAATTTAAGGTCGAAGGTCAAGGCTGAATAAGGGATTTAAAATTAAATAAAAAAATTAGGAATAAGAATTTTATAATTACAAAAATAATTTTGATATTTTTGTGTCTGTTTTTTTTTTGTTTTCGTTACCGAGTCCCCTGCTATTATTGTTGCAAAAATGAGCAAAAATTCAATAAAAAATTTAAGGTCGAAGGTCAAGGCTGAATAAGGGATTTAAAATTAAATAAAAAAATTAGGAATAAGAATTTTATAATTACAAAAATAATTTTGATATTTTTGTGTCTGTTTTTTTTTTTGTTCTCGTTACCGAGTCCCCTGCTATTATTGTTGCAAAAATGAGCAAAAATTCAATAAAAAATTTAAGGTCGAAGGTCAATGCTGAATAAGGGATTTAAAATTAAATAAAAAAATTAGGAATAAGAATTTTATAATTACAAAAATAATTTTGATATTTTTGTGTGTGTCTGTTTTTTTTTTTTCGTTACGGAGTCCCCTGTTATTATTATTGCAAAAATGAGCAAAAATTCAATAAAAAATTTAAGGTCGAAGGTCAAGGCTGCATAAGGGCCTTAAGGCTGATCCTAGGCTCTATCGGTAACAAAAATTGTAATTTTTGAAAAAATTCCTGATCAAAACTCATCGACATTTCATTAAAAAATTCATTCATACCCTAGAAATGTCCATTTAAATTTTGAAAAAATTGTAATAATTTCTCTCGCACTTGTGAATATTTTTCATCGCCTTAAATAAGAGCGATGGGTAATTTCAACTTTCAATCTCGGAATGAAATGAAAATAAATAAATAATAATTTGATTGCTCGAGTTGTAAAGAAAAAAAAAATGTAAATTTCATATAACATATATATATATATATTTATCATCACTGAATGTATTACAAGGATGAGACAATTTACTGGTTACAAAATATCGATCCTGGTCAGATTCCAAAAGGGAGCAGGATTTTTTTTTTTTTTTTTTTTTTCACTCACATCAATCCAATTGCGAAATGTTTAATTTTTGCCACTAATTCGATATTATTTGCAGTTTTCTTCTTCTTCTTTTTTTGAGCCATAAATTGTCAGCCATTTGTCGTCCTGGTCTGTCGAAAGGGGGAGGGGGAGGTGTAAGTTAAATTTGGATTGAAATAATTGTCAATGTCAAGTCAAAATATCGATCCTGGTTCGATTCCAGAGGGAGCAGGATTTTTTTTTTTTTTTTTTTTCACACTCTCATCAATCCAATTGTGAAATGTTTAATTTTTGCCACTAATTCAATATTGTTTGCAAAAAAAAAGAAGAAAAAAACTGCAAATTGCAGTTTTTTCTTCTTTTTTTTTTATTTTTTTTTTTTGAGCCACAAATTGTCAGCCATTTGTCGTCCTGGTCCCTCGAAAGGGGGAGGGGGAGGTGTAAGTCAAATTTGGATTGAAATAATTGTCAATGTCAAGTCTCAAGGTGTCGTACTCGCATCGACATTTGTCTTTTTTGTGAGCCACAAATTGTCAACCATTTGTCGTCCTGGTCCCTCGAAAGGGGGAGGGGGAGGTGTAAGTCAAATTTGGATTGAAATAATTGTCAATGTCAAGTCTCAAGGTGTCGTACTCGCATCGACATTTGTCTTCATAGCGAAGCATTGAATTGGTCTGCAATCTTCTCCATCCTCGACGCACAATACGGTCTCGCCCTCGTGCAAATCGTGTCTCGCAATCATTTCCGGTGAGAGGCAAGTTAGTCCTGAGCCCTCGATACCCTCAACCCCGGAGACATGAGCTGTGAGCGTGAAAAAAATTGCATTGTTTTTTTTTTTTTTAGGAATCTTGTAAAAAATAAAAATAAAAAAATCGTTAATCAGAATTTCTAGATTTTCTCGTATAAATTCGTAAGTCGTAATTACCTGATTGACGTGTACTCGACCTTTTATCACAAGTCAAAGTTTTTAGTAATTTCAAAGCTCTGCCTTCCATTATTTCGGGATCGACGCGAAGTGATTGTTTCAAATGATGAATAGCTCCGGTGTTGTTGCCTTTGGCATGAAGAAGCGTCGCGTAGAGATAATTCGTCGTTGGCTTGAGAAAAAATTGATTAATACAAAAATAATATAATTTTTTTTTAAATAATTCTCGTAATTGAATGATAAAAAATTATTTATCGTTAAATACCTCGATTGAATTTTTACGAAGAGCCTCTTTGGTTGTTCTCAAGGCCTCGTCGATTAATCCGAGCTTTTGAGCAATCGAGGCGATCCCGACTAGAGGGACATCGCGAAATGTAGCTGGAACGTCGATCAACGCTTGCTGAAGACAATCCAGAGCGTTTCTCGGTTTTCCGATGATACGCCAATGAAGAGAAGCCAGCACGGAAAGTACCCATGGAGCGGCGACTCTCTATAAATTTCTTATATTCTGGTAATTCGTTAAAAACAAAAAAAAAATCTCATCGATGATTAATTAATCGATAAAGGTAAAAATTAAATTATTTAAGCAATTTTTTTGGACTGATGATAATTCTCACCGATTTCATCGCTGTCAATATTCTTTGTCCAATCTCAGCGAGCTCAGCGCCTTTAACCAAATTTTCGATAAACGGCGCGAGGCTTCTTTCCGGGGAATTCGCACTGTTGCTCGCAGCGATCAGCAATAATGGCGGAATATTTTTTTGATCATATCTCTCGGGCATTTGACATGCTGGGGGATACCAGGGTAGCGAATGCTCCTTGCCATGATCGATGCGTATAAGTTCACTCACGAAAAGATGCGTCCTAATCATCATTGAGAAAGACGTTTTCGCGGTTTTCGTCATCGGGTGAGCAAAACATTTGCCAATTTATAATATCGCGATACTTACTCGTAGCCTTTATTTTCCGGTGGCAAGTGAACTGGTACGTTTTGCCTCGTGTCAAAATTTCGAGAAGATTCTTCAGCGCATTCAAGCTCCTCGGGCCAATTTTTATAATCAAACGGAGCTTTGCCCTTTTTTATAACATAATTGTGATATTTTGGCCTTTTCGTTGGTTCCATAAATACCGTCAAGAATTCACCCGTTGGCTCATCGCTTGGCATTTTTTTTTCTGTTCCTGAACGTTCGGTTTTTCCTGAGAAAAAAATTAATCAAAATAAATAATTAAGTTCGTTCAAATTATTTTTTTCCTTTAATTGAATTTTTAAATTTTATCATTTTCCAATCTACTTGCTTTGAAATCCTTCAGAATTTTTCATACGCTCGTTTATCATCTCAACTTGATTTTCAACATTTTGCAATTGTTGCAAACTCACTCCGATGTCAATTTGCAAATTGTGAGCCATCAATTGACTCTCCGTTGATATTTCACACGAGAGTCCACCAGCATCATCACTGTCCCGTTCCATTGAATTTTCGTAGCGTCCTTTTGCTGCTAAAAATGCTCCCAAACGCTCAGCTCCGAGTTTTGCCAATAAAACTTTCATCGAATGATCGCGTAATAATTTTTCTCGCAATTTTAACAAATCCTCGTAATCATTTTGATAATCGTGGAGCTCGGTGACAATATCGTCGAGAGTACTTGAAAAAAAAAATTCATTAATTTAAATTTGTAAAAAATTGTCTTTGGTTTTTCTTTTCTTCTTTTGTTTTTTTTTTGAAATTCTTACTTGTGCGAATCGATAAGCCATTTTTCCAATCGCTGGTAGCAGAGGATCACGTGTTTTGCTTGTCTGGCTTGTTCCATTGTCGGCGCAATTCTAAGCGAATTATCGTAACACGATAACGATCTGTTATAATCGCCAAGTACAGCGTAAACGTGTCCTAATGCGAGATGCTGATGACTCTCAGCTGGCGCATGATCGATTGCCGTGTGTAAAATTATTGCAGCCTCAGCCGAATATTTTGCAGCATGAAGAATTCCACCGGTTGTCAGCAACGGAATGTCGCGAAATTCCCTTATGAGCGAAATTTTTATTGATAAAATTGAAATTCATTTGCCTCAAATAATAAAAATGGAAATAAAATTTGACTCGAGTACAATTTATTTAATTCAATTATATTTGAGTGAATATTCACGCCCAAATAATATAAATTTAGATGAATTTTTATTAATCAAAAAATTAAAATCCTACCGTGGAGATGTGACGATAGCTCGTCTGGCACACTCAAGAGCATTGTAAGCGTCTCCTCTGACTCTCCAATAAATCGCTGCAAGATTAAAATGCAGCCATGATGTGCTGTTGCGCAGCAATCCATGAGCTATCTGATGACCAAATTTACTTAGATCTGTCCCAGGTGGTAAATATTTTATTAATCCTTTTTCCTGTTGCTGGCTCAAATTTTTTCGGTTTTGCATTGCCTGAAAAATATTTCCTCGAGGATAAATAAATAAAAAAATAAAAATTCTCTTCGTTATTTATAATTTTCTCATAGAAGCATTTTCTACCCAGCAATTTTTACGCTCAAGCTTACACTGAGATGTTCGAAGGTGTAAACGCTGAAATCTAGGGGAAATGTTTTCTTGCAATCGGGTATTTTCTTTTTACCCTCGCTCGGAATACCGTCCAGTAGGTAATCCTTCTGGCTGTTTTGGAAAAAACAAAAGCGGGCTGGATGTAAAAAAAAAAAAAAAAAATTGCAAGACAGTAAAAGCTTTTTAGCAAATTTTTTTTCTTTTGTTTGTTTTTTTTTTTTTTTTCAAAAATTACTCACGTTACGCCTTTTCGCCAACTTCCATCGGTAGCGACACTCGTATAAAAATCAAACTCTTTCAGTTTCATCCCTGAACTGATGCAATCTGGATTTGACGAATGCAGCCAAGATCCGACATCGGCTATGGAATTTAATATCGCTGTTTTGCCATCAATAATTGTCTTTCTCGCGTTAAGCTTTTTGTGCAGCTCGATAATCGCGTTGAAACGATTCTCTTGCTCGAGAAATGCGGGAAGATCGTATGGTCGACGCATTTGAAAAATCGAGTCGATCTAAAAAAAATAATTCAACATTAGAATAAATTTTACAAAAGAAAAAAACTAAATGACGCTTTAATAATTTTTGTTAAATCGTCGCAGCAAATTTTTATTTTCACTTTTTCCAACTTCTTTTGTGATAAAAGTTGGAGCTGTTTTGAAATTAAAATTTTATGGATATTTAAAAAATTAATTATCGAATTCAAATTTCTCTGTCCATCATTGACATATTTATTATCAAAGATTGCACAAAATTATTTGCAATTAATATTTTTTATCAATCTATCGTATATTTTAGATTTGAGCTTTTTATGAATTAATTTTTCTAAAAGTTGAAATTTTTTTGCAAAATTTCAATTGTAACAAAATGTAAATTTCTCGATTAATTTTCGCCAAATACGAAAAAATTAGCAGCATTTTTATTCATTGGTCTATTTTTGTAAAAATAAAAAAAGACTGTAAAAAAAATTGAATTTGAACAAAAATCATGATAAATAAATAATAATTTTGCAATAAAAATAATAAAATAATTTATTTACTTGCGTATAAAAAATTTCATCCGAGTTCAGTAGAGCGATGCAAAAATTTGTACTCAGCACGAGTGAATGAACTTTTGAGCTTTTGAGCGAAAAAATTAGGAGCATTTTTATTCATTGGTCTATTTTTGTAAAGATAAAAAAAGACTGTAAAAAAAATTGAATTTGAACAAAAATCATGGTAAATAAATAATAATTTTGCAATAAAAATAATAAAATAATTTATTTACTTGCGTATAAAAAATTTCATCCGAGTTCAGTAGAGCGATGCAAAAATTACGATTCGGCACCAGTGAATGAACTTTTGTGTTAAAATCACTATATATAGATATATAGTTCGCGTCAAGTGTTCATTCACTGGGGTTTGTTCATTTACTGGTCCATTCGCACACCTTTTCACTTTTTTCACACTTCCTCCCCCCCAGCCGCACTTTTCGAAAATTTCAAGTGGATGAGAATTTTTTTTCGTTTTTCTTTTCTTTTTATCACAAAACTTTCCTCTCTGATGATGGAATTTGTAGAAAAAAACTTATTGGCAACGCGAGCAATCGCGGATTATTCGTATTATTGTAAAAAGTAAAAAAAATGAAATAAAAAAATGTAACAATTAGAATTAAACATTTGAGCATTTGCATATAAACATAAACAAAAAACAAAGGAAAATCTTACCTGTGACTGTATCCTGCCATTATCGGGGATGACCCAGTGGGTCGTCGCAGAGATCCCGAGTATAACCTCAAAAAACATGAGAAAGATCCTGAATGCTCGGAGCTTCGTCATTTTTGCTTCGATTCGTTTAACTTTAAATTCAAACTATTTTCACGTCCCGAAAAAAAAAAAACACGAGAGTCATTAACACAAATTAAAAATTCCACGCTTTTTTTTCACTGTTTACCGAGAAGCGTCCATTTCACGATCTTATCGTTTTTCTGACTCATCGAGCTTGATTTAAACTCCTCGCTGCACATTTAAAAAAAGAGCGATAAGCGCAACTTTGAATCGTCTGCACTGTTTCGTTTCACAACTTTTTTTTATTATCAGCGTGTTGTTTTTATCAAAAGACAAAAAAACGACGATGAAAAATCGCGCGCGAAAATATTTACACACAACGACGCGAAACTTTTTCTTTTCCACGACACGAAACTGCAAATCTCAATACTTGAGTATCCCAAGAATTTCATCGGTTTCTCAATACCAATTTGTCTATACTTTTGTATTTACTAAACAAAAAAAGAAACTACGAAAAGTTTCGTCGCATTATCTACTTCGGAAATCCAATTCTCCATCAGCTGGATCAGCTGATAGCGCCAGTTGGACTGACGCGACACTGGCGGACGTTTCGAAAACTACAGACAGCGTCGTTCAAGCGCCATCAGCGAGATGGCGCTGGATACCCGATTGACATATTTGAACGAAGGAGAATTCGAACGATGAAATTCTCGCACCTGTTTTCACCTATTTGACATATTTATGATACAATATCAATGACTCATCTCTATTATTTGATTATTTCAATATTTATCATAAAACGGCCAAGTCTAAGCCACACAATATTATGAAAAATCTTTTTGATATCTTGCATCCATATGGCTCAATACTAAAAATAATAATGATAAATTGGTATTTAAATGTATCCGTCATTTATTGGCAAGTTGCATCATTTTAAGCAATTTGTAAATTGTAACGTGCATGTTTTTTCTCCCTACCGCGCCAATACGGGAGGGGTGACGATAACGAGAACTACTTATACATATATCTATATATATATATGCATAATATTTTTACGGCGCAGGTCGATTCTATCTGTATTGCACTCGCCAGACTTTACGAGCACACAGTGGGCATTCAACGTGCCAAGAAGAACAACGTAGTCTGCGCATACGCGTATTTTATTATCATCCTCAAACCTCGCACTATCATTTAGACAGCCGTAATTAAGACACAAAAACTAAACGACAAAGAAAAACGAGAATGAACCGAACGAGGCAAAATTTTAACAAAGAATGCGAGGACGCTATAAATAAGCAAATCAATATGGAATTGTACGCGAGTTACACGTACCTGTCAATGGTATATAAGATTCTTTATTTTATTTAAATTCTGAAAAAAAAAAAAAACGTTAAATTGAAAAAATTGACTAAGTGAGATTTTTTTTTCAATTTTTAGGCATTTCACTTTGACCGTAGCGACGTTGCATTGCCAGGACTTTCCAATTATTTCAAAAAAGCTTCTGACGAGGAACGCGTCCACGCGATGAAATTTCTGACTTACCAAAACAAGAGGGGAGGAACAATTGTTTTGGCGGATATTAAAACACCGAATAAAAGTGCCTGGGGTACGGCCAAAGACGCCATGACCGAGGCATTGAATCTTGAGAAAGAGGTCAATTCGGTAAGTTCAATTTTTTAATGAACTCTATCAATTTTTTCGTCAATAAATAAAGAAAAAAAAAATTATAAAAATTTTAATTGAAAAATCATATATAAAATTTTATCAAGTAATAGTAAATTATAAAAAATTTTTTGTTTAAATAAATTGTTATGGAAAAACAAATCGAAAATTTGTACAAAGAACACGAACGACACGGAACTGATTCGAGTCTTGCGACCATAACATCAAGTGGGGGTGTAACTCAGTGGTAGAGTGTCCGCTTCGCATGCGGAAAGTCCTGGGTTCAAATCCCAGCTCCTCCAAATATAATTTTTTTTTTTTTTTTCCATTTCATACTCTTAAAATTTCAAAATGATTATTTTCAAATTTGCTACACTTTTCTTTTTGAGAATTCATTATAAAAAACCAAAAAAAAAAATTATTTTGCAGAGTCTTCTCGAGCTTCACGCGCTCGCCTCGACTCACAACGATCCGAATTTGCTGGATTTCCTCGAGACGGAATATCTGCAGGAGCAAGTAGACGCGATCAAGGAAATTTCCGATCACGTGACGAATCTTGAGAGGGTCGGCGAGGGTCTTGGAGTTTTTATATTCGACAAAGAATTGAAGGAATAATTTTTTTAAGTATGTTTAATTAATTATAACATTTATAAGTAAGATATTGCGGGTTTTTTTTTTATTTGATGCTTCAGCTGATATGCGTCAATTAAAATATTTTTATTGTGATAATGTGTCATGCACAAGTTTACGAGAAATGCTTGAAAGCATTTTTTATCTGTATATGATATACATATATATACCACATATATACCATATATATACCATTTATAGTTATGCATATATATATATATATACATAACACACGCTTGTATGTCCTCTGATTTGAGTGTGACTGATAAGCAATGATATTTTTAATGCAGTATTCCTCATCTACACGTAGTATATAAATTTTTATCAGCCTTATGGAGATTGTATTGTGAGATGCACGCAAAAGTCAATAAAAATTGTGAACAAAAAAAATAATGATATGAAATGAGAAAAATACGAGCGCGACACCTCAACTGCTATCAACGAACATAATGATCTTATCTTCGTTGCTGCTATATTGAATTCCTCAGGGTGCCACTGCTCAGTCAGCAAAACAGATTTTGCGTAAGTGTTTTGTTACCGACGGGGGACTAGCTTTGTTACCGACAGAGAACTAGCATCGCCATAAAAACAATCGATAATTCTTACGTCATACACGTACAATATCGTGCGCTCATAACCTCTCTAAACATATTATTTTCAAAATTTGACCGAGTACATTAGGGCAAAATGATTTATAGATATTTAAAAATTATTCCTTCTCCTGCTAAAAAAATTATTCGACAGTTATTTTTACCACAGACATTAATTCCTAATTGTGTTAATCAATTTCGTAATAAATCCGATGATTCTTCGAGCACTGAATCGGCGAGCAATGGAAAGCCCGAAAAGTGGGGAACCGGAAGTAGAGCAAATTTTGATTTTCATCCAGAAACTGAAGCCCTTTTTAATCAACAGATCAATGCGGAGTTTAAAGCTTTTTATTATTATCTCTCAATGGTACGTTTTGTCTAATTTTTCGTGGGCGTTTTCGCGATATTTGTCAATTTGTGAAAAAAATTCACCATAAATATAGGCAGGATATTTCGGTCGTGTTGACGTTGCTCTGCCCGGCTGTGAATCGTTTTTCACGCAAATGCACGACGAGGAACACGAGCATGCTCTTCAGTGCCTGAATTACATAAAAATGCGCGGTGGAACGATCGCTCTTTGCCCAATTGAAAGTCCTAACGATCAAAATTGGAAAAGTCCATTGAATGCGTTCAAAGTAAAAAAAAAAAAAAAAATTACCGTTTAGAGATCAGAAATCTTTCTGGTATGATATATATTGTCGTTTATAAAGACAGCACTCCAGTTGGAGATCGAAGTAACGAAAAGCCTCGTTGGTGTTAATAACGTGGCAACAAAACATGGCGATCTAAATGCCAGTGACTTTGTCGTTACGAATTTCATGGAAGATCAAATGAAGAGTATCAATGAAATTGGAAAATTTGTCACAGTCTTGTCTGGTATCGGAGATCAGTCTTTGGCTCGATTTTTGTTTGACAAAGATTTGCTCGAAAATCACGTATTACCGGAATTTAATGTTTTGAAGAGAAATACATCGAAACACCCCAAAAAGAAATAGTCTCGTAAAGTAAAAAATGTCTGGCTTTTCACTAGAGCAATATTTTGTAATTCTTATAAATATTTTTATGTCCATGTAATAAATATATAACTAAATGCATTAAATTATAATATCACATAAACTATTATTATTATTATTAATAATAATAATAACAATGAAATCGGAAAAATTGTCACAGTCTTGTCTGGTATCGGAAGTCAGTCTTTGGCTCGATTTTTGTTTGACAAAGATTTGCTCGAAAATCACGTATTACCGGAATTTAATGTTTTGAAGAGAAATACATCGAAACACCCCAAAAAAAAATAGTCTCGTAAAGTAAAAAATGTCTGGCTTTTCACTAGAGCAATATTTTGTAATTCTTATAAATATTATTATCTCCATGTACTAAATATATAACTAAATGCATTAAATTATAATATCACATAAACTATTATTAATAATAATAATAATCGCAATAATAAATACAGTGGATTATATTTTTTAAATATACTTTTCAAAATTCGCGCCTTTCAGGGCTACCTTGATATTTTTCTCTGTTCCGCCATTTTAATATTGGTCAGCCTGACATTTCCAACCCCACTTTTTTTTTACTGTTTGATTTCATTCCTCGTTTGTTTCTCGTTCGAGTTTACCGTAAAACCATAACCGTCGATCGTATTCAATCGTATTTGTATCGGGTGTGTTACAATAATTTTTCGTTTTCTTCTCGTTCGTGAATTATATAAAGCATCAGAGCTTATCATGAGCCGCCGAAGACGCGGTGCGAATTTTTCACAATTGCTCGAGTCTTTCTGTGAGTAAAAATTCATTCGGCAATGCAAAACTTTTACGCGTCTAATAAATATACGATGAGAGACTCTTATAAAGACGCTTTTTATTCGGACGCCGAGCTCGTTTTTTTCATGGAATTCGCCTCATTTATATCCGATAAGCAATATTTTCCTTATCAAATTAATTCCAACTCTAAAATTTCATTTTTATTAAAATCTCAAGAAATTTATTCGATTCTTTGCTCTTGAGAATTTACTTATGGAATATTCAAAAAAAAAATGCTTCAGCAACGCAGATAAAAATATTTCGAATTTTTCAAACCCTTTTCGTGAATTCAGTTTTGGGCCCATAAACTAATATTGTCAAAATTATTTTTGCCACACGTTTACCAAGAGATGAAAATTAAAAAAATCAAATTACTTTTCTCGATGTTTGCGTTACCCTTATGTGGGGGAGGATAATAATAACTTAAAAAAAATCAGTAATCTATGTCGTTTTTTTTTTTGTTTCAAAAATTAGTTCCCACTCAAAAATGGGCAGGAAACGAATAAAATCTTTGTAAAAATTATAATAAATTTTTTCTCATTTATCCAAAATTTTAAGGTTAGGAAACGAATAAAATCTTTGTAAAAATGGTAATAATTTTTTTCTCATTTATCCAAAATTTTAAGGTTAGGAAACGAATAAAATCTTTGTAAAAATGGTATTAATTTTTTTCTCATTTATCCAAAATTTTAAGGTGGCTAAAATAATTTATAGTACCTTGGAAGTTTTTTTTTTTTTACTTAAATAATTACGAAATTTCTCCAATTGTTTTTACAAGCTTATAAATAAAATCCGTACATCGATAATGAATTTTGCCCTCTATCAGCAAAGTAGAGGTCGAATTTTTATCATTAAAAAAAATATATATTTTCCACCATTTTTTTTTCACTTATCTTGGGTCAAATTTTTATTTTTTAAAGTTTGTATTCTGTGTTAAAATTATTTACCAAATTATATCCACACAGTTTGAGCAATTTTTTTCATTATTTCAAGCCCTTAATTTTTCAGCAATGATATGAAAAAAAAAAAAAATTATTCGTCCGCGATAACTGAATATTTTCTAATCAATAAAATAAGCTAATAAAAATTTGATCAATTTTGTGAATTTATTTTTTGCAAAAATTGAAAAAAAATTTACCATTTTGTTAAATTGACATAAATCACTAAAAATATTTGTAAAAAATTGCCCTACTAATGATTTTGTATGGTATATGTCTAGCTTTGCAGGCCAATATTTTATTATTATTATTATTATTTTTTCATAATTTAGCACTCATTTGACTAATAATTAAATTGTAACCCCCTTAATTATATGATTGAAACTTTGTATGTATGCTAACGAAAAGAAAAAAAATTTTAAAAAAATGATTTTATGACAAATATGAATTTTTACCAGATTTTTAATACTTCGGAAATTTTTTAAAGTTGTCCGAAGTTGAAATATTATGAAAATATACCTCGTAGACATAATAATTCTAGTCTGGTAGTAATCATCGTAGATAAGAATTTAATCTCAACTAGACCTACCTGAATAGTTCGAGAGGCGGTGCATGGAATTTTTTTTTTTAACTTTCTCCCTTCTATCAAGATATCTCGAAAAATATTCAGTTTCCCATAAAATAAATAACTAAATAATTCAAAGGCTCATAAATTTACAGCAATTTAAAGTTAACATTTTTTCAGGAAAAATATGAATTTTTATCAGATTTTTAATACTTCGAAAATTTTTTAAAGTTGTCCGAAGTTGAAATATTATGAAAAGATACCTCGTGGACATAATAATTCTAGGCGGGTCGTAATCATCGTAGATAAGAATTTAATCTCAACCAGACCTACCTGAATAGTTCAAGAGGCAGTGCATGGGATTTTTTTTTTAACTTTCTCCCTTCTATCAAGATATATCGAAAAATATTCATAAAATAAGAATTTAATCTAAGCTCTCAAACAGTCCTACCTGAATAGTTCAAGAGGCGGTGCATGGAATTTTTTTTTTAACTTTCTCCCTTCTATCAAGATATCTCAAAGAATATTCAGTTTCCCATAAAATAAATAACTAAATAAAAGGCTCAGGAATTTACAGCAATTTCAAGTTGAACCAAACTAAAAGTACATAAAAAAAATAATAAAAAATTGATTTTATGAACAATATAAATTTTTACGAGATTTTTAATACTCCGGAAATTTTTTTAAATTTGTCCGAAGTTGAAATATTATGAAAATATACCTCGTAGACATAATAATTCTAGGCTGGTAGTAATCATCGTAGATAAGAATTTAATCTCAAACAGTCCTGAATAGTTCGAGAGGCGGTGCATGGAATTTTTTTTTTTAACTTTCCCTCTTCTATCAAGATATCTCGAAAAATATTCAGTTTCCCATACAATAAATAACTAAATAAAAGGCTCATAAATTTACAGGAATTTCAAGTTATTATATATTATGTCCATCCAAACGTGGACATAATAATTCTAGGCTGGTAGTAATCATCGTAGATAAGAATTTAATCTCAAACAGTCCTACCTGAATATTTCGAGAGGCGGTGCATGGAATTTTTTTTTTAACTTTCCCCCATCTATCAAGATATCTCGAAGAATGTTCAGTTTCCCATAAAATAAATAACTAAATAAAAGGCTCATAAATTTACAGGAATTATTTACAAAAAAAGGTCGAAAAAAAAAAACTGCAGAGGCAAATGTAAAATAAATGTATGTATATCTGATTAATTAATAATTTATGTAATTATAATTTTATACAGGCAATGCAACAGACTGCGGGCCAGATCTGGATACCGATGTGCAAGATCGACTCTCGGCGCAAAAATCCGACATTGCCATCGAGTTAACGTACGCAGGAGAGCGAAGAATCGCTGGAAAGTCAAACGAAGAGGATAACTCGGAAACTTGCAGTTACAAATCAACAATACTGGCGGGGAATGCAGCGACAACAGAATCTCAAGAAAGCTCCGAAAATTCATATCGAACAGCATTTTCAGGAAGTGCATCCGGAAATCCAACATCTCTAGATAATTCCATAGATTCGTGCAGATCAGAAGCTCCAAGCTTGATGAACAGAGCGATAAATTTTCAATTCGTTCCTCAGCCCGAACTCGATCTGAGCCAAAGCACAGCCGAGCCACGAACGAGCGAGGAATTCAATCGAAATATGAAAACTTCGGAAAAATCAAGTCCCGATCATAGAGACACGAATTATAATATAAAAAACAATGGCGATTCTACTCGATTGACTTGCAACATGCCAGAAGCTCACGATCGAGCTGATAATCTGAGAAAAAAATTGAGGGCACCACGTGACGATGATTCTGAGATGAAAATTCTCAGGCGTCTTTCTCAAGAATTTATTTTCTCACCGCGGACATTCACCGAGCGCCTCGTGACGATAATCGATGAATCTGAGACAGGATTTGAAAATGCTGAAACTTCAGCTGTAAATCTGAGTCGTATGACAAAAGAATTTCGTAAAATGTGTAAATTCATTCAAGACGAATCGATGCCCGAATGGGCGCCATCGCTTTACGGAAATTCGACCCTCGGCACAACGAGATATCCGGAAGAATCCAATAAATTGGCACAAATACCCGATACAATTCAAGAATCACCGAATGAAATTTCGCAAACGAGCAATTTTCAAACTCCCGATAAGCCCAAAAATAATGAGGGGAAAAAAATTTATCGGAAAACACCATTGAATATTTTTAAAAAGAATTTTCAAGATAATCGTGACGCTGTTTCGCCAGGATCGCCAAACAGTACGAGAAATTTTGTTAATTTAGAAAAATATTTAAACGACGAAGCTAACAGTCCGCGAAGTGAAGAAATTCGAGCAAATCGTAGATCCTCGAGTTCCGAAGTTGAGGAACAACTGAGAGAAAAAATGATGATTGTCCTCCAGAGTGAGCAACAATTGGCCTCCCTCGATGACAGTAATTCGCCGGAATTTCAAACTTTCGACAGTCACGAAGCTCACGGAGCTCAAGAGCGTGAAAAAACTCCATCCGGATCACCAAATATTGATAATTTTACGAATTACAGAACAAATGAAAATGCGAATCGGTCACAGGCCGATTACGAGGAAATAAACGAGGACGAATTGTCGAGAAGCTTGAGAATCGAGTTGGATAAACAGCGCGAAAGATGCTTCGAGACGGCGAGACAAATGCAAAAAATTGAGGAGGATGCAAAAAAAAGTAACGAGGATTATCCAAAAGTTTTGGAACGTTATGGAATTGATCCAGAGGCCGAATGCATAAAAACCATCAAATCTTGCTTGATGTATCAAAATTGTTGGACGAGAGTACGACAGAATGATAATCTGAGGAGAAACGAGGCTTCGAGTCTCGATTCTGGAATCGATACACGATCGATCTCTCGAACTCTTCATGGCTCGAGTAAAAAATCGATCATTAACGAGCATTCAGGTGGTTCTAGTAAAAAGAGCCGAAATTACGAGGTTAAAAGGTCAATAATTGACGATAATTCGTTATTACGCTCGAATAATCCATCTTCGATTACACCAGCGACAAAAAAAATTCAGCGTAAAACCCTCTCGACGAATCTTTGTCAAAGAACACCGAGAAAAATTGTCTCGTATCCACGAAAAAAATCACCGATAAATTTATTTCCCGTGACCCAAAGTTCAGCTCGTTCGAGATCTCGATCGGGTCCTCGATCGATTGAAAAAGTCTCACCAGGGCGCCACGTAGCGTCGAAAGTTCGAACTTTTGATAAATCAGAGAGATCCAAAATTAATGAGAAACTGACGAAACTTAAAGTATCCGAATTTTTTTCGATCGATTCGACATGTCAAAGTTCAAATAACGAGAAGCAAAATGAAGAATATAAAAAAATTGCTCATACGATAACGAGAAGAGATAAAAGTCCTGATAAAAAATATATTTTATCCTCTCCGAGAGCTGCGAGAGAAAAAAGCAACGAGAGATTACCAAAAATGACGAATCATCATGTGGAAAATCCAACATCGTCGTTAAAAACTCCGAAAAGCCCTCGTAGACGATTTTTCGTCACCCCTGGAAAAAATCCTCCATCAAATATAAACAAAGCTGGAAGACAAATATTTTTCCCGACCATGGACGCCGATATGCAAGCAGAAAAATCACCGAGAATCGTCAAAAGTATTCACGCGCCTGGAATTTACAGACTTGGATACAACAACTCGGTTGTATCACCGGTCAGCATGTATATTCGTGGCACAGACATGAATCTCATACAGAACGTTTCGCCTCGAAAGAACGAGATGCTTTTGACTCCGAGCAAAATAACGCCATCCGAGGAAAAGTTGAAATTTCAGCTTTCGGCAAAACATCCGACCCCTCGCGACCCGCGACGAAACCATCGCATTTTGGACTGTGAAAAAGTATATCGATTCGTCGCTAAATTCTTTTTTTCTTCTTTAAGTTAGAAAAATAAATTCTTTTTTTCTTTTTTAAGTTAGAAAAATAAATTCTTTTTTTCTTTTAAGTTAGAAAAATAAATTCTTTTTTTCTTTTAAGTTAGAAAAATAAATTCTTTTTTTCTTTTAACTTAGAAAAATAAATTCATTTTTTCTTTTAAGTTAGAGAAACAAATTCTTTTTTTCCTTTAAGTTAGTAAAATAAATTCTTTTTTTCCTTTAAGTTAGTAAAATAAATTCTTTTTTTCCTTTAAGTTAGAAAAATAAATTCTTTTTTTCTTTTAAGTTAGAAAAATAAATTCTTTTCTTCTTTAAATTAGAAAAATAAATTCTTTTTTTCTTTAAGTTAGAAAAATAAATTCTTTTTTTCTTTTAACTTAGAAAAATAAATTCTTTTTTTCTTTAAGTTAGAGAAATAAATTCGTTTTTTCTTTTAAGTTAGAAAAATAAATTCTTTTTTTCTTTTAAGTTAGAAAAATAAATTCTTTTCTTTAAGTTAGAAAAATACATTCATTTTTTCTTTTAAGTTAGAAAAATAAATTCTTTTTTTCTTTAAGTTAAAGAAATAAATTCTTTTTTTCTTTTAAGTTAGAAAAATAAATTCTTTTTTCTTCTTTAAGTTAGAAAAATAAATTCTTTTTTTCTTTAAGTTAGAAAAATAAATTCTTTTTTTCTTTTAAATTAGAAAAATATATTCTTTTTTTCTTTTAAGTTAGAAAAATAAATTCTTTTCTTCTTTAAATTAGAAAAATAAATTCTTTTTTCTTCTTTAAGTTAGAAAAATTAATTCTTTTTTTCTTTAAGTTAGAAAAATTAATTCTTTTTTTCTTTTGAGTTAGAAAAATAAATTCTTTTTTTCTTTTGAGTTAGAAAAATAAATTCTTTTTTTCTTTTAAGTTAGAAAAATAAATTCTTTTCTTCTTTAAGTTAGAAAAATAAATTCTTTTTTTCTTTTAAGTTAGAAAAATAAATTCTTTTCTTCTTTAAGTTAGAAAAATAAATTCTTTTTTTCTTTCAAGTTAGAAAAATAAATTGTTTTTTTCTTTCAAGTTAGAAAAATAAATTCTTTTCTTCTTTTAAGTTAGAAAAATAAATTCTTTTCTTCTTTAAGTTAGAAAAATAAATTATATATATTTATTTTTCTTTTTTTTTCATTCAGGATTCCGATTCGCAATCTGATGACAACGATGAGAACAAACGCGAGCCTGATTTTGCACTTCCCAAGGCAACTTATCAACTTCCGGCTCAAATTCACACCGTACGTATGATCATTTTTTTGCTCCCATTACGTTTTAAAGTGTCGCTAAATTATTTCGATTTAAAAAAATAAATACGAATAATGGAATTTATTCGTTATTCAAACATTTTAATAATTGTACACATGAAATTTTATCCTAATTGCGCATGAAGCGCTTTTTAATAGCAGATTTTTCGACTTTTCAAGTGAGGACTTAATTCATATGACAAAATTTACTTAAGTAAATCCTCTTTAATTTCCTCTCTCTCTCTCTCTCCCCCCCTCTCCCTCTCCCTCTTGCTCTCGAGCCTTCAGTGTTCTTCTTGAGCCTAATTTAGTCATTAATTCGTCAAATTTAAACCTACATTGAATTTTTCCTCAAATTGAATTGTTTCTTTATTTTTTATTTTGCAGGTGAATCAAAGCGCAAAGAGCATTGGTGGTGCGCGAACACGAGGATTGCTTCAGTCGATGCAAAATCGCGTCGTTATACGCCACGAGGGCAAAAGATTTGGCAAATACGAGGATGTACCAAACAGCGGCAGCGATTCCGTCGATATGTCAATTCACGTTGAAAGATCAGCGGAAAAAACTAATTATATGAATCGGAGAAAGTAAATAATTCGTTGGAATTTATTTAAAAGTTTACGCATATTTTTTTTTTATATATAAAGAAAATTTTACGAGCGAGAGACAAAGAGATAAAAATAGTTTTCTACCTAAAAGAAAGCACTAAATGTCTTTACAAAAAAAAAAAAAGCGTCTGAGCGATTTTTTACTTTATCGAAATTTTTCATTTTTTTTTTTTGATTCGCAAAAAAAAAAATACGAATATTCTCGTTTTATGTATATTTAGCTCACGAGAAGCTTTTCTCGTTGCGAAAGAGAAAGAATCGGAAAAAAAAAATGAATTATTTTTTAATACAAGGATTTTCGGTATTTAGTGTTTTTATGATAAAATAATTTTACTTTATGATAAACATTCCAATTTGAGATATGAGATCGATTGGAAATTGAGTGTGTAAAAAAAAAAAGAAAACAAAAAAAAATTAATACCAATATAAAGCAGCTACTCTGTCGCTTTCGTGTGTTCGGAGCTCTCTTGATTCTCAGGTATTTTTTATATGAACGTTAACATGTCATACATTTTATTGAATAAAACTTCTAAAAAAAAAACAAAACGCATTACGATAAAAATTTTCTAATATTAATTGTTTTATTATTATTATTTTTTTAATCGCATTCTCATTGATTTTATCAAACGAAGTTATTCTGTTATTTCGAAAAGCCGCAAAATGTTTACTCCGTGCTCTTGCGCAATCTCGCGCAAACAAAGTTTACATCTCGCGTTACTTTCGCGATTGCCGTGTGCAAAAATTTCCAGCAATCGTGAATCGGGAGGAGAGGCAATTCGGAATGAATGCAACGATGGGGGGAAAGTCCGGGAAAGAATCGGAGAACAATCGAGAGCCGAGTATATAAAATAAAAAATTGAATAAATGTAAAAAAAAAAAAAAGCTACCTGAATCGATTAATCTTGGCTATAAATTATGACGAATTATTTCAGCAAATTAATTTTTCTTTTTCTTTTTTTAGTGATTTTTTTTTTTTTTTTTCCAACGAAATAGAATTAATTCGAATTTAATTTCTATCGATTCTCGGACTATCCACACAATATGTGGAATAATATTGACTGCGAGAATATTTCGCTGACGATCAGACAGATGTGAGCTCGTTGCCGATAATCGTCAAAATGAATCGTTTTTTTTTTAATTTTCAATTTTTTGTTTCTTTCAAACTTCCGATATTCACGAAGCTCACAGCTCACGGAGCTCAAAAGCGTGAAAAAAAAAAAACACCATCCGAATCACGAAATATTCATAATTTGACGAATTACGGAACTAATGAAAATGAAAATTAATGAAAACCACCGGAATCGATTAATCTTGAGCAGAATGTGGTACCGACCTGGCTATAAATTATAACGAATTCTTTCAGCAAAATAATTTTTCTTTTTTTAGTGAAAAAAAGATTTTTTTTTTTCAACGAAATAGAATTCGAATTTAATTTCTATGGATTCTCGGACTATCCACGCAATATGTGGAATAATATTAACTACGAGAATATTTCGCTGACGATCGGACAGATGTGAGCTCGCTGCCGATGATCGTGAAAATGAAGTTTTTTTTTTAATTTTAATTTTTTTTTTTGTAGATCGCTCCTGGCAAGAGTGCCGTGTGCGACTTCGTCATGCTGTGCTGCCTTTCGGTCTCGCGCTTATCGTACCAGATACGAAAAAGAAAAAAAAAAAAGTTATCAGGAACGTGACTGGTTGAAATGTGCTCTGGGTCAATTCAACGATAAACGAGATGGAAAATTTGTCTTCATTACAAATTTTTCAAATTTTCTCGATCTAGGGTGACCCTGCCGAGGAAATAAAAAATGTTTCACCTGCAAGTGATTGAAATTTAGTTTTTTTTTTTTTTTTTTTTGTTCGAATTTCTAATTTGATCTTAATTTCAGGTGTGACGCATGGCGATTTGATAAGAAATGCTATGATGGCCGTTGAATCGTTTTTGGCCTCGTGACGTTTCGCTCGAGAAAATTTAAGACGCCCCTGAGCCCGCTGAGTGCACAAACCCCACCGAGAAACAAGCGAGCCAATCGTTATTCTTTTTTCTTTTATTCGTATTCAAATTTTTCCTATCTAGGATGACCCTGGAGGGGAAAAAAAAATCGTTTGACCTGCAATTGAAATTTCGTTTTTTTTTTGTTCGAATTTCTAATTTTATCTTAATTTTAGCATCTTAAGCAATTCTCTGATGGCCGTTGAATCGTTTTTGGCCTCGTGTTATTCTTTTTTCTTTTATTCGTATTCAAATTTTCCCTATCTAGGGTGACCCTGCAGGGGAAAAAAAAATCGTTTGACCTGCAATTGAAATTTCGTTTTTTTTTGTTCGAATTTCTAATTTGATTTTAATTTCAGGTGTAATTATGCATCGCGATTTGATAAGCAATGAGAGAGCGAAATCGTTATTCTTTTTTCTTTTATTCGTATTCAAATTTTCCCTATCTAGGGTGACCCTGCAGGGGGAAAAAAAATCGTTTGACCTGCAATTGAAATTTCGTTTTTTTTTGTACGAATTTCTAATTTGATTTTAATTTCAGGTGTAATTATGGATCGCGATTTGATAAGCAATGAGAGAGCGAAATCGTTATTCTTTTTTCTTTTATTCGTATTCAAATTTTCCCTATCTAGGGTGACCCTGCAGAGAAAAAAAAAAATCGTTTCACCTGAAAGTAATAGAAATTTCGTTTTTTTTTGTTCGAATTTAGTGTTTTTTTGTTCGAATTTCGTTTTTTTTGTTCGAATTTCGTTTTTTTTGTTCGAATTTCGTTTTTTTTGTTCAAATTTCGTTTTTTTTTGTTCGAATTTCGTTTTTTTTTCGTTCGAATTTCTAATTTGATTTTAATTTCCGGTTTAATGACGCATGGCGATTTGATAAGAAATGCACTGACGGCCGTTGAATCGTTTTTGGCCTCGTGACGTTTCGCTCGAGAAAATTTGTGACGCTCCTGAGTCTGCGGAGTGCACAAACCCCACCGAGAAAAAAAGCGAGCCAATCGTTATTCCTGGTTGCCAACGACGAACGACGCTCTCGTGTTTTGTCAGAGAAATAATAATGTGCGAGGTGGAAGGTGGTGGAAGATTGCGCATGGCACGCAGCAGCTTCTCCTCCACTTGATCGTCGTTGAGTTTGCACACGATTTTTGTTAGCGACACGACACGACACTGTGAGATTATCCGAGAGGCGGGGAACGATCAATAAATTCAAGAGCTCGTTCAACGACTGACCAAACACAACCAACAATTCAACGTGCAATCAACAGAGACTCTCTGCGTGCATCTACGAATTTTTTCCTCAATTTACGAATTTACGAGAAAACAAAAAAAAACTACAGCAATGCCGGGCCCCAATTGCGACAAATGCAAAGGTAAGAAATTTTATTTTAATTTTCCGTTCTTCATTTTTTTCAAATTTGATTGAAAAAATTTATGTCTCTATAATTAAATTTGATCGCTGAAATATTGTGAATGATTGAACATTTTTCGTCCTCTCATTTTATTTTTACGTCGCGTTATCAATTTTTTTAGATATTTCATTGAAATTTTGATCGATTTTTAATTATTTTGAAATTCGCTGGAATTTTTTTTCAAAAAATAATTAATCATTTTTATCGTTAAAATTTTCGTAATGCTGCGATAACGCAAAGTATTTTGTCATCTGATCGATTTTTGCCTTAAGTCATAAATTAATTTTATTAGGAAATTTAACGAATATTGAGAACCGGAAGTGACAAAAATAAAAGAAAAACGAGTAGGTTAGATATTCATCGTATATTTTTGTTCTCGTGCCGGTGAACCAATGATCGATTTTTAATTATTTTGAAATTAACCGGAAATTGTTTCAAAAATAATAAATAGTTAATGTTTATCGTTAAAATTTTCGTACTGCCGCGATAACGAAAAGTATTTTGTCATCTGATCGATTTTTGCCTCAAGTCATAAATTAATTTTATCAAGAAATTTAACGAATATTGAAAACCGGAAATGGTAATTTAAAAAAAAAAGAATTATTAGGAAATTTAACGAATATTGAAAACCGGAAATGGTAATTAAAAAAAAAAATTATTACGAAATTTAACGAATATTGAAAACCGGAAATGGTAATTTAAAAAAAAAAATTATTAGGAAATTTAACGAATATTGAGAACCGGAAGTGACAAAAAAAAAAGAAAAACGAGTAGGTTAGATATTCATCGTAAATTTTTGTTCTCGTGCCGGTGAACCAATGATCGATTTTTAATTATTTTGAAATAAACCGGAAATTGTTTCAAAAATAATAAATAGTTAATGTTTATCGTTAAAATTTTCGTACTGCCGCGATAACGAAAAGTATTTTGTCATCTGATCGATTTTTGCCTCAAGTCATAAATTAATTTTATCAGGAAATTTAACGAATATTGAAAACCGGAAATGGTAATTTAAAAAAAAAATATTAGGAAATTTAACGAACATTGAGAACCGGAAGTGACAAAAAAAAATGAATTTTTCAAAATTTTCAGGATTTAAAGAATTTATGGATTTAAAAAAATATTATTATGGAAATTAATTGTTGGTGCTATCGAAATGGCAAACTTTAATAAACGACAATAGTGTCTATAATGCTCCGAGCAACATGGAGATCGTCAACATGTAGTTACGAACTCGTCTGGCTGCACGTAATGTCGCGTTACGAGCAATTGATAAAATTTAATATGATGGAAGGGTCTCTGATTATCCCTTCCATTGGTCCAACTCGTATTATCAGCACGATGATCCCTAATATCGCTTGAATCGAGTAATTTTATTTTGGGATGAAAAATAAATTTTACTCTTGTGCATAAAATTAAAGGGAATTAATAATAATAATAATTTTTCGTATATTATTTTTCAGAAAGCTGCAAGGACGGATGTCAATGCGGCGACGATTGCAAATGCTGTGACGAAGGTTGCGGAGGTGAGAAATATAAAATTTAACACAAAGTTTCTCTTTCTTATATAAAAAAAAAAAAAAAAAAAAAAAAAAAAAATCGCTTATTTTTCATCGCAAAACGAGACCTGAGCTAAATTTCTAATTCTCATTCGTTTTCTTTATCTTACAGACAAATGCACCTGCAAATCCGGTGGTACGTGCAGCTGCAAGTCATGTGCCTGCAAGTGAAATAATTTTCTACCACGACAATCCTCAAATATGGCTTTAAACGTTTCATTCCATTAAACTATAGAGTATTAGAGCAGTGGGCAAAAAAAAAGAAAAAAAAAACATCATGGCCAATTTACGATTTTAAAAAATGTGCTTGATGAAGAAAAAAAAATCCACACACGCAATCGAATCGCGATTATGTATTAATTGTTTATTCTGGACGATAATGAAGAGAGATATTATTCAATAAAAAAAAAATTTGCGTAATATAATTTTCATGTTTCATAGCCGTATTTCCCCCCCCCCCCTCTCCCACTTGGCGATATTGCCAAGTCGTAAAATAACGTCACGCGATTATTCTTTACGATCGGAATAACCTTCGAGACTGCCGATCATTAATAAATTACGACGTCAATATAAAACCCAATGTGATTCATCACTACCTGGATTTCGTAAGCTCGAGAGAACATACGAATAGTCTAGTAATGGCGAAAAAGTAGTAAAAAGTTTGTAAATTATTAAATAGGACTCACTACTTGGAGAGACTCTTCGTCACGGACATCGGACAGGTAGGTGGAAGATTCATCGACGATATTTCATCAACACTTGAACCACTTTCCCGATTTTTTTTCAATAATTTTTTCGGTGAACGTTAGTTATTTGAATTTTGGTAGTTCGCATAATCACCGCCGCGCTACAGTGGCGTGGCAGTATAACCCTCGCGTGCGTTTACTATTTTACACAAGCTACAAAGTATCGGAAAGTTTTCAACACTAAATCGTACGTACTGCGATCTGAAATGCTTGGATAAGATTATCGGAGTTATTACGGCTTATTAACAATATTATGTGATTGTTGAACTACTTTTTAATTACGGGTATCGCGATAAAATATGAACGAACAAAATTCGCCTTTACCACCGAGCAGAAAACTTCGCATTCTTCCTCACGCGGGACAAATTTCAAATATCAATGCTGAGGCTTATCCGCCGCTAGGTGGCAGCTGCGATGCACCGGAAAGTGGCGCCAGTGGCCAAACGCCGAACTAACTTGCTCCTTGTCGTCGTCTCTCTTTATCGTACACATTACAACGGTATGGATCGCGATCTGTCTTTGTCAATCACGCACACATTTGTTGGGTATCATTAATCATTAGCAGGTTTCGTAAGCTCGGGAACATACGAATAGTTTAGTAATGGCGATTCTTTCGGTTTGCCGGAAGTGCAAAAAGTAGTGAAAAGTTTGTGAATTATTAAATAGGCCTCACTACTTTGAAAAACTCTTCGTCACGGCCATCGGAGAGTTAGGTGAAAGATTTCCCGATTTTTTTAGAATAATTTTTTCCGTGAATGTTAGTTATTTGAATTTTGGTAGTTCGTATAATCACCGCCGCGCGACGGTCGCATGGCAGTATAACCCTCGCGTGCGTTTACTATTTTACACAAGCTACAAAGTATCGCCTCTGCCACCGAGCAGAAAACTTTGCATTCTTCCTCACGCGGGACAAATTTCAAATATCAATGTTGAGGCTTATCCGCCGCTAGGTGGCAGTTGCGATGCACCGGCAAGTGGCGCCAGTGGCCAAACGCCGAACTAACTTGCTCCTTGTCGTCGTCTCTCTTTATCGTACACATTACAACGGTATGGATCGCAATCTGTCTTTGTCAATCGCGCACACATTTGTTCGGTATGTTTACATTCGAAATGCACGCGGGTTTTGGCCGACAATTGAAAGTGAAGTGAATATAAAAGTGATTAGTTTGCAACGAAATTTCATCGACTGTGCTAACTGACATCAGAGACGCCGACAACAAAGAAGAAGATGGCGGATATTCGATCGACGATCGAACGTTGCAACGACAAAAGTAAGCTGTTGGACATTTTTTTTTTTCGGAGGACAAAAAGTGGATTTTTGATTGAATCTCAATTTTCACATAATTACGATGAAATAGTCGTTCAAATATTAATAGTACCGATCATTTACTCTACGTTTTAATGAACAAAATACTTTTTATATTAAAAGTAAAATCTTCATTCTGCTCAAATGTCCTCGTCGTCATTGTAAAGTTATCTCATGTGTATATATATATATATATATATATATATATATATATATATATATATATATATATGGTATGGTATACACATATATATATGGAACGAAAGTTATTTCGACAGAGTTTAGTTGCCACGTTAATTTCAATGGAGAGTTTGACGTAGTTTACACAAAAGCACATATCAGACTCGCTGAGGACGAATTTCCCAAATTAACAATTTTTCGGTACTTAATTATGAGAAATATGTGGCCATTGAAAATTCGAGAGCTAGACGTAGTCTATTTAATTGAATCTTCTTTGTGGTTGAGCATCGCAGCTATACAGCAAAGTTATATCGTTGCCAGGCTTTGTCTCGTACAGTCAAATAAATTACGTAATAATAAAAATTCATACTGAACTAAATTTATTATATAAAGAAAAAAATGTCATTCATAATCAGAAATACTCGTAAATTTTTATCGATCGTTACGAAAATAATAAAAAATGTATATATATATATATTTCTTCTTCTTCTATCTTATCGCGATATATATATATATATATCGCGATAAGACATAAAACAGAAATTCTCAATAAAATTATCGATTAGGTACGAATATCGTGACGAAAATCCAACTTGCAAAATTAGTATGTTAAAAAAAAACAAATTTAGTGCACGTACAGAAATTTCAAAATTTATTTGTCTCCACTTTATTAATTAATGGTTGAAAATTTACCATGGACGACAAACAGTCCAATCTTCTCGAATTTAGTGGACAAAAGAATCTTTTTTTTATATAATTTCACGTATTTAATGTAATTTAATTTTTCACAATTATACAAAATCTTTTATTTATTTATTTATTTAAAAAAATCAAAAGATTCTCAAGAATCGTTCGTATACATTTTTTTTCCATATAATTTTTCATAGTTTTCCTCAATTCTCATTTATTTCTCAAGCAAATCCGAAGAGCACGAGATTATTCCGTATTAGCATTTTTTCAACTGGAAAAAATTCTTCGTTGGCTGAACTTTGACCTTGGGTTCGTTCTTGGGCTTCGGAACGATTTGTATCTCGAAGCATTTTGTACACAATATTTTGTTTACCTCCCTCGAGCCTTAATAATGTCTTTTCATCTTTCGTCGTCTTGCCCTACCCCCCCCCCCCCCCCCCCCCCCCCTCCTTGTTCTATATTTTTTTCTTCCGTTGAGTTATTTTGCTTGGGCATCGCATGGCATATATAAAATCCGGAAAAAAAAATATTTCTATATACAAAAAAAAATAAATGGTTTGGGAATAAAATTTTCTCGTAAAAAAAAAAAACTGGCTTGAAAAACTTTTGTTTTTTTTTTTAAATTCTCGCGTGATACAGAAATTAATGCGAAAATGTTTTTGATAAAAGAAAAGAGCTCCGAGCTATTAATCCTCCCACGCTGCAGTCTCCTGTGGATTTTACCCGGAAAAATTATTTTTCCAGCGACAATTCGCATTATCTCTCAGTTTTATCACATTCGCACGCCTGCTGACTCCTTTGTGTCTATTTTTTGGTCTTTTCGTGAGAAATTTATACGCGTTGCTGGTATAATGCAGAACATTGTAATGGCTCGTAGCAGGCGTAATAATCCTTTTAATAAATCTTACAATGGCATGACATCTTTCAAAATTATACAAATGAGATTACATTTCCAGGCACTTATGTGGTCATAATATTTTTAAAATTACAATAATAATAATAATTATTATTATTATTATTATTATTATTATTTTATAATAATAACAATAATTACTATTATTATTATTTTATAATAATAATAATTATTACTATTATTATTTTATAATAATAATTATTATTACTATTATTATTTTATAATAATAACAATTATTATTATTATTATTATTATTATTATATCGTAAATGCAGTTGGCTGCGATGATCTTTCTGGGTTTTCCTGCACTCTACGTATGATTTTTTCCATGCAATAAATCGTCGTTCGAAATTTGTGCACAGTCATTGGCACTTTAAGGAAAAAAGCTCAATCGAAGCTCGAAAGAAAATTAATTAAATACAGATTCGTAATTAATGAAATGGATTAATTATTCAATTTCTTATTTTTATTCCATCTACATATATATATATTGAATAATGTTGACATTATAAAAAAAATCAGAGATAGTTTTTTTTTATATCACGAGAGAGAGAATATAGAAAAATCGATTACGACAATGAAAAAAAAAATATCAGCGACATATTTTCGAGTTTATATTTATGAAATTCGTAATTAATAATAAAAAATAATTGGATTAATAAATTTATATGATTTTTCAATTATTTAAATATTTTATTCACTATGGTGCCAATGACTGTGCCGTTTGCTTCAAATAGACCGAATTAGAAATTTATACGTACCGCAATCGCAATGTTTCCACTCTCGTATTTCGATTATTCGCGTGAACTATTCCGCTTGAGGATGGGAAGTGAAGAATCCTGCTGGGTTTCATTTCAACTTTACCGAGGCTCTAATCTCATTAAAATGTGGGAAAACGTGAGATGAATGCCTCGAGTCTCTCGCTCGTGAATAGTGTGCAT
>OY769903.1:32815194-32964675 GCA_963669185.1 Dyspetes luteomarginatus
TAAAAAAAAATTACAAATTTTCTTTTGCCGAGATGAAAAAAGAATAAAAATAATTTACGAAATTATGAAGAAAATAATAATAATAATAATAATAATAATAAAAATAATAATAATATGTTGAATTTTCTCATCTTGACTTATCCGACGATAAGTCAACAATGAGACGAATAGGAGCTACGAAGGGTGAGAAAGAAAATCCGGACGATAACGAGCAAATCGTTCGATGCCTCTCGTTTCTGCTTCAACCGAAAATACTCTGTAATCCGTGAACTGGGGAGTGTATGACTGTGTGTGTGTGTGTGCTCAACGATTTATTACCTACTAGAGAATGGAAATGGCTTGTTCTCACACACATGCTTGCTGGCCAGTGACGGCAGTGCATTCGGCAGATCGTTGTTGTCGCTGTATGTGTGTGTGTCTGCATATATATACATACATATATATATATATATATATATATATATATATATATATATATATATGTGTATATATATGTATGTATGTATATAAATGTGTATATGTATGTATGCATATATACCCGAACACACCGATATATATATAGCACAGCCGAAAACATCGATATCGACATATATATATATGTTCATAGCACATGTAGCTGTGAATACATTGGAAAATTCCAATCGAGTCCTCGCAGTTTGTAACCTTCTTTAGACTACATACATACATACATATACATACATATACATAGCTCGATCTTTTTACGCGTGCTTTGCATATTTTTGTTGAGTTTGAAAATCGTGAATATACAAAGAGAAGATTCTAAAAGTATTTAAAAAACAATAGGAAACTCATTTTTCAACTTTATAGCCGTTAAAAGTTTTTTGTATTATATTATATACATTTTCTCATATATATATGTATATTAATTTATTAATTTATTAATTTATTAATTTATTAATTTATTAATTTATTAATTTATTTATTTATTTATTTATTTATTTATTTATTTATTAATTTATTAATTAATTTATTTATTTATTTATTTATTTATTTATTTATTTATTTATTTATTTATTTATTTATTTATTTATTTATTTATTTATTTATTTATTTATTTATTTATTTATTTATTTATTTATTTATTTATTCATTTATGTATATATTTATATATATATATACATATGAGAAAATCGTGGTATCGTGTGATTAATTGGTATCAGAAAATAAGCAGTGATGGAAATTTAAAAACAAAGCGATACCTAACATGATTTTGTAAGAAAATCATTATTTATAGCTATTTTTTGTCAGTCAATCGATCTCATTTTTATTTGCTAGCCCATCCCTGATTGAGGTTAATATGGCCAATCGACTAATCGAGGAATGATCGATTGCTCGTTTTGCCCTTAAATGCTCTCTGCTGCTAAACACATAATGAAATGTATCTCTGTCTCCTCCCCCCTCCTCGCCCTCTCTCTCTCTCTCTCACTCTCTGTCTCTCTCTCTCTCTGGGTATTTTTACTCTTTTCATTCCATCAACGGGAGCACTAGCAGTATTATACATAAAACTCCCGAAGACAATCGATTTTAGATACTAATGCAATTCCGATAAAAAAATATCAGATACGATGTAAACTCCCAATGTTTTTTTTTTTTTTAACCAGGCTCGATTTTTGATAAATTCAATTCAGCTATTTTCGACTCTTCGACCCTTTTTTTTCGCGATACGAGGCAAAAATTTGTGAATCTACTAAAAACAGCGAGAATTTATTCGTATATATATATATATATATATATACATATATATATACATATACACATCTCAATTCGTTGATATATATGAAGAATGTGGATCAAGGACTAACCCATGTTCCTCCAACAAAGCACTGCAGCTCGTTCCGCCCAAGAATATATTCGTACACAAAAGCGATGTCTGGGTCACAGCGGCAAATAAATCAATGCACTTATATAATCGATTAATTGTCCATTTTGCTTGAATTTCCATTGATGAAAGAACGAAAAAGTACGAAAGCCAAAAATAATAAAACGAGAACGAGTTTATTCCTCGAAGTTTTGATTGAAAATTTGATAAATGTGAAATATTTATAAAAAAATGAAAACTATTAAGGGATGAAAAATCGCGAGAATGAGAAAAAATCGTCGAGGCTACAAGAATAGTAAAAAAACAAAAAAAAGTACGAAAGCCAAAAATAATACAACAAGAACGAATTTGTTCCTCGAAGTTTTGATTGAAAATTTGATAAATGTGAAATATTTATTTAAAAAATTAGAACTAATTAGGGGATGAAAAATCGCGAGAAAGAGAAAAAACCGTCGAGGCTACAAGAATTATAAAAAAAAAAAGTACGAAAAAAAGTTTATTAGAAATCGTGAAGAATATTTAAAAATAAATTTTTAAAAATCTCAGTAGAAAAAGTTAAGTAGTTAAAGTTGGAAAGTCTTTTTCTCACAATCATTGAATTTGCTGGGATAAAGATCGATGGAAATTTGTCGACGACTTGGAATTTTTTCGCTCGTTGCATGAAGCGAAAATGAAAAAAAAAAAAAATGAATGGAGCAAAAGAAAAGATGAGAAAAAATTTATGAAAAATGTTCTCAGAGAGTTTATGTTAATGCTCGCTGCGCATTACATCGGATGAAAAATTTCGCCAGCGTATGCTAAAATGAGAGATAAGAAAATATTCGAGAGATTTTCCAAGCACAATAGTCAAATAATTCTGTGAGAAGAAGGTCCAGGAAATAATTCAAAGATAAGATAAGAAGCGAGAGAATGGAAAAAAGGATTGCTGATAGGATACAAAGTTTTTATTTTTCACGAGAATTATCGCTGATCCTTGTCAGTTTCGGTTAGATTACTCGTAAAAAAAAAAAAAAATCCATTCAATGGCCTGAATTTCCATTGAAATGCTAATGAAAAAGTCTTCTTGTAATATTAGGATAAACAGGAGAAAGAAAAAAAAAAATTCAAAAAAATAATAATTTCACTATCTGGCATTTTTTTTTCTCAAGAGAAATTAATAAACTGGAGAATAAATATTAAAATAAAATATTTGTTGTTTTCGGTAATTCGTACGGACAAGGGAGGGAGCGAGGGAGAGAGAGAAAAGCTTTTAATTCTATTGGAGATGTAAAAATAATTGTTCGCCACTCCCTGTCTTCGAGAATTTTCTCAGCACATTTTTTCTTCCCTTGCTGTTATTTTTTTTTTTTTTCTGCTATACGATGAAAAAAAAAACACTCAGGAAAATCAACGGATCTGTGTGGAGTATCATCGTGGTTTGAAAATATATTTGCACAAATAATCGGACAAAAGGATTTATTTATCGTTGATTGTGTTTTATTTATAATAATTTTAGGCGCTTCCACGCAAAGCTCAATATTTATTCGTTAAATCGTTATTTTGCAAAAAGCTTGGCGAGAGAAAAATACGAGAGGCGGTGAGAAATTATTTATTTGCACTTTGTGCTTAAGCTTGACGCGAGAAAATTTGCTATACAATTTTTTTTTTAATTTTCCACTCACGAAAAACTAATTTTTATAACATTTTTTTTTTCCTCAACCTCTCGATTTTTCATTTTCTATCCATTTTTTTTTGTTTTTTTTTTTTTCAAACTCTCAATCGTGCAGAGATAAAATTTCGCATGGCGGATTATTTTTACGTCAATTTATGAAATTTTTTTCGACTTTGGTCAGATGCAAGTTTCACCGTAATTTTCCTTCTCACGTTGCTCCGTCGTTTGGCATTTTGCTCGACCATTTCGCTCTTGTATCACCAATGAGCATTTTTTCCTTTCGCATATCATGGCCGAGGGCTGTTCGATTGAATTTACTGGATCTTGTAAACTCGACGTACCATTTCGTTCGCCATTGTGATGATGATGATTTTCATTCTCGTCATCAGGCAGGAGCTGGTGATTCCTCGTATTTTCTAATTGGCACCTGCTGTATCCATACAGATGAAAAAAAAATCATTATAATTTTTCTCAATAATTTATTTTTTAATGATTTTTTAATTAAATTATTTTCTAAGTAGAAATTATTCCAAATAAAATTCAAAGTGTATTAAAAAATTCGGGACCCAATTATTATAGTAGAATGAGAAATTTTCAAAAGGGAATTATCGAATATAAAATTAATTAAATTAAATTAAAATAGTGAATTTAATTGAGTAATTTTTTTTTTATTTTTTTTTTACACAATTTAATTCGTGCAATTTAATTGTGAGAAAAAGAAAATCATTATAATTTTTCTCAATAATTTATTTTTTAATGATTTTTTAATTAAATTATTTTCTCAGTAGAAATTATTCCAAATAAAATTCAAAGTGTATTAAAAATATTCGGCACTCAATTATTATAGTAGAATAAGAAATTTTCAAAAGGGAATTATCGAATATAAAATTAATTAAATTAAATTAAAATAGTGAATTTAATTGAGTCATTTTTTTTTTATTTTTTTTTTACACAATTTAATTCAGGCAATTTAATTGTGAGAAAAAAAAATCATTATAATTTTTCTCAATAATTTATTTTTTAATGATTTTTTAATTAAATTATTTTCTCAGTAGAAATTATTCCAAATAAAATTCAAAGTGTATTAAAAATATTCGGCACCCAATTATTATAGTAGAATAAGAAATTTTCAAAAGGGAATTATCGAATATAAAATTAATTAAATTAAATTAAAATAGTGAATTTAATTGAGTCATTTTTTTTTTATTTTTTTTTTTACACAATTTAATTCAGGCAATTTAATTGTGAGAAAAAAAAATCATTATAATTTTTCTCAATAATTTATTTTTTAATGATTTTTTAATTAAATTATTTTCTCAGTAGAAATTATTCCAAATAAAATTCAAAGTGTATTAAAAATATTCGGCACTCAATTATTATAGTAGAATAAGAAATTTTCAAAAGGGAATTATCGAATATAAAATTAATTAAATTAAATTAAAATAGTGAATTTAATTGAGTAATTTTTTTTTTATTTTTTTTTTACACAATTTAATTCGTGCAATTTAATTGTGAGAAAAAGAAAATCATAATTTTTCTTAATAATTTATTTTTTAATGATTTTTTAATTAAATTATTTTCTCAGTAGAAATTATTCCAAATAAAATTCAAAGTGTATTAAAAATATTCGGCACTCAATTATTATAGTAGAATAAGAAATTTTCAAAAGGGAATTATCGAATATAAAATTAATTAAATTAAATTAAAATAGTGAATTTAATTGAGTAATTTTTTTTTTACATAAATAAATTGGTGCAATTTAATTGTGAGAAAAATAAAAATAAAAACTCACTTGACATTACGATTATTGTAGACACTTTGTACTCGTACAATTTGTGAATTTCTGTACGAGCCACAATGGCAAATTCCCATTTCTCTCATACTGTTCAAATCGGCCTCGGTATGATATATATTATGGTTGATTATTGTCGAGCAGCAAAGGGTCTCTTTGAAAGCTCGCCTGTACTTGGCACTCATGACATTGTACAATATCGGATTAATCGTCGTACTGAAATAATAGAGAGAACCAGCAAGTGGATAAAGCCATTCGTTTATCGTCGCGAATTTATTATTTTCGGCATAAACGTAGAGCAAACGTTGAATATGAAAAGGGGCCCAGCAGACAAAAAAAGTTACGACTACTGCACCTGAAAAAAAAAAAAAAAAAACAAATTTTTGATGGATTTTTTTTTTATCTAAAATTAACGTCTCGATTCTAAAATTTCGATTACAAGAAAAGTAAAAAAAAAATCAAAACAGAAAATGAGTAAAAAATGTACATACAAAAAGTTGAAAAAAAATCATAACACACAATAGAGAAAATAAATAATAATTATTTTTTTCGCGAATTTATTATTTTCATTATTATTAAATTATTAAATTAAATAATAATTAAATTATTATTATTATTATTTATAAAAAAAAATTGTGATGAAAAAAAATTATTGTTTTATTTTTTTAAATAAAATTGATCTCGATTCTAAAATCACGATTACACGAAAAGAAACAGAAAATAAGTAAAAAATGTATATAAAAGTAGTTGGAAAAAAATCATAACAAATATTAGAGAAAATAAATTATAATTTTTTTTTTTAAATTTATTTATTTACTCACTGAGCATTCTAATTATCGCTTTGCGAGATTGAGATGGTCTCGTTTCACCATGAATTGTCCCGTCTATCCTGTGACCGAGTGTCGTCCTCTGTATTGCTATGCCCATGTGAATATACAGCCACATTATTAATATCATGGGAATGAGAAAAAATATAAAACAGCTCATCTCGTATAGTGGAAATCGTGGCATATTCAGCATAGCACAGACTGCTGATTTTTTCGAAATATTTTTCGAGCCTTTGGAATTTGAAAAAAAAAACAAAATTTAATTAACAAAAAATTCAAAAACATTTAGATTAATTTTTTTAATTTTCCCCTCGATGATTATTAAAGTAAAAAAAAATGTACATGACTTCGTGGAGAATTTACATACATTTTTTTTACTATCTTTAAAAATGGCAAAGGAAAAAGTTAAAATGAAAAAAAAAAATGGCGACCCTTAAACCTCGTACATGGCTTCGTGAAGAATTTGCATACATTTTTTTTACGATCTTTTGTCAAAGGAAAAAGTTAAAAAAAAAAAAAAAAACGGCAAATATCGAGACGATACTCTATATATTCACTTCGTAAACTGCTCTCGTTTCCAGGAGGGCTTCCGGCTGCCTGAGTTTTATACGTGAAAACGTTTTCATACTTTGCATAATCCGAGACGATATCTCAGGCATTAGCATCGTACATTCGCTTTATACCGATTCATATATATATATATATATATATATGTATATGAATATATATATATATTGTTTTATAGTAAATCCAAACGTAAAATTATAAACTGTAAAATTATCCATAGTGATTTATTGGAAAAAGGTGCAATTTTTTTTTTTTTTTTTTATATTTCGAAAACTTTTTTTCATTTTATTTTTTATTTTTTTAATTCCAATTTTACAACGACAAAAAAAACAAATATAATCTTAGACAATATAATATCATATATCGATAAAAGAGAATAAAATTCTTATAAAAAAAAAAACAAAAATGATAATTTCGTAATTTTACTCACCGGGAGGCCATTCGACGTAATTGACCTCGGTGTACCAGCAAAATGGAATAGCAAAAACTAATGCAACGATCCAGGCAGCTACGATGATGAACATGTGTCGTTTTAGACCACTCATAACGTAGAGACGAAGAGGATGACATATTGCCAAGTACCTTAAAATTTTCAAAAAATTGCATGAAAAACTCGAGTAGAATAAAAAAAAAAAAAAAAAAAAATTTAAGGGTAAGGATTTAATTTTGTTCAAGGATCTCACCTCTCCAACGAGAATGCCACTATCGTCAATACGGAGACGTACGAAGACCTTGAAAAATATACACATATTGTGGGGTTGTACGATAAGGGTTGACGACGTCTCATTTTAATTTTTGCATTAAATCATTTTTGCAAAAAATATATATATATATATAAAATAAATAAAAATTGAAAATATATCATAATTTATCGTATCGCAAATATATTAAATTTACTCACATTTCGGAGACGAAAGCTCGTCCTTTGCAAACAATTAAGCCAAGTTCCCAAGGATATTGTTGCCAAAAAACCCAAAGTTCGTTCGGTAAGCCTGAAATGAGAGAGGAAAAAATTCATCCCCCTATTTTAAATAATGAGCAGAGAAAAATTATATAAAAGTATAATAATAATAATAATAATTCATAAAACGTGTTATTTTAATTATTTTCTCGACCAACGAACCACAAATGGTACGAATATTTCACAGAGAGCATTTAATGATATTCACACACACGATTGGATTATTTCTTCTTCCTGTTTTTGCCATTCAAAATTCAGGGAGAAAAAAAAATCTCAAATCTTGCACAGGATGATCTTTTATTAAATTTTTTCATTCGTTTTAATCATCAATTTTGCACATCATTTTTTGATAATTTTTATCTGGTTTTTTTAATTGTTATTTTTTATTAATAATGTCGATCACCATGAAAATTGTTTTTTTAGTCAAAATTTTGAAAAATTCCTCGAGACTTGTATCGAATAGATGAGAATAATTTATATACACTTGCATTTCCCACTGGCTTTAAGCCAATATATCCAATCCATAAATCAGTCCTGCCATGTCTATATCTGCATACAAATAGAGATCAAGTGAAAATGTACGAGTACAGTCGGACATTTTAACTATTTTCTCTCTCTCTCTCTTTCTTTCTCCTGTGGCACATTTTTTTCTCGGATTTCAGCAAAATTGCACTGCACTCGCTGGTTCAGTTGGATAGATCAAGTGAAAATGCACGAGTATAGTCGGACATTTTCACTATTTTCTCTCTCTCTCTTTCTCCTGTCGTCCAATTTTTTTTTGGATTTCAGAATAATTGCATCGCACTCGGTGATTCAGTTGGATGTAAAAAAAAAAAATTAAAAAAAAATTTATCCGTTAGAATTTTGCAAAATTGAGCATTTCCCATTCACATGATAAAACTTCGTAAATAATTTGAGAATTTTCAAGGACATTGTCCCGAATCTCGTATAATATACGCGATTAACTTTGCGAGAGATTTAAAAAAAAAAAATTGGACAACGAGCGACATACAAATATAGATCAAGTGAAAATGCACGAGTATAGTCAGACATTTTCACTACTCTCTCTTTTTTTCCTGTCGCCCAAATTTTTTTTGGATTTCAGAAAAATTGCATTGCACTCGCTGGTTCAGTTGGATGTAAAAAAAAAAATTAAAAAAAAATTTTATCCGTTAGAATTTTGCAAAATTGAGCATTTCCCATTCATACGATAAAACTTCGTAAATAATTTGAGAATTTTCAAGGACATTATCCCGAGTCTCGTATAATATACGCGATCAACTTTGCGAGAGATTTAAAAAAAAAAAATTGGACAACGAGCGACATACAAATATAGATCAAGTGAAAATGCACGAGTATAGTCAGACATTTTCACTATTTTCTCTCTCTCTTTTTTTCCTGTCGCCCAAATTTTTTTTGGATTTCAGAAAAATTGCATTGCACTCGCTGGTTCAGTTGGATGTAAAAAAAAAAATTAAAAAAAAATTTTATCCGTTAGAATTTCGCAAAATTGAGCATTTCCCATTCATATGATAAAACTTTGTAAATTGTCCCATATTGACGCTTCTTTCTGGTTATAAATCGCTTGTTTACGATAATTTGAGAATTCTCAAGGACATTATCTCGAATCTCGTATAATATGCGCGATTAATTTTGCGTGAGATTAAAAAAAAAAAAAAAATTCAACAACGAACGTTTTATATACATGATCACGATGTTTATACGCAAAGTTTCCATATAACGTACTCATCTTGAGTGTTATTGGAACTTTGCGAGTCTTCTGAGAAACTTGCAATATCATCTATATATATATATTGCGTCACGTACCCTTACACTATCATATATATGCTACATACATATACATGACGCTATATATATATATATATATATAGCGTCATGTCCCTTTATACTTTCATATATATATATATATATATATATATATATATATATATATATATATATATATATATATTATATATATATGTATATATATATTTGAAAGTATAAGGGTACGTTACGGTAGTAGAAAGCAATAATCGCAACAAAAATAAATGTGACAATTTCAACCATCTCGTGAGACATCCTCAGAGTATATATGAAAAAGAATATCAAGGATAAAAAGGTCTCTCTTTGTACCTCCGCAATTTATCGCTCTCTCTCTCTCTCTCTCTCTCTCTCTCTCTCTCTCTCTGCAGTGTCTTGAACCATAAATATAAAATTGTGCTGAGAAATGGAAAAGTAGAATAAGCAAAAGTAGCTGACTATCACTAAATCTTCTTTTTTTTTTTTTTTATGAGATAAATTGGCGGAATTTTTTTTTTTCCCCCACCTCTCTTTTTCCAATCGTATGGGTAAAAAATCAACGACGACGATATACAGAGCGAAAGTGAAAGTAAAAAAAGTGAGATCGCTCTGATAATAATTTAGCAGGCATCGCACTCGTGGTGATTAAATGACCGAACGACAGACGAAAAGAAAATGTGGAAGAAAAAAAAAAGTAACAAAAAATATTGGATGTGACTGTCGTCGGACTCCCCGAATGGAAGAGATTTGCCAACAAGTCGATATAAATTGTCATCCTGAGGCGACGATTTTTTTTTTTTTTTTTTTTTTTCTACCATCAGCCTGGGGTCGTAAAAAATATCATTGAATTTTAAGATCGTAACTCGTGACTGGGGAAAGATATAAAAAAAAAAAAAAAAGCAACTCAAACATTATCTTGCATCAAAACGCTGACCCAAATTTGATTTTAATTATTTAAAAAATATAATTGTTTATTATATATAGCAATATTTATCGTCGAGAATAATAATCAAATTTTATTTTGGGTTAATTTTGGAAATTGAACAACAAAAAAATTGTTTATTATATATAGCAATATTTATCGTCGAGAATAATAATCAAATTTTATTTTGGGTTAATTTTGAAAATTGAACAACAAAAAAATTGTTTATTATATATAGCAATATTTGTCGTCGAGAATAATAATCAAATTTTATTTTGGGTTAATTTTGAAAATTGGACAACAAAAACAAATTATTTACTCTCATTTTTTAGATTTTTATTAGTTTTCACTTTTAGTATAAACGATACAATTTTTTTACGATGTACAACTCTTTCCAGGATTAATCGCATTTTAAAGGGTAAATTTATCGTGATTTATCTCTTTCGCGATCTCACTACAGCTTCATTCTCGTTCAGATGAAAACGCACACGAAAAAGTGCAGTGAAGGTCAACTTGGCGTCATACTCAGTGGGGCGGCGTGTATATATACATATATGTATATATATATATATATAACTTGGCGTCATACTCAGTGGGGCAGCGTGTATATATACATATACGTGTATATATATATATATATATATATACATATATATATATATAATAGACTTGATAAATTTACTCGTGGCGTGAGCTGGGTCAAAATTTTTATTGCATGTATAACTATGTATATATGATACATATAAGCTTGTCCACATAATTACAAGCGGCGTCGCATTATCTTGTCCGAGTTGGCGATAAGCTCGCAGTGACAACGGTAAAACTTTTGGTGACAAATAACGTTCATAATATTACCCTCGTCGATTATACACGAACATTAAGAGTTCACGAAACGATTATAACCATTCAGATTATATCCGAATCGAGAACGTCACGCGATATTGAAATTTCACGCGAAAGGGCGAGCAAAGGTTACAAAAAAAAAGGGGGGGTTTTCATTAAATAACAAATATTTCATTAAATACGAAAATTTGACGTCGTTCAATTTTTATTGACCAAATATTTCAAGATAAAATAATTATTTAAGTTAAAGAGCTCGTTCGATTTTTTATTTATTTATCCAAGTATAAATAATTCGTTAAAAAAATATGCAGAATTTAGGCCATTAATCGTGATGACATTTTTTGAAATTAAAAAAAAAATCTATTATGGGAATCAGCGAGCATGAATTAAATTTGAGGGATTTTGCGAGATTAGGATAAAAAAAATAGAAATGGAGCAAGTAAAACGCGTGTTATATATATATATCTCAAATTCATCGAGAATGTCTCACATATTTCCCGAGGTATATAAATTTTCTCTCGGCTCTCACCCCCTTCACACTCGTCCTTATTCCACTTCTCGTTGAGCCAATTCGACCAATCACCCCCTCGACTACTGTAACTCGTGATCCGATTCAATGTCGAATGAAATTCTTACCAGGGTGTCGGCTTGAGAAAGCGATCAGAATTCAGACAGGATATGAGGGGATGAAATTGATTAGTAGTTCGATTCCGTTTTGGTCAGACACGAGACAGAACAAATTTTTTATTCTCCATTTAAAGAAAATTAACGAATGGATTTCTTTTTAATCGTTAAATGAGATTTTACGGTTAATTTTAACGCTGCTAAATAATTGAAGAGAATTTAAGTAGCGTATCCTCGGTTTAGTCAGACATGGCAGAAGCGAGCTGTGATTCATTTTTTAATTTATAATTGTTAGAAACGATTTAAAAAAAATCGTTTTATAAAATAAAATGTTTTACTTTCTACAGTTTAGGATACAAATTGAATCACAAACTTTCGAAAAAAAAATAACGTTCATTTCAACCCAGATTATTATTATTTTTTTTTTTTTGAAAAATAGTCAAGTTATTTCAACGATAAATTCAACGAGTCTCAAATTCAATTTTATTGTGCATTTCATCAAAATTTTACTAATTAATTCAAAGTTTTCTTTCAATCCTCGAACAAAAAAAAAAAGGTACCAAAATAATTTGAGTATTTATATAAAACATGAAACGAGTGAAATTCAGTAGTGCAGCTCTGCATTGGTCAGACGAGAAGCATCGACTCGTTTATCCAACTCAGAATCTATTGAATTAATTTTTTTTTCAATTCAAGAATTTATGTTCAAGAGAACTTCTTAAGGTCGATGAAAAAAAAAATGTTTGGCAAGCTCATTTTTTTTTTCTTAATTTGTTTATTGCAACAAAAGTCCCTTGGCCAAAAAAGTCGAAAAGGCTCATATAGTGTGTGAAAAAAAAAAAAGAAAGTCGTATTTTTCTTTAGCACGTCTGGTATTATGTGAGTTGTCGGCCTCTTGGAATCCTTTCCTTTGAGACTTTCGACTGAGATACGTGACAAAGTGCCGAATATCATCAGAGTACCATAGACTCTCGAGGGATTTCAGCGATGGGTCTGAGGAAATTCGAGAAATAGAGCTAGAGTTGGTGGCAGTGAAGCATAATGGGTCCCTTGCGCTCGTAATTGTTAATTACACGCACGCACACACAACCACCCACAGGGGGGAGGGAGGGAGGGAGGGGAGGGGAGGGTAGAGAGAGAGAGAAAAGGGGAGAGGGGAGAGAGAGAGAAGGGCAGAGGGGGGGGGGAGATGAGTGTAATGGGAAGAGGGGGGGGGGGGGGGGTAAATGGGTAGAGAGGGGGGAGAGAGGGGGGGGGGAGAGACGCAAACTAGGCAGTTTAGTCGACCTCACGTATCATTCACTTTGATTTATCACTCATAGTAACGAACTAAATATATATGGGAGGAATCCTGCTGTTTCCCCAAAATGTATAGCGGCTTAACAGAGCAGTTTAGAGGTCATTTCCAACAGAGACCCGAATATACATTGTGCGTCTACTGTTCCAACCAGATGCAGATCGATGTCCTCATACAAATTTACCTCACGATTTCAACTAAGAGCCATAAATAAAATTCCCCTTTTATCACTCGATGATGATTTATTTTTAACCCTCTTGGCAATAAACGGAATTTTTTTCCCAAACAGGTATCACGTGCTTATAGCCAGGCACTCGGATAGTCGAATATTCACAAGTTAATTTAAGAAATTTAAGAAATTTTAATAATATTCTCAAGTTTTTTTTTTTATCAACATTTTAATAATTATTCAAGCTAAATTAATTTGAGGGAAAAGACGATTATTGAAGAAAATATTACCCAGTCCAATAAGGATAAAAATAATAATAATGGTTTTATGACCACCATAAATCATTATAACTATTATAAATGGATGTGAAAAAAATTGTAAAATTTTAAAAACTCTAAAAGTTATACAATAATAAGAATTGTAATTCGTTAAATTTTTTTTTTTTCTTTTATCGTACAATTGTTAATATGGTTTATGGCAGAAAATGTATGTGTGCGTGTGTGTGAGTGAATACAATTTTATGACAATCAGATATCAATTAAATCTGGCGAATTAAAATTAGATTGAATGTAGGAAAATTGATTTCTCGAGAAAATGATTAAAAAAAAAAAAAACACACTCGGATTAATTTTCCTCGTTGAAAGATAAAAAAAAATGATTTTTTTAACGGTATTAATGACGATACGTGCACGTGAAATAAATGACGAAAAATCACAGAGGGTGTGAGAACGAACGTAAATTACTTGGAGTGTCGAGTCACCCTGGAAACTTTTTTTTTTTTTTGCTTCTCTCGTTTTTGTCGTTACGAGTGACATTTGGTTTTTTTTTTTTTTTTTGCCTTTTTCCTTTACGACTCCCTCCAGGTTTTCCGACTTCATTTTGTGACCTTGATCTCCTTCTCTCATACTCTTCCTGCACACACGTTCGCCAATTTCACATCTCGACCCCAAACTTTTCTACCATCTCATCGGATTTTTTTTTTTTTTCTTTTTTTTATGCCGCATCACCACCAACCCTTAAAATTCTTCCTTTTGTGCTCTGAGAAGACTTCGCTGTGTTTTCCCTCATCTCTGGAAATTTTTCCACGTATACACGCGTGTTCGATATAATATTTCACAAGAGCTTTTATTCTTCTCGTTTATTTTTTATTTAAATATCGAAAATTTTCAATCTCCCGAAATTATTTTTGTACGCGAAAATTTAGCCGGAAAATTGGACTCATTTTTCGTTAAAAATTGAGACAAAATATTTAATGTAAGAGAGTTGAGCTTTTTCACCAATTCACCAAGCGTGATTCTCCCATCGAATTACTTGATGAATTTTAATTAAATTATAAATTGAGATAAAAAATTAGAATTAAATAATTAGAGTTGAGCTTTTTAGCCGAGATTTAAAATTTATTCGGTAAATGACGCATAATAAAAATTTGACGAAGGCTTGAAAACCCCTAAGAAAATTCTTGCGCCAAAAATTTACAAAATTCCTTAAGGGTTTCTAAAAAAAAAAAAAAAAAAACAGAACGTTAAATTTTTGCATCTTCTAATCTCGATGTTTTTTCGCAAATTTAATCTCGCCAAGACTGATTCTCCCATCGAATAACTTGAGGAATTTTAATTAAGTTAAAAACTCGGATATGTGGAAGCACTTAAAATGCCTCGTGTCTATTTATGCCAACTAAATATTTAAAAATAAAATAAAACGTCTCTCTAAAATTATCGATTCTACGAAGCCTAAATCGACTTATATTGTTATAAATATATAATTCGATCGTTTCTCTCGTAGTCTTTCACTCGGTTGTACTTTACACGATTTTTCACTTTAGTATCTGGTGCGAGGTCGCTATAAAAATTGCCGCACTTGGGTCAAGCTGCGACTGTCGCCAGTCGAACAGAAAGATACATAAAGAAAAAAGGGGGAGAGAGAGAGAGAGAGAGAGAGAGAGAGAGAGAGAGAGAGAGAGAGATGGCAGAGACATAAAAAGAGAGAGGGGGAGAGGGGGGTGAAATTTTCACACCCTGTTATTTATATGATTTAGCAAAGCCGCTTTTCCTCTAAATCCTCGCCAGAGTGCGCTTAGCCCACTCGTTAATTTCAGCTAGTGGTAATGGAGCGTAGCGAGACAGACGCATGCGACGTTGATTCGACCTTTCGGTATATAGTATACTCATCGTTTTTTATTCGAACTTCGCCGAAATTTCTGCCTATTCCCAAGGTCACAAAAACACGACCGAGTGGACTCGAGGATGTTATTGTACGTTTCACAGTAAATTACCGTTTTCGTAATTGTGCTCTCTGCGTTTCCTCATGTTTATGTATATATATATATATATATACATAAACATGAGGAAACGCAGAGAGCACAATATATATATATATATATATATATATATATATATATATATCATCCCAAAACTCCGCGAAACTTTAGTGAGTCAGTCCCAAGAATTGAGAAAAACACATTTTCATAATAACTCATGAAAATCGCGATTTTCAAAGTCATCATAACTAATTGAAAATTGAGAAAAACACATTTTCGTAATAACTCATGAAAATTGTGATTTTCAAAGTTATAATAACTCATGAAAATCGCGATTTTCAAAGTCATAATAATTAATTGAAAATTGAGAAAAACACATTATCATAATTTTTCGTTCAAATTTTCGACCAAAATAAATGTACAAAATTTATATATAAATATTTATATGAATTAAAACAATTCAAATTTTCATAAGCTATATATATAGTGACAGATATTGGTAATTATCGGTATTGGATCAGTATAATAATCCTAAATAGGTCAATTAATATAATGGATGGGAGAAGATACGTAAATGGAATTATAATCTCACCGAGTACCAGCAGCATTAGATCCGAAACAGCGAGGCTGAATAGGTAATGATTTGTGGCTGTTTGCATTGTAGGATTTCTAATGATAACTGCACACGTGACCGCATTACCAAACACCCCGGTAATAAAAATTAATAAATAAATCACCGTTATTGGTAAAACAAGTTTGAGTGGTAAACGTTTTGGTCCAAGAATACTTTCCAAAAATTGATCCTCCGTTAAATTTTCATAATTTGTAAAATTCAACATTAGTATTGGTAATTTATTCATGTCTTCCATATTCCTCGGTATTTTTTATTCCTCGATATTTTTTATCCCTCGATATTTATATAAATCGTAATAATAATTAATATTTTATATATGGATTTATCGTCATTTGTCACTGTGGCTAAATTACAATTTACATCGAAAGCACTCGCGAACCAGATTATCAACTGAATCAATTTATCACCACAAAGGCTATAAATTTATATTATTTTTTTATTTATTTTTAGTGAAAATTCACTGATGACCTTTGACCGATTTCCCCAAAACTGTGGATATTTTTATTTTTATGGGTTAAGGGATAGAGGGTGGGATCAAGGGAGAGCATAACAATATTCAATATTCTATATATGGATTTATCGTCATTATTCACTGTGGCTAAATTACAATTTACATCGAAAGCACTCGCGAACCAGATTATCAACTGAATCAATTTATCATCACAAAGGCTACAAATGAAAAATTACACGCAATACAGATATATTATTATTGATTCACCAATTCAATTAATGTATCATTAATTATCACTGATAGAGTTTGGTCATTATTATTTTTATTATTTTTAGTGAAAATTCGTTGATGACCTTTGACCGATTTCCCCAAAACTATGGATATTTTTATTTTAATAATAATTAATAATTTTTTTTTTTTCTTACATTAGTCACGATTGCTTTATATTTTTCAAAAATTCTAAAAAACACGTTTGAGATAAACGAAAGGAAAATGGGCTGGGAAAATTCACTGACGACCTTTAAACGGTTTTCACAAAAGTAACGATATTTTTGATTAATAATAATTAATAAGATTTTATTTTTATTTTTTTAGTAAAAATTCACTGATGACCTTTGACCGATTTTCCCAAAAATATCGATATTTTAGATTAATAATAATTAATATTTTTTTTTTTTTCTTACATTAGTCACGATTGCTTTATATTTTTCAAAAATTCTAAAAAACACGTTTGAGATAAACGAAAGGAAAATGGGCTGGGAAAATTCACTGACGACCTTTAAACGGTTTTCACAAAAGTAACGATATTTTTGATTAATAATAATTAATAAGATTTTATTTTTATTTTTTTAGTAAAAATTCACTGATGACCTTTGACCGATTTTCCCAAAAATATCGATATTTTAGATTAATAATAATTAATATTTTTTTTTTTTTCTTACATTAGTCACGATTGCTTTATATTTTTCAAAAATTCTAAAAAACACGTTTGAGATAAACGAAAGGAAAATGGGCTGGGAAAATTCACTGACGACCTTTAAACGGTTTTCACAAAAGTAACGATATTTTTGATTAATAATAATTAATAAGATTTTATTTTTATTTTTTTAGTAAAAATTCACTGATGACCTTTGACCGATTTTCCCAAAAATATTAATATTTTAGATTAATAATAATTAATATTTTTATTTTTTATTTTTTTACATTAGTCACGATTGTTTTATATTTCTCAAAAATTCTAAAAAAACACGTTTGAGATAAACGAAAGAAAAATGGGCTTAAAATTTGATGCAAGTTAGCTCGTGTGTTTAGAAGAAAATGGATAACAGAGACGCGCACATAAGTAGCTAAACGGCACAGAGATAAAAGTATCTCGCAAAACACTCGCGTCTCGCAGGACCGCGAGCGAGTGGCGGGATATCGTGATTGCGCCGGTTCACCCTTCGGGGGGTTGGCGCGTCGCGCGTTTCGTCCACCACGCAGCTGACCATTTTTTTTTATATTTCTACCCTTGTCGCCTTTTCTACAAAAAAAAAAAAAAACCCCCATTAGAATGTTCAAAATCGTGATGATTAAAATTATAAATAAAATCATCAAAAAATTTAATTAAAATATTTTTTTTATTTAGATTAAATTTTAAATAAAATTAAAATTTTTTTAACAGATAATTATTTTCTTTTATAATATTATTGTAGTATTAAAAATAAATTTTAGCAACGAAAAATTAAATAAAGTATTTTAGGAATTTTTAATAATAAATTAATATTTTTTTTTTTTTGGTTTTTTTTTTTTTTTTTTTAATTATTCTGTTAGGCTCAAAGTTTTTTCATTATTGCCAAGTTCTTCCATCGTTTTTTATACAATCGCCCAAAATCAGCAGAGTATTATATCGTCAGGACACCACGAGAACATTATTTCAACTCCCACTTAAGCACCGACTTAACGAGTCTCGAGGGGGATGAGCCAGAGAGAACTCGAGCTTTAGGGGTGGATTCTCACGAATTTTGTGCCTGCGATCCTGTAGAGGACGAAAAGTCGAGCAGATAACATACTACATTACACGTGGTGACATATATATATGTATATATATATATATATATATGTATGTATATGTGTGTATATATATATATATATATATATATATATATATATATATATGTATATATGTATGTATGTATATATATATATGTATATATGTATGTATGTATATATACATATAGAGAGAGAGAGAGATATTTTCTATATTCTCTGTTCTCTTCTTTGTACGTGAACAGACTGTAGGAGTTCTTGAGTTTTAAATGCGAGCACGCCACATGAGAATTCACCCTCCGCGAAAATTTACGACCCTAATGTCCTACTCGAACAGACTATGCACTTGAAATAAAATTTCACACTATTTATATTGCCTGTATAAACAGTAATAAAAATAAAGCACATTTTTCAGATTTTTTAAGAGTTTTTAAGAAAATAAGTAGCACTTTGCGATTAGGGGATGAAAAGATAAGAGGCTCTAAAAAAGATTTAAAAATCAATTTTTGTATAAACATTTTTTGGGGATTTTTATACAGCAATGAGGCTATTTTTTTTTTTTGGAAAATGAGTTTTTTTGTCTTTTTTTTAATTACTCGAGATTTATTTTTTAATATTTTTTATTTTTTTAAATATAAATGTGAGAAGAGACGTAAAATTTTTAAATATATTCTCCACGTCCTTGTAGTCTCGCGTGAAGAAAAATTGAATTTCATATTTATGCCTTTACGTCTCGAATTTCTGTGTATAATTTATCATGTCTCAGATCATCATTGAATTTTCTTCAATATTATGCGAAATATCGAAAATGCAATATAACGGAGATAATAAATTTATCTTCGGACGTATCGGATCTCGTCGTATCAGCAAAAATATTTTTCCTCGCTCATGTGACAATTTCGAGAAGGGGAAAAAAAAAGTTTCAATATAAAGAAACGAATGACTTATTTCTCTGGTGAAACAAATCATTTTTGACTCCAGGAGCGATTTTTCTCTAAAAAAAAACACATTTTGAAATTAAGGGTACTAATATTAATGTGAGATGGAAAATGGAAAAAAATAATTTGGTTTGTCATTTATTCCGATGAAACTTACTTTCTCACTTTCTGATGAAATTTACCTCTAGATTTTTTGAAATTTTTTTTTGTCTCAATCCTCCTCGACAGGCTCCACCACTAAAATCTCTTTTTCAATTTTTTCAATTCTGTCTGTCTGGTGTATTTGCGGTAACGAATTTTTTAAAGTTTTCTCAATTATCTGAGAATCTTGAAAAGTTTCCACTTTTTCAGTATTTTCTTTGAAATATTTTTCATTGCTTTCAGTCGAGATGCCTTGAGCATCGCTCGTCAATTTCACGATAAAGTGAATTATTTCTTTTTTGCTCTTGATGATATTTTCAATTCTATCCTCGTATAATTTATTCCAGTTACTGTTTGGAGAAAAATTAATTTATATAATTTGAATTTTTTTTTTTTTCATTCTCGAGATTGAATATATTTTTGCTTAAATTAGTTTTTTTTTTTATAAATTAATAAAATACTCGTTATCCTCTATCACTGATATAATTTATTCCAGTTACTGTTTGAAGAAAAATTCATTTATATAATTTGAATTTTTTTTTTTTCATTTTCGAGATTGAATATATTTTTGCTTAAATTAGTTTTTTTCTTTTTTTTCTAAATTAATAAAATACTCATCCTCTATCGCTGATATAATTTATTCGAGTTACTGTTTGAAGAAAAATTCATTTATATAATTTGATTTTTTTTTTTTTTTCATTTTCGAGATTGGATATATTTTTGCTTAAATTAGTTTTTTTCTTTTTTGCTTAAATTATTTTTTTTTTCTAAATTAATAAAATACTCGTTATCCTCTATCACTGATATAATTTATTCCAGTTACTGTTTGAAGAAAAATTCATTTATATAATTTGAATTTTTTTTTTTTCATTTTCGAGATTGAATATATTTTTGCTTAAATTAGTTTTTTTTTTTCTAAATTAATAAAATACTCGTTATCCTCTATCACTGATATAATTTATTCCAGTTACTGTTTGAAGAAAAATTCATTTATATAATTTGATTTTTTTTTTTTTATTCCCGAGATTGAATATATTTTTGCTTAAATTAGTTTTTTTTTCTAAATTAATAAAATACTCGTTATCCTCTTTCACTGATATAATTTATTCCAGTTACTGTTTGAAGAAAAATTCATTTATATAATTTGAATTTTTTTTTTTTTTCATTTTCGAGATTGAATATATTTTTGTTTAAAATAGTTTTTTTCTTTTTTTTCTAAATTAATAAAATACTCATCCTCTATCACTAATATAATTTATTCGAGTTACTGTTTGAAGAAAAATTCATTTATATAATTTGTTTTTTTTTTTTTTTTTTCATTTTCGAGATTGGATATATTTTTGCTTAAATTAGTTTTTTTCTTTTTTTTCTAAATTAATAAAATACTCATCCTCTATCACTGATATAATTTATTCGAGTTACTGTTTGAAGAAAAATTCATTTATATAATTTGATTTTTTTTTTTTTTTTCATTTTCGAGATTGGATATATTTTTGCTTAAATTAGTTTTTTTCTTTTTTGCTTAAATTATTATTTTTTTTCTAAATTAATAAAATACTCGTTATCCTCTATCACTGATATAATTTATTCGAGTTACTGTTTGAAGAAAAATTCATTTATATAATTTGATTTTTTTTTTTTTTTTCCATTTTCGAGATTGGATATATTTTTGCTTAAATTAGTTTTTTTCTTTTTTTTCTAAATTAATAAAATACTCATCCTTTATCACTGATATAATTTATTCGAGTTACTGTTTGAAGAAAAATTCATTTATATAATTTGATTTTTTTTTTTTTTTCCATTTTCGAGATTGGATATATTTTTGCTTAAATTAGTTTTTTTAAATATTTTTTTCTAAATTAATAACATACTTGTTATCCTCTATCACTGGCTTGTGAACTTGACAAGTCTCAATCTCGAAGGGTGCCGGATAAAGTCGCGGATCCATCAGAGTATCGAAGGGAGATATTAACATAATTATTATGCCCATTAGGAAAAACCATCCAATAATCTAAAAGACCAATTTTAATTTGTTCATAATTAAATAATATTTTTTTGTCTCATAATTAAATAATATTTTTTTGTCTCATAATTAATTAATATTTTTTTGTCTCATATTTATTTAATATTTTTTTTAAATTGACAATTAAATAATTTATATTGTACTTGAGTGGTCATTTCAAGTGACGTTAATTTTTCATAAATTGCTGCCAGTATACACATTAATAATTCCACAAGTGGCTCAGCCACGAACCATACAAATTTCCGAATATAAAAAATCAAATTAATAAATGTCAGCTTTCCCATAATTTTTTCATCTGATCAAACTTTTATTTAACGATTTTCGCCAATTCATGATTTTAGGTTATGCAAAATTTTAACCAGAATTTTTGACATGCCTCAAAAATTCGGGGACCTTCGATCTTATTTTGTTGTCAATTAATAATAATTATTTTTTGACTGTTCATTAAATCACAAACGAATAATATTTTTCACTCAATTTCCATTTATTTTTTTACACTACCAATTTGATTTATTTTATTTTTTTATTAATAAAAGTTTGAGACACTTTAAATATTAATTAAACTTAAAATTCATGCAATATGAGAAAAAAATATTTTTTCTATTTTTTTTCCTATCTCTCCTCCATTCATAAATCCATCCATTATTCATGTTTATTATGTTCACGTTGGCGAAAAGTGAGACTGGTCCACAATTCTGTTCTTCCTGATTCTCATTCGTTTCATTTATTAATTTCCGCAATGGGACGCAAAAAAAAAAGTTTATCGTGATGGCGCGGATTTGTTCGGTCCATTTGTTGATACGCAATACCATATAAACTACGCTATTACGTATATTCCATGTATACGTGAAAAAAAAACAAAAAAAAACCTCGTTTGTGTCAGCCCATAGATCGCGAAAAAAAAATAATTTGTTTTAATGGCGATGAATAAATTGTCACCCCTCTGTGCTGCGTTAGTAAAAATAGTACCATTATTTTTTATCAATAAGAATGACGCATTAAAAAAAAAAAAAAAAAAAATACAACCATGTTTGTATCAGCCCATACATTGCGAAAAAAAAATGATTTGTTTTAATGGCGATGAAAAAATTGTCACCCCTCTGTGCTGCGTTGGTAAAAAAAAGTACCATTATTTTTTATTGATACCAAATTAAATTTAAAAACAGAAAAAAAATAAAAAAATAGCACCCCTAAATATTAAAAAAAAAATATTAATAATTTATTTATTTATTATTTATTAAATTGTTTTTTATTTTTATAAATGGTATTTCTCCATCTGAATATTAATATGGCTAATAATATGAATATTAATAAATTTTAAAAAAATAATAATAATAATTTTTTATTTATTTTTATAAATGGTATTTTTCCATCTGAATATTAATATGGCGGATCCTGAATGGTTTCTCACGTCCCGTGCACATTTACCACGTTAACGCAAAACAACCCTTATTTTTTATTGATAATAAATTAAATTTTTAAAAAATAATAATAATTATTATTTATTTAATTATTTATTTATTTTTTATAAATGGTATTTCTCCATCTGAATATCAATATGGCTAATAATATGAATATTAATAAATTTAAAAAAAATAATAATAATAATTTTTTATTTATTATTTATTTAATTATTTATTTATTTTTTATAAATGTTATTTCTCCATCTGAATATTAATATGGCGGATCCTGAATGGTTTCCCACATCCCCTGCACATTTACCACGTAAACGCAAAACTACCCTTATTTTTTATTGATAATAAATTTAATTTAAAAAAAATAATAATAATATTTTTTTATTTATTATTTATTTAATTTTTTATTAATTTTTATAAATGGTATTTCTCCATCTGAATATTAATATGGCGGATCCTGAATGGTTTCCCACATCCCATGCACATTTACCACGTTAACGCAAAACTACCCTTATTTTTTATTGATAATAAATTAAATTTAAAAAAAATAATAATAATAATTTATTATTTATTATTTATTTATTTTTATAAATGGTATTTCTCCATCTGAATATTAATATGGCGGATCCTGAATGGTTTCTCACGTCCCGGGCACATTTACCACGTTAACGCAAAACTACCCTTATTTTTTATTGATAATAAATTAAATTTAAAAAAAATAATAATTATTATTATTTATTTATTATTTATTTAATTATTTATTTATTTTTTATAAATGTTATTTCTCCATCTGAATATTAATATGGCGGATCCTGAATGGTTTCCAACATCCCATGCACAGCCAGATTTACCACGTTATACGGTTAAATGACACGCGTGCGCTCGCATATAATTAATGGAATTCACGTTAACGCCGCGACAGTTTGGAGAGTGAAAATGTCAAAATAAATACAATCGTATCGTTCAAAGAGTAGAAATAATTGCCGAATATACGCGTTATTGAAATTTTGTGCGAAAATTATATCGCAACATTTTAGAGATTAATTAATTTAAATTAAAAAAAAAAATAATAATAATAATCTCTCGTTTATTTTTTCATGTTGTTTATGCTAAACTTTTTTCTTCATATAAAAAGAAGAAAAAAAAATGCTTTATCGATTTAAAAAAAAATCATTTTACATAAATATATATTTGTTAAGGTTATTTGAAAAAAAAAAAAAAAAATTATTATCAAATGCCGAATTTATATTATAAATTAAGCATTTCCGTACAAACATAAATCTTTCGTGTCAAAATTAAATTTATCTCCACAATTATTGATTATTCTTCGATAATTAAATAATGATAAATTTATTTATTTTTTTCCAAAATTAAAACAAAAATTTATAAGTTCAAAGTATATTCAAAAAAAAATGTTTGCATGGATCAGGTGACGTTTTTGAAATTTTATATGGAAAGGGGTAAAATTCTAATAAAATATGAAAATTATTTACAAGTTTTTTTTTTTTTTTTTTTTTTGTTTTCTTGCGAGTTTTCGAGGAAAAATATTTTTTAAAGGACAGTACTGGTAGTCGATAATGACTTGTGCTGCTGATTTCGCGATTCGAAACTCTCATTGCTCGATTGTTGTCCAGCAATTGGATGTTTCGATTTTAAAAGTGGCTTGTCCGAGGAATAATCTTCGATTGTCTCATTCCCACGTCCAGAATCTGTCGATACTCTCTCATTTTTCACAGGAGCTTGTCGACCAAAACGAAACATTTCTTTCGCTTGATCGATCGTGTATCTGCAAAAAAAAAAAAAAAATTAAAATTAAATTAATAATAATTAAAGTTTTTTTTGTTTTGAAAATATTCAAAATTTCGTTTTTTTTTTTTATTCAAAAAATTTATTTCATTATTTTTTTTTAATTTTGAAATTTTTGAAATTTTATCAAATTTATCAAAAAATATTTGGATTATGATTTTTTTTTTGTTTTGAAAATATTCAAAATTTCTATTTTTTTTTTATATTAAAAAATGTTCTTTTATTTTTCGTTGGTTTTTTTTTTAATTTGAAACTTTCGAAATTTTATACAAATTTAGCAAAAAATATTTGGATTATGATTTTTTTTTTTTTTTTTCGTTTTGAAAATATTCAAAATTTCTATTTTTTTTTTTTTTTTTTTTTTTTTTTTTTTTTTCGTTCTGAAAATATTCAAAATTTCGATTTTTTTAATTTTTTTTTTTCACGAATCGTTAACCAACCTGCGCAAATTATTTTCCTTTGCCGATATTTTATGTCCTTTTCTTCGAGAATTTGACGATTTAACGAGACCACAATGAAAAATTGTTTTTTTAAATGCTTCGCGATATCGGGCGCTCATTAAATTATAAAGAATTGGATTAACGGTCGTGCCAAAATAGTATAAAAATCCGCTGAGTATGTAGAGCCACTCATTTAGATCGGGATAATAATCGGCCTCCTGGGCATACACGTAGAGCAATCGTTGAGCATGAAATGGTGCCCAGCAGACAAAAAACATAACGACTACAGCGCCTGTTGAGAATAAATAAATTTTCAGCATATTAACAAGTGTCGAGTGGGAGAAAAAAAAAAAAAAAAATTTATCAATTTAATTTCATAGTAAAAAAAAAAAAAAATCTTAAAAAATATCCATCGAAAAAAGAAAAAAAATTAATTATTTCAATAATAAATTGAAAAAAAAAATATATAAAAATTATTATTATTATTATTATTATTATTATTTATTTATTTTTATTATTAAAAATAATTTTGACTCACTCAACATTCTCACGATACTTTTTCTTCCCTGAACTTGTCTCGACTCAAAGTGCGCCGATGCCTGAGTTATTCCAGTGCACGTACAGTCTCTGGCGCTATTTTTAATTCTCAGTCCCATACGAGTGTAAAAAATAATAATAATGAGCATGGGAATTAAAAAAAAAATCAAACAGCTGAGCTCGTAAAGTGGAAAAATTGGCATTTCGGGCAAGAGCATAGCGCATATAGCAGACTCGAGAGATTTTTTTCCCGAGTCTGGTGGATACTCGACGTAATTGACTTTTGTGTAGACGGCAAATGGGACTGCCGAGACGACAGCTATGAGCCAAACGGCAATGATAAAACGTATCGGTCTTTTCATTGCGCTCATCGCGTATACACGAAGTGGATGACATATTGCCAAATATCTATTAAAGGGAGTCAAAAAATATTTTTAATTTCGACATTTTTCATTTTTTATTTTTTTCGTTTTTTTTTTTCGAGAGAGAGAGAAAAAAAAAATATACCTCTCCATCGAAAATGCGACTATCGTCAATACAGAGACATAGGATGACCTAGAAAAGAAAATAAAATTTTAAAAAATATTTTTTTTCCTAATAATAATAATAATAATAATAATATTCACAAGTCTGTCATTAAAAGTTGACTCACATTTCGGAAACGTAAGCTCTTATCTTACACAAGCCAACACCAAGAGGCCACGGATACTGTTGCCAAAAGACGCTCAATTCGTTTGGCAAACCTGAGGAAAAAAAAAAAATTGAAAGTCATCATTTTTAAGATTTTTCCATTTTTTAAAATTTAATTTATTAATAATAAAATTAATAATCGAAAAAGTATAAATTTTTCAATTTATTTAAAATAGTAAAAAAGTATCAATTTTTCAATTTATTTAAAATAGTGAAAAAGTATCAATTTTTTAATTTATTTAAAATAGTGAAAAAGTATCAATTTTTAAATTTATTTAAAATAGTGAAAAAGTATTAATTTTTCAATTTATTTAAAATAGTAAAAAAGTATCAATTTTTAAATTTATTTAAAATAGTAAAAAAGTATCAATTTTTCAATTTATTTAAAATAGTGAAAAAGTATCAATTTTCCAATTTATTTAAAATAGTAAAAAAGTATCAATTTTTCAATTTATTTAAAATAGTAAAAAAGTATCAATTTTTCAATTTATTTAAAATACTAAAAAAGTATCAATTTTTCAATTTATTTAAAATAGTGAAAAAGTATCAATTTTTCAATTTATTTAAAATAGTGAAAAAGTATCAATTTTTAAATTTATTTAAAATAGTGAAAAAGTATCAATTTTTAAATTTATTTAAAATAGTAAAAAAGTATCAATTTTTAAATTTATTTAAAATACTAAAACAGTATCAATTTTTAAATTTAAAAATTCGACATTTTTGTATAGTTTCTTAATTTTAAATCTTGAGGAATAAGTTGAGGTCAATTGTCTCCCTCTGAGTGACTCCCTCTTGCCCTTTACAACTGTAATTATTTTGCAAGAAAAATGTGGGTGTGAGTCCACATGGAATTCCGGAGAACAGACGTAAAGGAAAACGAGAGTATTATTAGAGTTCGAACGAGAAGCGATGAGGGGAGAAAGTGGACTCGCGTCTCATGGGGACGAAAGTACGTACATTCGTGTCTCTTTTTTTTTATTCCAACACACTATATGTCGAGTTGAAAAATCAGAGGGTGAAAGGAGACGAGAAAAAAAGTCAAAAAGTAGACAGCTGTGAACGTTAGAATGTACGTAATAGACCCAATACGACGACCCATACAGTTGTCACACTCATACGAATAAGTATATCTATATATATATAGATAATCGCTTTTCTTTTCCCCGAGAGACTTGCAAAGTTTTTTTTTCTCTCCCAATGGAGCGCAAAAATATCTTTTCGCAGCAATGTGTGTGAAAAAAAAAAAAAAAAATCAAATTTCTTTTTAACATTCATATTAAGGGTGAAATATCGACCGAGTCTAACATATTTTTGAATAAGTTGACGTTTCGTTTGGAAAAATAAATTTAAAAAAAATCAGGCCTGATCGATAAACGTATGAAAAGTGAGGAATATTTTTAGATACGTTTAGGCATGAATATTTATTTTACGATTTAATATTTTTTATTATTTAATTTTATTTGCAATATATGTCTCTTATTATTACGTAATAATTCATGACAATTATTCACAATTATTTACATTTACGTTTCGTTATATATTTTTCCTGAGATTTGTTTTCTTTAATAATTGAAAAAAAAAATTGTCGTTGCTCTTTTCTCATTTATTTATTTTATTTATTATTTTCTTTCTTCGTAACGTTCATTTTATATGCTTTTTTTTTTTTCTCATGCCAAGAGCCTCGTGTCGTGAGTCAAACACAATGGAAAAAAACCCTTATAAAAATGTGGAAAATTGTTTGCCGAGTTTTCATGAAAAAAAAAAAAAAAAACCAACCTCGATATAGGTAAATCATCATAAAATCTTTGAAATAAATTTTTTTCTTCCATTTTTCATTCTGGCTTTCTGGTTATTTCATTCGGATAATGAAAAATTTCCAAATTCGACACTTAATTTTCTTTTATTCTTATATTTCGTTCAAAAAGATTTATAATTTATATCTGAACAATTTTCGATTTCTTGGTACGACAGTGAGACAGTCTCGTCGAAAAATTGAATCGTCTGATTAATCTTCAGACACGTTGAAAAAATTCAACGAGCAAATTTTTTCGCGCTAGGATATATATATATCACATTTTCTTCTTATCCTTTTCTTCTTATATGTATATATATATATATATATATAGTGGAGAGAAAAAAAGTGAACGAGAAAGAATTACCATGAAGGGGTGGCTTTGTATTGTAGATCAAAATTCTTCGATCTCTAAACGTTTTATCCTTAAAAATTATTCTTGCCTCATAAAAGTCTGAAGAATCATCGTGGGATAAATCGAAAAAAATTCTCGATGATACTTTTTCATAAATTCACAAATTCATTTATAATTGAGTTTTTATTTTCATTCGAAAAAATACATGATTGTAATTCAGATGAAAAAAAAATTATTCCTTTGTCTGAATTTTTTTTTTTTTTTTTTGTAATCATAATTTTATTTGTACGTTAATTTTCTATAGAATATTTTGTATTGTTGAACTGTTGGAATGACGCAAATTGTACCCGATGAGCAAACAATTTGGCATGAGCTCCTGCCATTCTGAGAGTTCTCCTCATCTATATTAATTTTAACCCTCGTGTACATACGACATTTACGTACATTCCAAAAGCCTTATCGCAACTCTGTTATATATATATATATATATATATATATATATATATATATATATATATATATATATATATATATATATATATGCTGTTACAACGAGATGATATATATATATATATTTATCTCGTCGTATCTGCCAGAAACTTTGAGACCCATGCTTGGTTATATACATATATATGTAGACCCAAATGGGCATTAATTCACTCACACAAAAGAGACGTTATAATATACTCGTGGATGCTTTTACTCGATTGCTGAGAGAATATACAAAGATAGGACGAAACCGTCAATGGGTTTACCACGAATTTCACAAGATTATACAAATCAGTTGATCCACCATCAACCGAAAGCTCTTTAATTCGTCATAACAAAAGTTCAGCACGTTTGAATATTTATTATTTACTCAATGTTGACGTACAACGTTTTTTCGAATTTCTTAATTTTTTTCAATTTTGTTATTTGTCCACGCGAAAAAAATAAAAATGAAATAAAAATAAAAAAAATTGATAACGAAGCAAAAGAAAAATTCTGAGTCTTGATATATATATATATATATATATAAAATAAATATTCATTAATCGATTAAAAAAAAAACAAAAATAAAAAAAAATGGGGAAATAAAAATAATAAAATTGTTAATTAAAAAGCTCACCAAGCATAAGTAGTATGAGATCCGAAATGGCCAGACTGAAGAGATAATAATTCGTTGGTGTGTGCATAGCAGTATTTTTTACAATAACTGTGCAAGTAACAACGTTACCAACGACCCCAGTTACGAATATCATCCCATAAGCCAGGGTCAAAGGTACGACGAGCTTCATAGGTAAATATTTTGGTCCAAGTATCCGATCGAGATATTGAGTTTCCGTGAGATTCTCGTGATTCAAGGCCTCCCAAAAAGCCTCAAAATCCTCGTTATCGCTCAACGACATTTTTTTCCCCACTCCACGCGAACGCCAAAAAAAAAAAATTCTTGCCTCACTTTTTGTTTTTTTTTACGATTCTCTCAGTTTCGGTGAGAAAAAAAAACATATCACAAATTGAGTCGTTTCACCCAGAGTCTTTTAACCTTCGCGTCGTGTCGAACATCGTCGACACTCATTTCTCTTCCCCTTTCCTCTCTCTCAGTCCTGTTGAGAAGCGTTCAAGGTTGTTTTTGTGTCTCTCTGGACATCGAGAAATGTAAACTTCGTTCTTGAATCCGAACTGACGCAATTTTACTTCCTAAAGCCGAGAACTTCCGAGTAGCTCAATATTACTTTGCGCAAAAAACTTGAGAAAAATTGCTCTCTCGTTTCATAAACATTTATTCTCTCTCTCTCTCTCTCTCTCTCTCTCTCTCTCTCTCTCCCCCCCCCCCTCTCTACCTCTTCCTCTTTCGTTCGTTCTTTATCTTTATCCTTCTCTACCTCTCTCGTAGCTTCACTTCTCAGTGTATATATATATATGTCTGCTTTAGTTTATCGTAAATTTTTCATTACTTGATCACCGTGAAAAAAGATCCACTCCATTTTTCTTGTGTTCTCTTTGACTCGTGGCAGAATCGAGACCACAAAAATTTCTCCCTTTTACGTATTCGGCCATTAGTGATTTACCTTCTTCCCTTTCACCCTCTCGTCTTTGCGTTGTCCTTTTTTTTTTTTTTTTTTTGTTTTACCAACTCAAACGTTTAACTCGACACGGAAAAACTTTGTCCTGTCGCACGTGACACATTTTTATTTAAAAAAAAAATGTTTGATGCAATTTTTATTTTTATTTGTATTTTTTAACACGAGAATTTATTTTATCGGCAGACACAGTTGATTTAATTTTCTACAATGAAACGATGCAAGCTGGAATCAGCCTCGATTAATTTATCGCGATTGCGAGCTAGATAGAGGAAAGAAAAAAAAAAAAAGGCGAGAGACTTTACAACGCGCTCGACTTGACTCTCAATGTGATACTATCAGATTTTTCGAGACACTTTGAGACGATATATATCTCTCACCTCGATAAGAGAGAATGAGAGAGAGAGAAAGATAATTAACATTAGCGATATAAGACGTGTCACGGGATCATAACAGTATATTTACATAATTCAATATTATATATATATATATATATATTTGACACGAGAAACGCGAATTTTCAAATTTTTGCAAATCACCTGACAAAGTTTTGTCAAATTTTTGCAAATTATTTGACAAAAAAAAGATTCAAATTTTAGCTCTATGTGCATTTTTTTCTCCTATAATTGGCGAAATAGAATTTATTTGAAATGAAAATTAGAATTCGTACACTCTGACAGTTTGTCATCATATTGGTTACAATTTATAAATGTATGAAAATGACAGCTCGATGACTCGAATAATTCAGAATTTATTTTTCTGATTAATCCACATGGAAAATCTATTTATTCTGCGTGTATGATTTTCCGACAATTTGGAACATTTTCAGACTGTAAATGACATTAGTAGGTCAAATTCCTATTCGAGTATGAAAAATCCTCAAAAATCTTTTTTTTTTTTTTTAATTTATATAATTCTCAATTATACTCGTGAAAAAAAAATATATTTACTTGTTAATCATTTTTCATTATTATTTTAATGAATGTTATTAAAAATAATATTTTTCATTATTATTTTAATAAAAGTTATTAAAAATAATATTTTTCATTATTATTTTAATGAATGTTATTAAAAATAATATTTTTCATTATTATTTTAAGGAAAGTTATTAAAAATAATATTTTTCATTATTATTTTAATGAAAGTTATTAAAAATAATATTTTTCATTATTATTTTAATGAAAGTTATTAAAAATAATCATTTTCATTATTATTTTAATGAAAGTTATTAATAATAATATTTTTCATTATTATTTTAATGAAAGTTATTAAAAATAATATTTTTCATTAATATTTTAATAAAAGTTATTAAAAATAATGTTTTTCATTAATATTTTAATGAAAGTTATTAATAATAATATTTTTCATTATCATTTTAATGAAAGTTATTAAAAATAATATTTTTCATTATTATTTTAATAAAAGTTATTAAAAATAATATTTTTCATTATTATTTTAATTGACGATATCAAAAACTACAATTTTAATTATATCTCATTATAACAGTGAAATGAACAGTAGAAAAAAAAAATTATGCTTATCTGAATATAAAACAAAAAATTAATCAAGTTGAAGAACTTAATAAAAAAATAAAAAATAAAACCATTTTTGCCTTTCTAATAGGGGTAAGTTTCATATTGCCCCGTATATTTAATTTCTCCTCAACGACAGCAGCAGCCTCGTATTTTTTTGTTTATTTTTATTTTTTTACCCCTGCGCCTGTTGTTGGTATGCTGAGACAGAACGAGAAAAGAAATGAAAAAAAAAAAACAAATGAAGGTAGAAATAAAAAAGAGGCATGAGATTGCCAAGGGTTGCGAATGCGTACGTTTCGCTTCTCGAGGGAGCGAAATTTTACACGCCTGAGAAATGGAGACGGGCGAAGAGTGAGCAAGAAAAAAGGGTTTAGATGGTAGAACGAGTGAAAGGGGGAGGAAAAAAAAAAAAAAAAAAAACAACTTGCTGAAAAGTACGACGAACTCAACGAGAGTTCTCGTGAGTCGTCCATCTGGCTTGTTCTAATCCATCCTGGAGACGGCATCCCATTATTCCACAAAACGATATCCTCCCTTGGGGAGGAATAAGGGCGAGAAAAGGGTAAAAAGTTCCTCAAAAAAATCTCAAGACCATCCCCACTGTGTACCATGGAATATCCAATCGAAAATTATTCTCCCTCTTAAATTCCATTTGAATTCTCATTTAAATCCTCGAGATTCACAAAAAAAAAGAATTAATAAAGCCCTTTGTCCCTTTGCCCTTTCTGCTCCCCCTTTAAAACGACAATTATACTAGGATTCAAAAAAAAAAAGAGTTGAAATTTTTCATTTCAAATGACGAAAATTTTATTTCAAGTAACGAAAATTTTATTTCAAATAACGAAAATTTCGTCTGGTACGATAAATTAAAAATTTAATAAAAAAGGAATAAACCCAAAAGTGCCCAAAGGGCACATAATTATTCCCTATAGAGCTGCAAAAGAAAAAAAAATATTACAGCCCTTTGTACATTTTTCTGCTCCCCCTTTAAATCGACGATTATGCTAGGATAAAAAAAAGGAGTTGAAAATTTTATTTCAAATAATTTTAATTATATGCACGAATTTATCGAAAATTTCGTCTGTCACGATAAAATAAATATTTAATAAAAAAAAGGATAAAATAAAAATTTAAGAAAAAAGCGATAAACCCATAGGTGCCCAAAGGGCACATAATTATTCCCCATCGAGCTGCAAAGATTATTCCAGGAAAATTCTTTCGCTCAAACAGCCCTTTTTCACTCACTGTGCATACACTGTGCAACATTTTGCATACACTGTGCAACATTTTGTCTCGTCTACATGACAGAATTTTTTTTCTTATCTCTCTTCTTCATTTAGTTAAAAAATTTCATTGAAACAAAAATGCATGTAAAATATATGAAATTTAATTATTGATAAAAATTAAAATAGCTAATTAATTAATTCATTAATATATTTATGAATATAAATAATTAATTCATAAAAGTAATTATTAATTAATTTTTTTTTTTAATTAATTAACAAAGGAATCGTATAATTTACATGACATTGATGAATTAATCAGCAATCACTCACGCGTTATTTTTTATCGATTTTTAACGTCCATTTTTATTTATCTGCACTTTTGTCTATCTCGGTGGAAAATTTATAACAGAGACAAGCTGGCATTTTGATCTACAAATAAACGTTTCGTGCGTAGTGTGCCCATGCCTATGTATTATATATATATATATATATATATATATATATATATATATATATACATACATACATAGATATATATATATGTATATATATGCAATATCGTACGTGGTGCTGCCGTAATTAAGTTATCAAGATTTTTTTTTTTATCAGTTCAAAGCATATAGAAAGCGTTTCGTTAGACACATTCACGTCTCATAGATAGTTATGTCGAGTTTGCCTTGTTCGTCAGTTTCCTCAGCAGGCAGATTCACTCTCATATTTACTTCGCACCTTCTCACTGGTATCGTATATCATTTTTATCTCACGAGCAAATCTCACAAAAGTCCCAAAAGCTCGCTCGGCGCATTTCCATATGCAAAGGCAGGCGCGATAGCATTGAAAAAAAAAAAAGAAAAAAAAAATCTACCACGCGAGAAATAAAACGTTTTTTTTTTTTTTGTATAATTGAGAGTAGACGTGGAGATTTTTGTAGATTTACGAGAAAATCCAGTAGAAAATTTCAACGAAAACTTTTTTTTTTTTCTCATTAATTACATAGAGAGGAGGAGCTCGACCAAAATGAACAAATATAACCTCGGAAAATTTTCACACGATTTTTCTTCACGTGGTCCATTGGTTCTGCTTATTGCATACGTGGGGGAGGAAAAAAAATAAAAATCCCAATAGGCACAAAATAGCATGACCTTAATTTGACCCTAACAATGAGTTATTTTTTTTATTTTTCATATATATATATATATGACAAGATTTCTTTGAATATTGACCTCGAGTTTTACCCAGCAGCTGGATTGAGAATGATAATTTTTCTTGACGTAAATCATTTTTTTTATCTAATTAACCCAATTAATTCTGACACGCGATCTTCATTCGTAACATTTTGCTTATATTCTTGAGGCATCGTGAAAAAATGAATAAAAAAATTCTACAAACTTTTTTATTTCTTTCGTCAGCCCTTGCACGATTTTATTAAGAATTTTAGAATTTTTTATTATTTTTTTTTTAATTTCACAATTAATTTCTCGAGATGATAATTTTCATTCGTATAAATTATTTTTAATTAATTCGTTCAATTAACAGACTGACACGTGTATTTCATCAGTAAATTATTTCATTTATTATTGAGGCATCGTGAAAAAATAAATAAAAAAAATCTACATACTTTTTTATTTCTTTCGTCAGCCCTTGCACGATTTTATTAAGAATTTTACAATTTTTTTTTTTTTTTCTAATTTCACAATTAATTTCTCGAGATGATAATTTTCATTCGTATAAATTATTTTTAATTAATTCGTTCAATTAACAGACTGACACGTGTATTTCATCAGTAAATTATTTCATTTATTATTGAGGCATCGTGAAAAAATAAATAAAAAAATTCTACATACTTTTTTATTTCTTTCGTCAGCCCTTGCACGATTTTATTAAGAATTTTACAATTTTTTTTTTTTTTCTAATTTCACAATTAATTTCTCGAGATGATAATTTTTATTCGTATAAATTATTTTTAATTAATTCGTTCAATTAACAGACTGACACGTGTATTTCATCAGTAAATTATTTCATTTATTATTGAGGCATCGTGAAAAAATAAATAAAAAAATTCTACATACTTTTTTATTTCTTTCGTCAGCCCTTGCACGATTTTATTAAGAATTTTACATTTTTTTTTAATTTCTCGAGATGATAATTTTCATTCGTATAAATTATTTTTAATTAATTCGTTCAATTAAATGACTGACACGTGTATTTCATCAGTAAATTATTTCATTTATTATTGAGGCATCGTGAAAAAATGAATAAAAAAATTCTACAAACTTTTCTATTTCTTTCGTCAGCCCTTGCACGATTTTATTAAGAATTTTATTTATTTATTTATTTTTTTCTAATTTCACAATTAATTTTTCGAGATGATAATTTTCATTCGTATAAATTATTTTTAATTAATTCGTTCAATTAACAGACTGACACGTGTATTTCGTCAGTATAATATTTCATTTATTATTGAAGCATCGCAAAAATTATTTGTAACATGAGAACGAGGTCGGCGCGATCCTCAAACTAAATGAAATGATTTTTTGTAACTTCCTGCAGCAGAGAAAATTTATTAATACACGTTGGCTCTTCTCTTCTTTGATCTTCAGGAGATGCCTAAAAGGTTTATAACATTACGTGACCTTTTACCTCACCCCATCGTCCCTCTTTTTTCAATTTTCCTTGTCTTTTATACTTCCCTTCAATTTCCCACGTGGGATCGATACAATTCCTCCTGACCTCGTTTTTCTATGTGGAAAAACAAAAAGAAAAAATTCGATAGTGAAAAAAAAATTCGAGCAATAAAAAATAAAATAAAAAAACAGATATTGAATGCAAAGGATACTCCAGTGAAATGACGATATTTGTATTCTTCTCGTATCGACTCGAGGATCGTATTAGCCACGAACATGCTCAATCGTTTTTCAGAAAATATTCCAATATTTAGCAAAAGGAACTTGGGGAAACTTGACAATTTAATTTAAATTTGAATTCTTTCAATTAGAATTTATGATAATTATTGGACGAAAAATTCCAATATTTATAAAAGGAATTTGAGGAAAATTGACAATTTATCAAGAATATTAAATGGCAAGTCGAAAACAGATGCGCAATTTTTTCAATTAAATTTATGATAATTATTGGACGAAAAATTCCAATATTTTTAAAAGGAACTTGGGGAAAATTGACAATTTATCAGGAATATTAAATGGCAAGTCGAAAACAGATGAGGAATTCTTTCAATTAAATTTATGATAATTATTGAGCCAAAAAAAAAAAAAAAATGAATACAAAGGATACTCGAGTGACATGACGATATTTGTATTTTTTTCGTATCGACTCGAGGATCGTATTAGCCACGAACGTGCTCAATCCAAGAAGCTTTTCAGAAAATATTCCAATATTTAGCAAAAGGAACTTGGGGAAAATTGACAATTTAATTTAAATTTGAATTCTATCAATTAGAATTTATAATAATTATTGGACGAATAAAAAAAAACTCAATCTTTTTCGGTTAAACGAGTGACCATTGAAATTTGAGATTATCGCAAAAGTCATATGTGAGAAATTATTTAGTTGGAAATCTTCCGGTCCATTGTCAGAAGTTTCTTGTTCAAGCTTCGAGGGACACTTGAAGAGACAGGGTGAAAGGACTAGGATAAATTTGTTCCTTAACGCTCGAGATCACAGCGATTGGCAGGTAGAAAATTGTCTTGGAAATTTTCTCGATTTCTTGCAGAGAAAAAAAAAAATCCGACCGATAGATGAAAAAGCATTAAGAGATCTTTCAGAGATCAGAAAGACACTCGAGTATTCTGGCTCTCGTTGAAAATTCTCCGTTTGCTATTCTCACTGAATTTATCTGATCGCAGGAATTTTCTCGGTGGAATTGACGAGCAAAATTGCCTCAATTTTGTCATCGTGAAAATTTTATCTTTCAACGATTTTTAAATTCCTCGAGATTTTTTTTTCCACGAACATCTCCGAGTTGCAATGTAAAGCGTTGAAAAAAAAAATGCCTCCAGTAAAATAAATCCATGATCCATGAATCAAATTTTTATCTTTCAACGATTTTTGCGTTGGAAAAAAAAATGCCTCCAGTAAAATAAAGTAAAATCCAGTAAAACGAAATTGAAAATTCAACAAAGTTGAAGATTCGAAGCTTTTTTTTCAGTAAAAAAAAAGTAATGAGACGATAAGAGAAAAAAAATGGAAACCAGCGAGCGATTGCAAAGGCTGAATTGAGCTGTTTGTGGCTCAAACTCACCGCCAAAAAATCTTCGTTTAATTTACACAGTTTCGAAAAAGCTTGAGAAAAACGTCACAGCAGAGTACGGTGTGAAATATCGACGATCCCGCGAGATTGGGAGGAAAAAAAACTTCGGGGCGGAGGTCACAAAGTGCCTCGTGCCCTCGTGTCTGGGTCGAGCCACGCTTTTTTTTTCTTCAACTTTCACGTTCAATGGGAATTTAAGGAATGTAAAAAAAAAAGATTTTTGTCGAGACTGAATTTTTAAATGGTGAATGCGATGAAAAAAAAATTTGATAGTGTAACAAAAATTTTATACGCTCAGTTAAAAATATATTTTTTTATCTCACTAAGAATACATTGAGGATAATAATAATCGTATTAGAAAAGGACAAAGAAAAAGTCTCGATGATTTATGAAAAAAAAAAACTGAGAAAAATAATTCTTAAGAATTGTAGGAGGGAAAATGAAGAGAAAAAATCTTAGATAGGGTGAAGAATTTTTATTGGCAATGCTCGAGATAAGGAAACGCTCAGTTACAAATGTACATTTTTTTTTTCTCACTAAGAATACATTGAGGAAAATTATACTCGTATTAGAAAAGGACAAAGAAAAACTCTCGTTGATTTGTGAAAAAAAAACTGAGAAAAATAATTCATAAGAATTGTATGAGGGAATTTTTTTTTCTCATTAAGAATACATAAAGAAAAATTATACTCGTATTAGAAAAGGAGAAAGAAAAACTGTCGATGATTTGTGAAAAAAAAACTGAGAAAAATAATTCATAAGAATTGTATGAGGGAATTTTTTTTTCTCATTAAAAATACATAAAGAAAAATTATACTCGTATTAGAAAAGGACAAAGAAAAAGTCTCGATGATTGGAGAAAAAAAAAACTGAGAAAAATAATTCATAAGAATTGTAGGAGGGAAAATTAAGGGGCACTGAGGTGTATATATATATTTTTTTCAATCGGAATCCGAAGATTCCGTGCTGGATTCGTTAGGACGAGATCCATTAAAATTTTGCTGTCTATTCGTGTTAACGAAGAGATCGTCGTCTTGATCGTCCTCGTTTGATTCGTTCTCATCTCCTCGTTTCGATCTTATCACAGTCGATTCTTCGCTATTTTCCTTTTTCTCAAATTCTTCTGGCCAGCAATTTTGCGATTTGTAGAACTTGATGTGATCCTAAAAATATGAATAAAAAAAATATTATAATCGAGCAAATTTTATCTCAAGAATCGATTTAAAAAAAATCGATTTTAGAAGCAATTTATAGACTGCTGATAAAATTATTATGTTGGTCTAAATGTGACGAGATTTTATTTAAAATTTTCTTCATAAAAATTTCTCACCTTTGTAAGAATTTTGACAATCTCCGCTTTGACCTTGTCGCCCTCGGCAATTGGCTCAACGAGTACAAAATTGCCCCTTTTGACCCAAACATTTCGTCTGAATTTCACGGGCATCGAGACGAGATAACGTTCACCGTGAAAATTTTCAATCTCGTGTAAATTATTTCCCCTCGATTCGATTAATCGAACAATCGATTGTTCATCCTTGGGAATTTTAAGATCTTCCTCAATCTCTTTTGTCACGTGTTTGCGTTTCGTTGCCTTTGACATTGTTCGTTTCGTGATCTACAAAAATTTATCATCGAATAACCGAATTTTTAATTTATCATTCACAGAGTTTTTTTTTTCCAATGTCGAAAGAATTTTTATAGAAAATCAAACTGATCAAATTATTTATGACTTGTGTAAATGAATTTTTCATCCCGATCGATTACTATCGCTAAAATTCCAATCAAGAATAAGATTGTTTAATATTTTTATCAATTTTTGATCGTTTTTTCGTTTCCACTGAGCGCCAAGGTCCCAAAATACCACCAGATTTTTCACTAGCCCTCGATCCATTTCAATCGTGAAGAATTCAATGAAGAAGAAGATTGTTCAATATTTTTATGGTTTTTTCGTTTCTGCAGCGTGCCAAGGTCAAATATTGAAATGAGGTCAAGATTGTTTAAGATTTTTATCAATCTTTGATCGTTTTTTCGTTTCCGCAAAGTGCCAAGGCCGAAGATTCCAATAAAGAGGAAGATTCTTCAATATTTTTATGAATTTTGGATCGTTTTTTCGTTTCCGCAACGTGCCAAGGTCGAAGATTCCAATAAAGAGGAAGATTGTTCAATATTTTTATAAATTTTTCATCGTTTTTTCGTTTCCGCAACGTGCTAAGGTCGAAGATTCTTCAATATTTTTATGAATTTTTGATCGTTTTTTCGTTTCCGCGGCGTGCCAAGGTCCCAAAATACCACCAGATTTTTCAATGGCCGTCCAAACATCCAAACTCTCACCAGGAGGAACGCCATAACCATTTTCCAATCCATGAGGATTCGACGGAGTTTTACAATCAAGACCAGATTCCTTTCTCAGGACAGTGTCGACCTCAACGGAGGCAAAGAATGCAACTGACATTGGTAAATCTTTGATGCCGAGTCTCGAGGAGCAAAAAGCTCTGGTTAATAAATTAGTAACGTGCATAGCAAGGGCAGCGTTATATTTGTATCTCGTTGGTACGATATAACGAATTTCATCATGAAAGGAGAGGCAAAATCTTGCATTATCTCTCATGAGAAATCTCATGGAAACGAGCATGAGATGTAAAAAATCAACAGCTCCGCTCTGGACGACCCAATTAATTTTCGTAGGAAGATATTTGTCATTTTTATCGCCATTGTCCTCGAGAGCTCGGCTGAGACGTGAATTTAAAAATGGCGTAACAGGTCTCGAGTTTCCAGCAATTTCCTCCAATCGATTGAACATCGACGATTCTGTTCCTCCGATCCAGTGACCTTTCTCGAACATTTCATCAGTTGAAATTCCATGAGCTTTGGCAATTCGATAAATCTCGTAAGAATTATATTCCTTGTCATCGACATCATCGTTGACATATTTCTTTCTCAATCTATAAATTTTCTTTCCTTTTGTCAGCGTAAACATTTTTCTCGATTTGGACGTTGCCTCACTTTCGCTCATCGATGGATTAAATTGTTTCAAAAGTCTCTCCGCAAATTTTTGTCCAGCTCCGTATATTCTCGCGTAATTTATTACCTTTGCATGATCTCGCGATATTCCAACAGCTTTGGCTGTAACGCTGTGCATGTCCGTCCCATTTGATTTTGTACCGATCAAGGTCATCCAGCCAAATGGCGTTGCGCCGTGAATTCCAGCGCAATAAGAATCACCAACGATCGCGGCGATCCATAATTCCTGACTGTCCACATCAGCCCCAACGATATTAAATCCTGGCGGTGCTTGAACCATCGCTCTGAGTTCTGAGCCAACTCGTTCGGTCGATGCATTCGAGGCCGTCATCCAAGTTGCCTCTGTTGCTCGTCTCGTCAAAGTTCCGCTGGCAACAACCAGCGGTATTATCGCCCCGTAATTCATTATTTTACCATTTTTTCTCATTGAATTTGGCAAACTTTCGTCCTTGAGCCAAACAACCATCTGCGACATAATTCTATCTCGATTATTTCTCCAGTACGAGACGGTTCGTGAAATTTTCAATATCTCCGTCGCACTTGCGTCCAAGCCGGCTAATACATTTTCCGAAAATTTATTAAGAAAATCTTTGGCTAGAGGATTACCAACATTGTGCGAGGCGCCATCTTTGTGAGGTAATTTAAAGAACCAGCAACAATGGTCCATGTCAAGGTCACACCAAATTCCACTGCCCTGATAAAATATATCGGGCTGCTCGTTTTTTCGCTTTTTCTTGTAACGCCAAAATTCTATATTTGTCAATTGATTTTGTACGTCTTGTCGAAGTGTCGACATTGCGTAACTAATTTCATTGCTTTTTTTCACACTTTCAGACAGAGGACATTGAGCCAAAAGTTGCTTCAGTGGTAAATTCGTGCTGATCTCATCATCGCTGGAATGAGGAACCAAAAAACCCCAGCCATGTTCCTTGACGTAATGAAGAGGATAATTTTCCCACGTGAGATTTAATAATTTTGGAGCAATTTGCATCGACGTACTGATACTCTGAGGTCCAGGGAGCCAATTTTCATCGTTATATTTTAAGCAAAGCTTTCGATACCAGGCAGGATAACCGGACATGTGAGGAATTTTAGCTGGAAGAAAATGTCGCGTTTCCTCCAAATATTTAAATTCTTCGCTCAACGAATCAATTTCATCCTCAGCGTCGCTCAGATATTTCTCTCTCTCTTCCTCTTCCTTTCTCATATTTTCTCTCTCAATTTCTTGGCGTTTAGCTTTGGTCAGGGAGGATTTAATTTTAATCGGCTGAACGGTCCAATCTTGATCCCACATCCAAAGGTCATCTTTGTACTTTTCATCGTGTATCAATTTGCAAATTTCATCAGCCCGTTTGGACAAAATATTTTTCGCCTCATAATTACGATCCTCAAATGCCGAGTCCGATTCCTCGATGTAACGCTGCCAATTTGAATTAACCGGCAAATAAGCTGAGCCGAGTTCGAGCATTCCAGCCAAAGTAACCGGATGTGGAAATCTTTCCTCGAACATTGGATAAAGTATCGTGAGAATTTCGTGCGTCGTGGCGACATCTGTCGCGCAATATTTTATAAGCTCGTTGAATTTTTCTCGAACGTCCATCAGAGTTCCATCGACGAATACATTGCGTGGATTTTTATCGACCTTTTTCCCACAGTATAATTTGTACACGTCAGCAAGTCCATTTAACGATGTTACGCCTTCCCAATTTTCTTTTCTGGCCTCGTCCTTTTCAGTTTTTAAAATTGCTCTCTGATAACTGTTCAAGCCACTGACGGACACGTGGAGGGACATCGTGTCGACGAAACGAGTACCCGTACAATTTAGCCAATATTGTTCCTTTATACGACGACGATCGTACGATACGTTATGGCCGATTATTATTTTTCCTTTTTTTTGATTATCCGATAATTTTTTTCCATTCTCATTCGGGCCACTCTCGATTGGTATCAAAACGTCCGTCGTTAATGAACGAGTCTCTAGAGGAAAACTCGTTCCATCCGCGAGAGATTTCGAGACCCAACCGTACCACGCAGCTTTTGTCACCGCTGTTGCCAGCGTTGGCAATGGTCCCTCTTTCATGCATACCTCGACATCAAATACCATTCCATCCTCCAATGGATAATCTACTCGCTGGATACTCTCTTTCGAGTATCTGAAATCAAAAAAATTTGAAAATTTTCGTTTGAATTTTTTTTTTTACGTCTTTCAACGAACCTTGATGTAAAATTTCATGGAAAAAAAGCATTTTTGGGATAATTGACGAGTTTTATGTGGTGTAAGAATAATTTGAAAATTTTATACCTTGTCCAGCCTTCCTGCAGCAGCCATTTTTCAGGCATTTCCGGTATTCCCTCCAATAATTTGTGAATTATTTTTTTGTATGGTTTTATTTGATTTTTTGCAATATTGAAGAAATGCTCCTCTATGTCTTTTCCCTCAAAAGCAGGAAGATCTATGTGTACATCTGGCAAACTATTGACCTCGTCAATATTCATGCCTGAACTGATAAGCTCTTTTCTCAGAGACTTCAATTTTTCTTGCGATAATTCATTTTTTTCTTTGGTATTTGAAAATATTTGCTCGTACAAACGACGAGACAGCATTTGCATATTTAGCTCGTTAAATCGTGTTTCACCTTTTTCCTCTTTTATTGGCAATCTTTGACTTTTGACCTCAGGAATTTTAATGGATTCTTTGTCTGTTTCATTCTCGTTGCTTTTGTGTGAAAATTTTTTCGGCGCCTCATTTGATTTTACCAAAGAATTAAAATCTATTTGAGTCTCTGTCTCGAAATTTATAACTTTTTTTCTTACCGATTCATCGATATTTCCTTTAATTTTGACATTACTCGTTTCATCATTGACAAAATTGTCCGAAGATTTATAAATTTTTTTATCATTAACCGGCCATTTTTTTTCACCGTCTCTCGCGTGTTTTAGCAAAAAATTAAAATTTATATCAGGTGGTTGAGGTTTCCGCGTAGTTCGATGTAACATTTGCATTCCCACATCATTGGAAATATTACAAATTGAATCATTTACATTATTTTTCGTTTCATTTAAATTATCTGACGAAATATCGATACTTTGTTCGATGGATTTTGAGGTTAGGTCAGCATTTTTCGAGCTCGACGTCTCCTTTATCTTTGCACGACGAATAATTTTCATTTGAAACTGTCCCGAAGACTTGACAAACAAGTCATCCTTTGATTTTGTACATCTGTGCCTTATACAAATGTTAATCAGTTTGATTTTCGTACGCATTTCGAGCGTTAATATTCATACAGTTTTTTTTTTAGGTTATGTTGACGACCGAGTAGTTGTCAACATTCACGTGACCCACACGTGTCATATAATCACGGCTGTCGTTTGCGCATTTTATACTTTACCTCATTAAAACACTCAAACCACTATGGATCCTTGATTCTCGTTAAGAAAATCCACAAAAAAGCAAGAAAGTATCATAAATTGAATAAAATAATGAAAGCTACGATGCACACGTGCATGTAATTTTGTTGGCGGTCCATATCACTCTCTGTGTTTTTGATCTTTCTTATCGATCGAGTAAACCCTGGTAGTTGCCCGATGTACCATCCAAATTATCTACCGTTTGCGCTAAAATTCGATGCGTGTCGAAAAATTATCCGTCTGTGCGTGATTGAGGATTTCTCCACAAGGTTTGCAAAATTTTCCAGAGAACTTGTACACAAATCTCATAATACATCGATAATAAAGTCCCTTGTATCAAGTCTATCTCGCGCTCTAACCTCAAAAAAAAATCACTCGATCCAATTCCATTTTCAAAAATTCATCGTTTGGAATTTAAAATTCGTTTATTGCCTTAAAATAACATCACAGATTGACCAAATATTACATTTTAGAGTTTATTTAGGCTTAAAAAGCAGGAAAATTACTGAAATATTAAACTCGCGGCAACAAAGTGGCACGCATCTTCGTTCTCTCGTTAGAGCTACGAACGTTACAACTTTCATTCATTTGAAAAAGTCCCTTCTCCCCTCTCCCATTCGTCTTGCGACCTGCCGTACGACCGTGAGAGTTGCGTAAGTCCAGTGATAAAAATAGCGCGGGCTCCTAGACCGTGACCTTCTGAAACGCAATATATATATATATATATATATATATACATATTACACGGTACGATCGCTTTTGCCGAGGAGATACGTTGGAAAGACGACGACCGTCGAAAATCCACCATGACATTCTTCCATTCATAAAAAGTATGTACGAGAAGCTTCTTGTTTATGCCGCTTGGCGAAATGTCCGAGGACATGAGATAAAAATCATTATCGCTATATAGATATTTGCTCATCGTGTCTCAAGTGCATACATGTATATGCATAAGCATACATATATATATTCACGTTATGTATTAATGTGTATATGGCTCGTAAAATGTTTCCTTTTAAACGATGACTCTCCATTACAAATTTCCAAGTTTTAATTGAGATGAGTTGACGAGCCTTTCTGGGAAAAAACGTTCAGCACGTCGTATGCTGCTGTCATATATATATATATATATTTATGAGTTTCAATGAATCGTTCGAAAGCCATGCAACATCGATAATTTCATTACCGAAAATTCCTTCGCTATAATTTTCATTATCCAAATCTCTTTCTATAATGAATAAAAATGCCTAATGAAAAAAAAAAAATGTAAATATATAAAAATTGCGTGGACTCGTACCCGAGGATGCTGACACCCCTTACACGTGTGACAATAACGAGGTCACGTGTCTGGCTTCAAAATGCCCCTAACGAGTATTTACCTAGTAAAAACTCGCGAATATAGAGCAAAAATATTGTTATGGCAACAGCCGCGTGGGCGTATAAGAGAAGCGTCACGTGGTGTTTTTGTTTTCTCGTTCAATTTGTCCATCTCATTCATTAACTTTTCCCGCATTAATAAAAACGAGCTCGGAATATTTTTTTATAATCCCACACGCGATCCCTCCATCTCGAATATTATCGTTTTGGGATTCGTGATCATTCGCATCAATCCTGTCTATATCTGGATAATAAAAAAATCCTTATAAATAGAAAAAGCAAAATTTCATGAGGACGACGAGAGACGAGGAAGAAGCATCACACTCGTGTTGCGTGAGAGCAGTGGCGGGGGCGAAGTATGATGCGTGGTAGTGGCGCGTGGGTGCGCTGCTGAGCAGGGCAAAACCCTACACACGTCTCCCCCCCCCCCATCCCTCCCATTCCTTCCCGCCGGCCCCGTGCTTGCTCTCTCGTGCACTCATTGATTATACTTTACCTCGGTGGCGTCGCGTCGAGCGCGCGCGCGGTCTCGTGCATTCTCTCTCTCTCTCTATCTCGCCTACACGCAACCAACATTCCAAACGAGAGAGAGAGAGAGAGAGAGAGAGAGAAAGACTGAAAGAGAAAATTCTCTTGCACCATTTCACCGTAGCTTCTCTGTGTGGCTATTACAAAAATTATATACACATACAGTTCACACACACGTGGGCTCTGTACGTGGCTGGTATGCCACTTTGATGTCCCATTCGATATCGTAACTAATAGGAGATTTTTCGCGTAGGTGGCTGTACAGTTTGCAGAGAAACTTCGAGGATCGAGTAAAATCCTCGAGTTAACGATATATATATATATATATGACTCTTTTATCTTATTAAATTGTATAAATTTTCAGTTTTCGACATTGTGCGACTCCGCGGAAAAAATTGATCAATGGCGCGGTAAAAAAATAAAACAATTTTGGGGCTTGCAAAAAAAATTAAGGAATCAAGCAAAACGAAAAATGCAATTTGCCAAAATTATATTACGCATACAGTTCACACACACGTGGGCTCTGTACGTGGCTGGTATGCCACTTTGATGTCCCATTCGATATCGTAACTAAGAGGAGATTTTTCGCGTAGGTGACTGTACAGTTTGCAGAGAAACGTCGAGGATCGAGTAAAATCCTTGAGTTAACGATATATATATATATATATATGACTCTTTTATCTTATTAAATTGTATAAATTTTGAGTTTTCGACATTGTGCGACTGCGGAAAAAATTGAAAAATCAAGCAAAAAAAAAAAATGCAAATCCCCACTAATATTTTTATTACTTGTCGAGACGTTTTTTTTTTTTTTTGAAAATTCGTATTTTTTCATCTCTATTTTAAATTCAAAATTGCACAATTCCACGCGAGAGCCCGCGTGTGTTGCGAAACTTTTTTTTCTTTCGGGGCTCAAATGATATGTTTTTTATACGGGACACCTACGTGTTATTACGATACCGGAATAAATTGAGGGGGAAAACGGGAAACGTAGAGAATGAAGCGAAAGACCGTGAATAGGTGAGAGAGCATATAGAGTGCTTTTTGCATCTACTATACATTTATATTGGGATTAGTATGGGGTTAGGCAGGAGGAGGAGGAGGAGGAGGAGGAGGAGGAGGGGATGGAGGGGATGAAAGGAGCATGTAGTACGTGGTCTGGTGTCGAGAGTAAAACGAAGAGCGGAGATCGAGAATGTGGGCGCACCAGTTTCGCGAGTCATTCAGAGAACCGGACGCCAATGTATTCAGATTCCCGTGACCGCCGCGAGCGCTCGCGGCGCGCCGGAGCGAGGAAGAAGGTGCTGAATATTATTCGAGTTTTTTTCTCTCTCTCTCTCTCATTCTCTCTCTCTCTAACCGCCACTGTAACCGCCGACCTACGCCCACTACACCCACGTGCGCTTCCACGACTCGCTCCAGCGCAGGTATACGATAACTATAACACCCCACATTCGATCTTTTATATATATATATATATATAATAATAATAATAATAATATTTTTTATGTATATATATACATATATATACATCTATGGAAATAATTGCTATGCTAAAACTGCATCACTTATTACGTTTACCCTGATCGAGAGCTTTCATTCTCAAATTTACTTTATTTTAAATTTAAAATAATTTTTATTCGACTAAAATAATATAAAATTCAATTATAAATTTGTATGATGAAAAAAAAAAAAAAAAATAGATGATAAATTTATTGATTCATTTCGATTCCACATATATATATATATATGTCATAAATTCGTAATTTGAAACAGCGGCCATTTTGAATTTTAAAATATCGAACTCGAACGTGTTTTTTTACCGGTGCCTGTCGCTGGCCCGCACGAGGCTTTTTCAGTACGAGTACTGGCAAAGATCGAAGACTTTTAGGATGTTTGCCGAGCGTGGGTGGGCTTTTTGCGGGGATCGATGACGTTCCTCGTGATTTTTCGTCCTCCGAGGCGCCCTTTACCTCTTAACGATATTCCCCCTCCCCCCTCCCCTCCGCGCCCCTCGCTCCCCCACCATTTATTTTACGTCTCTCAAAGGTCAGAGGCAACCAAAGCTTCGTTGTCTACTACAGAGATTCCAGGGCTCTCCCCCCTCTTTTTTTTTCATAATACATTTAGGGTTTCAACGAGTCTTCTCGTAGTCCCGTCCAAATATACGATAATAATAATAATAATAAAAACAATCGCTTGCGACGAAAAAAAAAAATTTGCATTTTATTCTTCAAAAAAAAAAAAAAAAAAAAAACGATATAAAAATTCTTGGATTATGCTTGCAATTAATCGTTTAATTTTTTCAAAATAAAATTTCCATGTCAAAAACTAGTGGTACGTTTTTTTTATTTCTCATTAAATTCATCAAATATTCAATATATACGAGATGCTCTCGCTAAAGAAAATGTAATCTGTCAGTTTCGTATTAAAAGGCGATTTTTGTCCCGAGACTCCCAGAATCCCTCGCGATATTTCGCTTGGAACGTTTATACGCGCATGCGCTCCAGTTGCTCGTCTATAGTTCACGAAACTCTCATCAGAGAGCGCTCAGAGCGTTCCGTGAGATTTTTCTTCACTTATTACACCATTCACTTGTGATTCTGTACTTTTTTTTTCCTTTTAACGACTTTTCTCTATTAATTTCATCCCACCGATGCTAGAGCTGAATAAATCTCGGAAAAACATATAATTACGGACTGCTGGCGTAACCGAGAACTATGCACACTGTGTGGTGTGTGTGTGTGCGTGCCTGTGTGTGCGTGCAACGAGAGAATCTGAGATGGTGGCGCCCCGTGGCGGAAACTTTGAGAGTTAAATATACATAATTATAACAAGCGAGTGCAATATGCTCGCGCGTGTGGGAGAAAATTCTTAACGTTTTCTTTTCCGTACGGTGTTTATAATTATTTGATAAAATTCACACACACACACACACACATATATATATATATATATATATTGTTGATGAACCGTTGTGAATAGTATATGGCAGAATTTACGTTCTTTTTGAAACACTTAAAGTGTAATGTAATGGAATATTGTGTCTCGGCGAAAACTTGCTAATTTTGAAAAGATGTCTCTAATTAACCCGATGAGATATATATATATATATATATATTGTTGATGAACCGTTGTGAATCGTATATGGCAGAATTTACGTTCTTTTTCAAACTCTCAAAGTGTAATGTAATGTAATATTATATATTGTGTCTCGGCGAAAACCAGCTAACTTTGAAAAGATGTGAAAGCCATATCAGTTTTTTTTATTCACTGCGAGACTTTCTACGGGAAAAAAAAACGTCTTTCCGGGTATTGCGGCATATTGAGATCATTTATTTTCCTTTGCAACACACACCCACTGATGTCCGATATTTTCTCTATAACGCCTTATATAGTATATAGATATATATATATATATATATATATATATATATATATATATATATACACAAGAGCTTCAGTAGCGCCACCTATGTACATTTTTCCCATATTACTTGAATTATGGAGATTCATGCATGCGGAATTATTTCTGGAATCCTCAAAACGTCGTCAACCTGATCTCTCTGTAATTTCCACGAAATTTCATCAGACACTTTTCACATCTGAACAAATGTTTTGACTTTTTTTTTTTTTTTTTTTCTTCTTGCAAATTGCCACGAGTACGAGTCATATCGTTATACTTTACTGCTCGAAGTGAGATCGAGATAAATTTTTACGTTTCGTCGTAACACTCATCGACACGTATATATATATATATATATATATATATTTATATAAATCTCATCGGGGTAATGAGAGTCAGAACATAAAAAAAAAAAAATCACAAATTATCTTAAAAAAGAGAAAGAGAATTTTCATCATAACTTCACCGCTCAGATACGAAAAAATAACGTTCGACAAACCTTTTAATTTTTTTTTTTTCATCTCTCCAAGCGAGTTGGAGCATCGAGAACGGATGTCCGGCGAGAGGAAAAGCCTCTTGCCCCCTGCAAGAATAAAACAGACACACACACACACATGCGCAAATGCAGATATCGTATTGTCGAAATGGAATGTGTGCTAGAGAAGAAGCCGAAGAAGAAGAAAAAGAAAAAGTGAAAGATTTAAGACGAGTTAGAGTAAGAGAGGCAAGAGGTTCCCTTTCATCGACACTCATCCTCACATATATATATATAACATTATTTATATATATATAAATATATATATATATATATGTATAACATTATTTATATATATATAAATATATATATATGTGTGTGTATATATATATATATATATATATATATATATACCTGTTAAGTGGTGTATAAAAGAAGCCTTTTATAATAGCCTCGCGAAGGCGGTGCAAAGAAAGCTGCCGGATGCAGGATGAGGACGGGGCAAGGAAAGGGAAAAAAAAAAGGAGGGACGTCATTATCTTATCTCGAACCATTTCCTGTCAACCTGGGACTCGAAGAACCTCTCTCGTTGCGTGGCTCTCTCTCTCTCTCTCTCTCTCTCTCTCTTTTATGTAGAGCTCCTTTCGTGGTAATCACACACGAATACCACACGGCACGGCTTTAAACTTCCACACATACAACATACACACACACACACACACACACACACACACACACACACACACACACACACACACACACACACACACACACACACACACACACACACACACACACACACACACACACACACACACACACACACACACACACACACACACACACATATATATATATATATATATATATATATATATATATATATATATATATATATATATATATATATATATATGTATATATATGTATATACATATACATATGTATATATATATATATATGTATATATATATATATATATATATATATATATATATATATATATATATATGTTAGTCTAACATTTCCAAATGTGCACGCATATAAAAATACACGTGGGTGGGTTCATCCATGTGTGTGTAACACTCATCGTCAGTTCGAGTTTCCATTATGAGGAACGCAAGCATACACACGCGATCACCCACACGTTTTTTTATAACTTGCCCGCGTGCTTATGTTAGGTATTACTTCCGCCGGTAGGCCGGCAGAGTTCGTAGTAGGCAGCAACGTCGCATTAATAGATGCAGCGTTGGATATCCTACGCTATGTATACACACACATATATATATATATATATATATATATATATATATATACAAATGTATATATATATCGTCATTAAAACTGTAAGGACGGAACGATCTTGTAAGTTTTTTTAAGGCGATATTTGTTTGCGTATATATATATATATATATGTGTGTGTGTGTGTGTGTGGACATCTGGCAATGCACGCACGATAATCGTTTTCCTTGCTTTGTTTTTTTGTTTTTGTTTTTTTGACCCCAGAGGGAGAATCGACGAAGCGACAATAAGATGCGAGTGCACGAGAACGCGATAGTAATCACAGATTGAATAAATATATATATATATATATATATATATATATATATATATATAAGATCTTTGAAGAAGAAAAACAAAACGAAAAAAAAAAATAATAATAAAAATGATAAAACAAAATCGAAATTCCAATGCTGTTTTTTTTTTTTCATCATGAAGCAAACAATGAATTATTGTACAAATATATGATACGATTTTGCAGATATTGGATCGAGATTGAAGGATTGAATTGCTTATCTCATACTTGTGTACATAGATGAATATCGAGGAGATATATATATATATATATATAATTTAATAAGGGTTAACGTTGAAGAGATAATTTTAAAATCGTCCTAAGAATTACAGAAGAAAAAATTACCTATATATATATATATATATATATAATTATTATATTAAAGTATTAATAATATCTTCAGCCAGGCGTAGGTCGTGTTGAAATGGAATTCCCCATACGTCATCCCCCCTCCTACATTATGAGAGCAGTGACGCGCTGTGTACTGGAGAATGTGCGAAGCGACGAACTTTTACTATCCATATATATATATCTCAAACTCTTCTCTCTCTCTCTCTATATATATATATATATAGATATAGATATATATAAATAACGAAGAGTTTGAGTTTTCCTTCGTTATTACGTATAATAGACTTCGATTAACGGCCGGGCTCTCTTCCTCCCCTCTCTCTCTCTCTGTCTCTTTCTCTGCGCGCGTAATGTCGGGTAATCTCTCTCACATGCATATGTTACACTAACGCTACGCGTAAGAATTTAACGGCGGCGTGGCGTGCTCGCACAGAGCTCTACGAGGTTCATTAATCCCGTGGCCCTCCCCTCCCCTCTCCTCCTCCTCCTCCTCCTCCTCCCCCCCGCCGGGCGATGCTTTGCAGGCAATATAAGAACATTCTTCGATCGTGCAGACACGAAGGCCTCTATTACGAATTCGTAAACGAAGCGCAACATTTTTTTTTATCCCACCCACAAATATTCTCTCTCTCTCTCTCTACTTTTAACCATATTTTCATTATTACAGCCGATTTTGCAATTATAACCTCAATCAGCAATAGCAAGCATCTCGCCTGTAAAGTGCAAAGAGTTTTTAATAAAAGTGTAAGAAAAAGAAGAAGAAAAAAAAACAATCGAAAAAGTGTACTTGATTTTATTTCTGCGGCCGTTATGTCTGAAGCGAGAAAGATTAAAAATTGTTCAACGAGCAGCGATCCGAAACGCCACGGGATTCTCGCCAGTTACGACGGTCGAGCGGAGGGGGGAGAGAGAGAGAGTGAGGGAGCGAATGAAGGAAATAGTCAGGTTAGGTCAGGCTAGAGCGCGCTGTGCGTGTGGAGCAATCGTTATCTGCCGAAATAAAAAAAGAGAAAAAAAAAAGACTAACTTGCTTCGTCGATTGACACAGCCTTTGGGGGTTTCAGGGAACCACCTACACGCATATACGCACACATATAATGATAATAATAATAATAATAATAATAATAATAATAATAATAATAATAATAATAAGTGTATACATTTTTGTATATGCCTCGTTTTGTGTATAGAGCGCGTATAGTAGTAAAAATGGGTAAGAATTCATGTGCTGCTACACGGTAGAAGAGACAGAATGGGAGAGAGAGAGAGAGAGAAGAGCCCCAGGCACTTCGTGGAAGGTCGTCCTACGTCCCTACAGAGCACTTCCTCTCCCCCCTGGCCCCTTCTCTTCGTCTCCTCTCTGCCATCACCCACTGAGATTTCTTCTCGTCTTTTTTCTCTCCTAACCTCGTCTCAAAAGCCCAAGAGTGAGACTGTGTGTGTGTGTGTGAGATATATTGGAAACATTTATAGATATAGTAAAAAAAAAGTTAACTATATAGTGTAGTAAGTTATATATATATATGGTTATAGCAGAGAGAGAGAGATACTACAGTCTATAACTATAGCTATAACAGGCATGCATATAGTCTTATATATATTGTAGAGGATCGAGAAGAAGCATGAAAAAAAAAAAAAAAAAAACATAGTGGGATAGACCTCGCATCAGTAAAGCGACGACCGATCGAACGCGAAAGTCTTGAGTGTGGGGCACCAGCGCGCGCTTGTTCCCCCCCACCTCTCACTCGCTCTCTCTCTTTCTTCCAAATGAATGGAATGCCAACCCACGCTGAGAAGAGCCACACCGTACTCACGGACAGACGGCCGCGCGCGGAAACTCGAGGGCTCTCCCCACTCTACCACCAACGTTTCTGTATGCATATATATATATATGTGTATTTTATCTCTCTCGTTAACTTTGCCCTCTCATCCGCTCTATCCCTTTCACCAATTCACCAATTTTGTACACACACGCTTTTGCTCATCCCACTATGGAATTTATTGAATTTATTACACACATGCGAGAAGAGAGTTTTTACGCTCTCTTGACACAAGCATATACATAGCTCATCTTCCTAAAACAAACATGCATACGCGGCAACACAGACGTAAATTTATACGCGATATATCATTTTCTATCTACTACGATATATTTCTCTCTCTCCCTCTCTCTCTCTCTCTCTCCCTCTCTCTCTCTCTCTCTCTCTCTCTCTCGAGATAATGTATAAATATATACAGACACAAGTCCGGTACGAGAAATCGAAAAACGTGCTTCTGCTTCTATATATTATCTCTTGCGACCCACGCACACGTGAGTAAGTGCGAGCGAGATGAAATTATACCGCAATAGACTGTGTGTGTGTTGTGTGTCTTTTACAACTTGGGTTGTGAATTCCCTCTCTCTCTCTCTCTTTCCACACTAGCAATATAAACGTGCGCGGTTGCGATCCTCGCGTTGCTGCCCCCCCCCCCCCATCCTCCCCTCGGTCCACAGCGACCCCCACGACCCGCGACTACCCACGCCACGTTAATGAAAACATCTTTTGTCAATGAACTGACGTCAGTCTTTTCGCCTATTGGTTCGTTGTATCTTCACCACGTGACTAGCGGCCAATGAGAGCTCAATATTCTATCCCCACCACAAATTTTCCGCGAACACGACGGTGTGAGCGAGCGCCATTTGCCCATTCTCGACGGAAGGACGCTCGAGGTAAGGTGTGGCTGTGGGGCTCTCGCGCGCGGCTCCTCTCCGGCCACTCTCGTTCGCTCTCTCTCTCTCTCTCTCTCGCTCTCTCTCTCTCTCCCTTTATCGCAATATTCGGTGCGGTGTACATTTGTGTTCTGACTACCTTGTGTAGCTGCAATTATTAGTATTATTACCATTAGTGTGTCTTGAGCGCTGCACTAAAAAGCAAACGCGACATATAGCCCGTGGTTATAATACAACCCGTGGCTGCAACTTGAGAGAGAGAGAGACACATCGCGCGCGCAACCGGAGATATCCAAAAAGGAACCGCATCGCGCCATTGCCCCCTCCCTACTACTGCCTCTCCCCACTCTCCCCACTCTTTGCCCTCCTCCGGCGCCTTCCGCAACCGTTTTCCCCCACCACACACCCACCGACTGTGGTAAACGTGTAGTGTGTATACACCGCGCACTCAATCGAATCCCCGGACAATCACGCGTTTTACCCAGCTCTCTCTCTGTGTCGTCTCGATATATAATACGCGCGTGCAATATATCTACACACACACACTGAAACTCTCTCTTATCTCTCTTATCACGTGCGGAGGCTTTTTTTTTCTTCAGTAAATGAAATCGGTGTAGAACAGTGACAGTGACATATATATATATATATATATATATATATACGTATCTTCGACTCGCGTTGTCTCTCGTCAGTTTTCGTCCGACTATAACACACCGATGTTTCTTGTTGCCGCCGCTGTGCAGTGTGTGTGCGCGCGTGTCGAACGTTCCCTCGCGTCTCCTCGAAAATATTTTCTTTTTTTTTTTCTTTTCACCAATATAAAAGTTTTGTTGTGTAGAAATATCGACGAGTGCCTCTGTCAAATTGGTGTCTTGAGGGAAAAATCGCGCTTGTGTTTATATCAGTGAATAACAACGAGAAACGAAGTTTTTTTTTTTCCTTCGCGAAAGAGCTCGAGAGAGCGAGAGAGAGAGAGAGAGAGCGAGTGATATGTGCGCGCGTGTCAGTGCGCCGAAAGGATATATAGATATATTCACATATGTATAATATTCTTCGCTGAGGGGAAAAGAGATAGAAGAGAGTGCGAGTGAGAGCGATAAACGACGTGACGCGAAGGTGCGAGTGAGACGTGACAGGAAGGCAGAGGGCGGTGTTGTGTGCAGTGACTGTATAGATGAGCCATACAGTGTGTGGTCCACCATACGCGCAGCATCCCTCCGCTGGAAAAAAGGATCGAACCGTTTGAGACAGAGGACGCTACCACTATTTTCAATCGGATTACACTATATATATATATACATTTTTGTCCACAAAGTGGTCAGAGCTAGAGAAAATAATAATAATAATAATAATGACACGAGGTTACAATGGAATTTTGTCCAATCTCGTTAGACGAAAAAATATTTGCGTGAAATAATAAGACTGATTTGAAAATGTGCCAGTGTGTTTATCATCATTAATTAACAATTGTTTTATTATCAAACGAGGAATGAACTTGACAATTTATTTATTTTTTCATCTTTTCTTTTCTGGTGATTCGTGTCATGCGTCGTAGTTTTGTTAAACCCAAAAATTATCGTAAACATTCCAATTTTTCATACAAACTACACACACACACACGCACACACACACACAATGGTAATGCTGCATTGATGCATGCAAATGTGTGTAATAGACGATTTTGTTATTTTTTTTTTTTTTCGGTGAAATTTAATAATCGTCGCGTCGATTACGGCCGGAATCGATAATCGAGAGCAGAAGAGTCGACTTATCTCTCTCGCTCTCTCTAGTGACTTCTCGGCTAAATCGCTCGGTTAATTTTTTTTTTTTTTTTTTTTTTCTTCTTTTTTTCTCTCATATCTTTTCGTGATTAATTTCAAAGTGCCATTTATCACGAGTATTTTATTTTTCTTCTCTCGAGAGTCGAAAAATTTGGGGAAAAAAAAAAGTAAAGATAACAATTTTGTTGTTTTTTTTTTTTTCGATCGATTTTTTTTTTTTTTTGCAAGTAGAAAATTTTTACGACATCGCCGATGAGAAAAGCGACGAAATTCGAGCTTGAACCGAACGTGCCATAGTGTGAAATTCAAGGAGAGGGGGAAATTTGTTTTTTTTTTGTTTTTTTTTTAATTTAAAAAAAAAAAAAAAAAATTCAAATCTTCCGCGAGGCTTGCGACGAGTTTCTCGGAAAATGGAATTGCGAGCTGCGCCCCAACTCAGATGAGAGGAAATTAAAAAAAAAAAAACAACGAAAAATCTCAAAAGTGACCGAGAATAAAAAAAAAAATCGAAAAAAACGGAAAACTTGAAAATTCAAGTTTTTTGCGATTCCTGCGACGACGAGCTTGTCAGAAAATGGAATTGAGGGCTGCGCCCCAACTCAGATGAGGAAAAAAAAAAAAAAAAAAAAAAAAAACTTTTAACAGCGAAAAATTTCCTACTCGTCACAGAGGCCAAAATTTGTCTCAAAAGTGACTGAGAATAATAAAAAAAAATAATAATAATAATAAAGAAAAAAATAAAAATAAAAAATGCCTGGAGGTATCGGAGACGAACGTTTCGTTGCAGCTGATTGGCTCTTTGCTGAGCTCAGATCAGAATCCGGCACGGAAAAGCTTCTCGTACTCGATTGCAGGGCACACGCTGACTTTTCTGAGAATCATATCAGAGGCTCCGTGCCACTTGCAATTCCCAGTATAATGCTGAGACGGCTCGCAGCTGGAAAAGTTGATATTTTAGCGACGATAAGATGTCTCGAGCTACGAACGAGGGTCGAAGTTTTTTTGTACGGCGATGAGGAGACCCGAGGCACTTTTGTTTTAATTGGGGATGGGACGGAACCTCCTGGACATCAGGGTGAAACTATACAGGTGCTTGGGAGAAGATTGCGAAACAGCGGTGGCACTGTCGCTACTTTGATTGGTGAGACTTTTTTTTTTTTTCATTTCTTCTCTTTTTTTTTTCTTTTTTTTTTTTCCTATGCACAAAATTATGAAAATTTTATGCTCTGAGTATGATTTTTTTTTATTTTAACGAAATTTCGTGGAATTGGTGCTGGTAGTATTAAAAAAAAAAAAAAAAATTTAGTTATTAATTCAATTTCGTGTCTTGGTTATTTTTTTTTTCTTTTTTTTTCATATGCACAAAATTATGAAAATTTTATGCTCTGAGTATGAAAAAATTTTAACGACATTTCGTGGAATTGATGCTGGTAGTATTGAAAAAAAAAAAAAATTTAGTTATCAATTTAATTTCGTGCCTTGGTTAATTTTTTTTTCTTTTCTTTTCTTTTTTTTTCATATGCACAAAATTATGAAAATTTTATGCTCTGAGTATGAAAAAATTTTAACGAAATTTCGTGGAATTGATGCTGGCAGTATTGAAAAATAAAAAAAAATATATATTAAAAATTGTGTTGTTAATTGAATTTTATGTCTTGGTTAATTTTTTTTTCATATGCACAAAATTATGAAAATTTCAATCATGAAAATTTCATGCTCTGAGTATGAAATTTTTTTTTTTTAACGAAATTTCGTGGAATTGATGCTGGTAGTATTAAAAAAAAAAAAAATTAGTTATTAATTCAATTTCGTGTCTTGGTTAATTTTTTTTTTCGTATGCACAAAATTATGAAAATTTCATGCTCAGAGTATGATTTTTTTTTATTTTAACGAATATTGAAAAATAAAAAAATAGATATTAAAAATTGTGTTAGTAATTTAATTTCGTGTCTTGGTTAATTTTTCTTTTCTTTTCTTTTTTTTTCATATGCACAAAATTATGAAAATTTTATGCTCTGAGTATGAAAAAATTTTAACGAAATTTCGTGGAATTGATGCTGGCAGTATTGAAAAATAAAAAAAAATATATATTAAAAATTGTGTTGTTAATTGAATTTTATGTCTTGGTTAATTTTTTTTTCATATGCACAAAATTATGAAAATTTCAATCATGAAAATTTCATGCTCTGAGTATGAAATTTTTTTTATTTTAACGAAATTTCGTGGAATTGATACTGGTAGTATTGAAAAAAAAAAAAAATTTAGTTATCAATTTAATTTCGTGTCTTGGTTAATTTTTTTTGTCTTTTTTTTTTTTTCCTATGCACAAAATTATAAAAATTTTATGCTCTGAGTATGAAAAAATTTTAACGAAATTTCGTGGAATTGATGCTGGTAGTAATGAAAAATAAAAAAATAAATATTAAAAATTGTGTTAGTAATTCAATTTCGTGTCTTGGCTAATTTTTTTTTCATATGCACAAAATTATGAAAATTTCATGCTCTGAGTATGAAATTTTTTTTATTCAAACGAAATTTCGTGGAATTGATATTAGTATTGAAAAAAAAAAAAAAATAGATATTAAAAATTGTTTTTATTAACACAAGGAAGTACCAGACGACTCATTGAGATTCACTGACTCATTGAGACTCATTCAGAGCTTGATATTTTTTTTTACCACAATTCCACCAAAATGCCATAATGGAACGATGGGTGACGTTAAAATCCATAAAATGGAAAACGTATTGAAAAAAATTTAAAAAAATCATTTCGACATTATTAAAAAAATATTTTTATCTAGATCTCTTCTGTCTCACTCACTTGTCTTGGCTCACTCGGCAATGACTCATTCTCGTTAACTTATCGAAAAAAAAAAAAAACAAAAAAAAAAATTATCTCAAGTCAACAATGACACCGCGATGAAAAATTTCGCGACCATCCAAATCCAAGATATGAAACTCAAGATTTTCTTCCTCTATTTGAGATACGATTTTTGTTTACACAATCGATGTCAATGTATTGAAAATCCATCTAATATCTAATGGAAGCGCGAGATCCCCCCCCACCCATTCGCTGTCATTGTATTGAAAGGCCATCTAATATCTAATGTTAGCGCGAGATTCCCCCCCCCCCCCCCTCTTCCTCTCCCAATCGCTGTCAATGTATTGAAAGAATATCTAATATAAGCGCGAGATTTCTCTCTCTCTCTCTCCCTCCTCTCTCTCTCTCCCTCCTCTCTCTCTCTCTCTCTCCCTCCTCTCTCTCTCTCTCTCTCCCTCCTCTCTCTCTCTCTCTCTCTCTCTCTCTCTCTCTCTCTCTCTCTCTCTCTCTCTCTCTCTCTCTCTCTCTCTCTCTCTCTCTCTCTCTCTCTCTCTCTCTCGCCCCCTCTCGCTTTTCTGCTGCAACTGCTGAGAATGAACGAGGAGACAATTGTCGCTGCCCCCAAGGGGTCAATGGAGTAAAGAGCAGTTTGCAATGTAATGGCTTGACAATTCTTGGACTCGGCAGGAGAGCGCGAGCTCTAATTAACCCTCTAAATGCATGTGGGTTGATGGGAAAGCTCGAAGAAAAAATAAAAATAAAAATAAAATAAAAATAAAATAAAAATAAAATAAAAATAAAATAAAAATAAAAATAAAATAAAAATAAAATAAAAATAAAATAAAAATAAAATAAAAATAAAATAAAAATAAAATAAAAATAAAATAAAAATAAAATAAAAATAAAAATAAAAATAAAATAAAAATAAAAATAAAATAAAAATAAAAATAAATATAAAAATAAAAATAAATATAAAATTAAAATCAAAATAAAAGAGAAAGAAAAAGAAATAAAAGGGAAAGAAAATAAATGCTAGTGAATGCTGAAAGTGCTCATAGACGTAGAACAATGAAGCATGAAAAAGAAAGAGAAAGAAAAAAAAATTGAAAGGAGAGACAGAGAGAGAGAGAGCACTCTGTCGAAGCGACGAATGGCAATTGAGGTTAGGTTGAAAAAGTCACGTCTATAGCGATATCCATTTCATTTTCAATCATGGGCTAAAGAGTTTTAGGCATGCCAGAGCCCGTCAAACTTTCAGTAAATGGCCTCAGTATCTCTCTCTCTCTCTCTCTCTTTCACGTTTTCTCCCCTCCCTTTTACACATCAGCTGAAAGACCAGAGGGGAAGTTGTGAATGAAGTATTGATTTGTGTGGGAGGCATTCCGGTACAGTTGAGACACTTAATTCGTATATATATATAAATATATAAATATATATATATATATATATATATATATATATATATATATATATATATATATATATATATATATATATATATATATGTATATGTATATATGTATATACATATATACATATATACATATATACATATATACATATGTATATATGTACATATACATATATGTATATATGTACATATATGTGTATGTACATATGTATATATGTACATATGTATATATATATATATATATATATATATATATATATATATATATATATATAGTATATATAGTATATATATATAGTATAGCCTCACAAGCCTTACTTACTGGGCCATGTCTCTCTTCTCTTTCTCTCATTGTTAGGCCTACAATGTTCACTCATTCATCTCCACTTTCAATCTTTTGTTTTTTTTGGTTTTTTTTTTTTTTTTTACTTTTTTATTATTCATTCAATAATCTCACATGCGCTAAATGATATTAAAAAAAATATCTCCCAATTATCATTTAATTTGAATAAAAATAATAATTGGAATTTTGTTGTAAAATTGAAAGAATGTTGAAAAATGATGTGAGAAAATTTTATCAATTTTATGATAAATAAAATTTTGCACAATGAGTGAGAGAAAAAAAAACAAATTTTTTACAGTTTAATTTTTGGCATTAATTTGAGGAAATTATTATTATTATTATTATTATTATTATTCGCCTGGTATGAAAAATCATTAAATTACGTAGCGAGTGTCGTAAATTCTGTGCCAACAGGGACTTTAGCCTTCGTCAATAAATCAACGAGTCATTGCGGATATTTGTGACTTTATTATGACTATACTCGTCGTGTAATGATCTGTGACGAGTATACTATGGGAACCTTGAACGAGAGAAGGATATTTTATCGCTCATACGTGCTGACACTCGTGATGAATCGGCGAGACTTTTATATATATATATATAAAAGTCTCGTGTATATATATATATATATATATATATATATATATATATATAAGTCTCGTATGTGTGTGTGTGTTGACGCAAAAATTTGTCAAATTTTATATAATCGTTTTGTTAATGTGTAATTTTTATTTCAATTATATATTTTTTTTAAATGCATTTCAGGTGGTTTTGGAGCGTTTCGCGATCGTTATCCAGAATGGTGCGAAGGGGGCCAAGGAAATGCGGAAGGCCAACCGGGTCAAGAGACGGGGAATGACGGTGAATTGATGGGACTTCGTTCATTGCGTATATCAACACCGCCCACGAGAGCTTATTCCGATTCTGACAGCGACAGTACGTGTGATTCGTTTGGTATGAGAAGAATTTTTTTTTTTTTGGTTTTTTTTTTATCATTTAAATTTTTTATAGCAATGAGAAGACTTTTTTTTTTTCCTTAATTTAATTTAATTTAATTTGTGTTTTTTTGATTTTTTTAGGCCCAGAGGAGGACAAAGATTTTCCTGTAGAAATTCTTCCTCACTTATATCTCGGTAATGCGGCAAACAGCGAGGACAGAGACGCACTCGCTCGACACAGAATTCAATACATACTGAATGTAACGCCCGATTTGCCAAATGTATTCGAGAGCGCTGGCTCGATAAAATACATGCAAATACCAATAAGCGATCACTGGAGTCAAAATCTCGCGAGTTTTTTTCCTCAGGCGATACAATTTATCGGTAAGCGTGAAAATTTTTGATTTTTTTTTTTCTCTCCCTCTCATTTCTTATTTATAATTTTATATATATTTCTTTTCATTCCTTTTTTTTTTCTTTGGCTTCGGTCACGAAATGTGTCTGGATACTTTTTTCTTTTTTTTTTTTAATAGGCACAAAGTCCAATTGCTCGGAGATCGCCATAAAATTTATCATACGATTTATATTCGAGGAAATATCGTGGAGAAAAATTGAGTCGATTGAATTAACGATTCAAACTCTCGATTCTGACGCCTGTAATGCAAGGGCGGGGGGGGGGGGGGGGTGGGGGAGGAAGAAACAAAAAAAAATAAGCAGATTGCGTATATCGGACGTGAAGGAATTCAAGTCTGAGATTACGTCTAGCAGCGATGGCGGCGGCGGCGGTGGCGGTTACGATGCTGGGCGAGGGATGAAAAAAAAAAAGTTTCACAATTCTCGTGATTCTTTTTTTTGATTAAAGAAATTCTATGATTTGTCACAACGTGGGAAAAAAATTATTGCAAGCTGCCAAATTCTCAGATCGGCTTTCGCCTGCTCTTCTTCTTAAACAGGATTTCCTGTTTTAAGAGAGCGAGAGCGAGTCGAGGATCAAATATTGCTCTCCGTTAAAGGGCCCTCTCGATTCTATCGATTCTATCGATTCTATCGCCTGATAAGGCATTTTAATCGTTAATTCGATTCACTCAATTTTTTTGTTGTTATTTTCTGTATTGAGAATTTAAAACCAAAAAAAAAACAAAAAAAAACAATCGCGTACATCGGACGCTCAGGAATTCAAGCCTCATTACGTCTAGAAGGAAAAAAAAGTTTCACAATTCTCGTGATCCTTTTTTTAATTAAAGAAATTCTATGATTTGTCACAACGTGGGAAAAAAATTCTTGCAAGCTGCCAAATTCTCAGATCGGCTTTCGCCTGCTCTTCTTCTTAAATAGGATTTTCTATTTTAAGAGAGCGAGAGAGAGTCGAGGATCAAATATTGCTCTCCGTTAAAGGGCCCTCTCGATTCTATCGATTCTATCGATTCTATCGATTCTATCGCCTGATAAGGCATTTTAATCGTTAATTCGATTCACTGATTTTTTTTGTTTTTTTTTCTGTATTCAGAATTTAAAACCAAAAAAAAAACAATCGCGTACATCGCTCAGGAATTCAAGCCTGATTACGTCTAGAAGGAAAAAAAAGTTTCACAATTCTCGTGATTCTTTTTCGTTTCGTTTCGTTTCGTTTCGTTGAGAGCTTTCGCCTGCTCTTCTTCTTAAAAAGGATTTTCTGATTTAAGAGAGCGAGTCGAGCATCAAATATTGCTCTCCGTTAAAGGGCTCTCTCGATTCTATCGCCTGATAAGGCAATTTAATCGTTAATTCGATTCTATCGCCTGATAAGGCATTTTAATCGTTAATTCGATTCACTCAATTTTTTGTTGTTTTTTTTTCTGTATTCAGAATTTAAAACAAAAAAAAAAACCATCGCGTACATCGGACGCTTAGGAATTCAAGCCTGAGATAACGTCTAGCAGCGATGGCTGCAATTCTCGTGATTCTTTTTTGAATTGAAGCAATTCTATGATTTGCCACAACGTGGGAAAAAATTATTGCAAGCTGCCAAATTCTCAGATCGGCTATTTCGCCTGTGCTCTTCTTCTTAAACAGGATTTCCTGTTTTAAGAGAGCGAGTCGAGCATAAAATATTCTCTGCTCTCTCTCTCTCTCTCTCCGTTTTAAAAGACGCGCGGGGGCGGTGGAGTAACGATGGAGGGACGGGGGGGGGGGAGCAAAGAAGCATCAACGGAGAAGGAATTCTTATAAATAGAAAATTTTCCCACGTGGCCAGAGAAGAGCAAAAGCCACACGCTAGACAATTAAACAACGGATGTCCGGTCGCGGGCTGGGTTGGGCCGCCCCCGCCCCCACCGCCTCCGCCGCCGCTTATTTTACTTCTCGCTCTCTCGACTCCTTTACTCTCCTTATAATTCTCGTAACTGCTGCTCGAAATGAATTGCAGAGCATTTCGCATTGTTATAGCGAAAGACACCCCCCACCCCCCTGGTCTGATGTATCTTTTCCATTTTTGCATATCATTCTCGTTTCCGTGCATTCATTCATATTTACATAAATTTGAAAAATTTCACCTCTCTCTCTCTCTCTCTCTCGAGGCCAACGAGCCGCATCGAGCCTTAAGTGACTTTCCTCGTATTTTCACACTTTACTGTTTGCATTTCCTTTAAATTCATCAATGAAATCGGACAATTTCTTTTTTCCAGTCTTAAGTGACTTTTCTCGTATTTTCACACTTTATTGTTTGCATTTCCTTTAAATTCACCAATGGAATCGGACAATTTTTTTTTTCGAGCCTTAAGTGATTTTTCTCGATTTTTCACACTTTACTGTTTACATTTCCTTTAAATTCATCAATGGAATTGGACAATTTTTTTTTTCGAGCCTTAAGTGACTTTTCTCGTATTTTCACACTTTATTGTTTGCATTTCCTTTAAATTCACCAATGGAATCGGACAATTTTTTTTTTTCGAGCCTTAAGTGACTTTTCTCCAATTTTCACACTTTATTGTTTGCATTTCCTTTAAATTCGCCAATGGAATCGGACAATTTTTTTTTTCGAGCCTTAAGTGATTTTTCTCGATTTTTCACACTTTAGTGTTTGCATTTCCTTTAAATTCATCAATGGAATCGGACAATTTTTTTTTTTTTTTTTTTCGTTCTATATGAAATTTTTTTAATGAAAAACTGAAAAGTCTCCTAGCTTAAAATGAGCATGATGGAATTTTTCTCGTTTGAATTATGTAATTTTGAAAATTTTAAATTAAAAAAAAAAAATAAATTCTTAAAATATTGAAAAAAAATTGTAGTTTAATTTAATTTTTTTTTTTTTCATTTACAGAAGAAGCAAGAAGCTCGGACAAGGGTGTTTTGGTCCATTGTCTCGCTGGTGTATCGCGATCCGTTACCATAACAGTAGCTTATCTCATGCACAAATGCAGTTTAAGCTTGAACGACGCGTTCAATCTGGTGCGCAGTCGTAAATCGAACGTGGCGCCAAATTTTCATTTTATGGAACAATTGCACAGCTTTGAGAGAGAATTGAGGGATCGCGGAGAGCGAAATAAACGAAATAATCAACGTTGCATCGGTGCATGCCGAGCTGGCGGACCGTGCAATTGTCCAGCGCCAAGTTTTCTCAGCCCGATTGACATTGGCCTGAGTCCAGATTCTGGAATTGAATTTGACAGATGGGCAGCGAGCACACCAGCCGAATGAGACGGGCATGGAGGGACCCAATATAAATTTTAGGTCCCTCCTTGGCTCGTGCGCGAGCTCAATGACGAATTTCAAAAAAACAAAAAACAATGAGAAGTGACGAGGGAAAAGCATTTTTTTTTTCTTCCTTTTGGGCCAATCTGGCTCGAGAGAGAAATTTTTTCGTACCTTTTTTGTTTTTTGAAATCTCGCAACTACGCGGAGAAGACACGTGACCAAATGAGCGCCGGAGGCTTTTCAGTCTCGTAAAAACGAAGGGTGGGAAAAAATGGAGAAAAACAAAAATTATATTATGAAATTTTATATTATTTCTCTTCTCTTATTCGTCATTTTTGTTCGAAATTGTTGCGCGTTGCGCGCGTCAACAATTTACGAATGATCCGGAGATACATCTCGAGACTTTCTCATCGCGCGCACAACTCTCAACTCGTTTTCCATAATTTTTATAACGCTGTAAGAGCGTCAAATACAAAAATACCCGCGGGGCGGGCTAGTAAAAAAAAAAAAAACTTCCTCATGCATTTTTAGACGTTTTTTTAAATTTTTTTTTACGACTTCCGTTACGAATTATCGTTTTTTTTTTTTTAATAATTTTGTTTGTTTCTTTTTCGTATATCGCGATAAACGATCAACGAAAAAAATTCCATACCCGAGTACACAGAAAAATTTCAGCATGTCGCGACTTAGGGAGAGAGCATAGTCGATATGACTATATCGATTGTGTATATGAGTGGATCGATTTGTACGATTTGTACGACGCCTGAAATTCTTTGGTTTTTTTTCTTTTTTCCCCTCCTGCGAACAAAAGAAAAATTATCGTTAACGCCCCTCCAACACGTGGTAGTTTACGTCCTCCAGGCGTTTGAAAGTATTTTATAATGATGAAAAAAAAAACAAACAAAAAATCAATGATGAAAATATTTATAAATTTTTTTTTTTTTGCTCCTCTCGACTTATAATTTAGTCAAAAAATAGAATTCTCGTGTAGTCGTCAAAAATTTTAACGTAGTAGCTGAAAAATGAGAGAACGAAAAAAAAAACGAACGAACGAACGAATTTTCATGGGGTTCAAAGATAGAAAAAAGATTTTTCCATTTTTTTAAGTTGAAGAACACGTTTTTAGTATATATATATATATATATATATATATATATATATATTGCGTCGAGGTAATTCTCGTTCATTATTCTTCGAATTATATCTTTTTAGAGAATGTATATAATTTTTTATCTGTGTCGAAAACGAGTATATATATATATATATATCGCGTTTTGCGTCGAGGTAATTCTCGTTCTTTATTATTCGAATTATATCTTGTTAGAGAATGTATATAATTTTTTATCTGTGCCGAAACCGAGTATATATACGACGTATATATATATATATATATATATATTGCGTTTTGCGTCGAGATAATTCTCGTAATTTATCGTTCGAATTATATCTTTTTAGAGAATGTATATAATTTTTTATCTGTGTGTCGAAAACGAGGTGAGGACCTTATAAATATGTATTTTAATAATTCCCCCCCTCCCCCCCGCACACATGATCCACGCCAGTTGGAAAACCCGTCGATTGTCAAGGCTGTGGTTTTTTTTTTGTTTTTTTTTTCTTCAATGTCGAGAAGAAAGTGGCAGGAAAAGAGGATAAAAAAAAAGAGAAAAAAAAAGCACAGAGTCGTTTGAGAGACAAACGCCCAGTTTTTCTCTCTCTCACGATCTCTCGCTATGTTCAAATTTTACAAGGAATACACGAATTTCCGTCTAGCCCAGTCCCCAAAAAGTGTGAATGTTGTATAAAAAAGAAAAAAAAAACAACAGCAACAAAAGTTTATGTCGAAGGGTCGATGTGTGATTTTTAAAAATAAATATTTTCAATGCTCACGCAGCGACACACACACACACAGAAGTACAGACGACAGACGACATACAGAAGTAATTTATCCTGCTAAAAAAAAAAAGAAATGAAAAAAAAAAGGGAAAGAAAAAAAAATCGTATCTTTGACACGAGTTTTTCCGACTTCCGGAAACTGTTAATTAATTTAATTGACCATCATGGGCAAATGAGGTTATGGTAACGATAACACACGCCGGGATTCGGTGCATTTCTGACAGGGCATTCCTGATAGTTTCGATTTGCCTGTGAGATCGAACTATCGTGTTTTTTTTTTTTTTTTTTTTTTTTATAGCGATTAAGAGACTTTTTATTAGGAAAGACAAAAAATGGAGACGAAAAAAAGAAAGAAAGAAAAAAAAACAACAACGTTTCTCCAAAGTATCTTTGTGGTCCTCGAGCAAGACATCCCCATCTCCCCCCCCCTCTTTATCGTGCAAGAGAATGAAGAAGAAATAATGATAATCGTCGAGCGTTGCTATATATATATATATATATTTTTTTTTTTTCTCAATTTTTTTTTAACAAAAACTAATAACGTTTCGGCACCTTTTGGCTTTTCCAATCTCGATGACAATGAGTACCTGTTGCACGCACATGTGTAATAATTTTTTTTTTTTGCTCTCTTTTGATATTTACGTTGTTTAGTGAGGGGAAAAAAAAAATGCCCACGCGAATCCTTTGTCAAGGACAAAAAAGAAAGCCAAACAAAAAAAAATAGCTCTGTAACGGTGCAAAAAATTGCCACTGCTTTTAAAATTTAATTTCTTGCAAGAATTCAGAGCGATGAAAAAACAAACAAACAAAAAAAGTATGGTTATGAAAGAAAGAAAGGAAGAAAGGAAAACGTGAATATACGAAAAGTTTATTTTTATAAATGAAGGACATCACATTCCCAATCACGAGCCATGAATGGGCCTGAAACCGTAACTATCTCAATGTACTAAATATATATATATATATGTATATGTATGTATATATATATGTATCTCGTTTTACCAAGCATTATATAATTGAAATCAATATGAATGTAATACAGTGAATGTTATTTTTCATGTCAATAATCCATGCAAATTTAAAGATAACACGCAATCTCGCAATTGCGCAAATTACATTGATCTACATTTAAGGGAAAAAAATATATAAATATATATATATATATATATATATATATATATATATATATATATATATATATATATTTAACGTTACTGTAATAACAATATTCTACTACTAAAACTGTTGTCTGTTGTACGTTTAATGGGCGGGACTGTCCGAGAAGAAAAAAAATTTAATCAAATATTATGTATATTACATAAATTATTATTTTATATTCATCGTTGTATATATATATATATATATGTATATATATATATTTTTTTTTTCAAATTAATTTCAAAATTAGAAATACAACTTATCTTACCTGCAGCGAGTCATCGAAGATTGACCGGTCAAGTGACCAAACTTCTACATGATCCTAATTGGAACGACCAGCGTAAAATTGCGTGAAATCAAAGAGAAATATATATATATATATATATATATATATATATATTTAATTGTTATTTTTATTTTATTTTAAATTTCTTCGTACAAGATTTGTAGAAAGTTTTTTTTTTCCGACTCTGCAATGCTTTTTGCGAGGCAACACACACACACATACACAATCAATGCGTACGAACGCTCTCTCTCACACACACACACTTTTGCTTCACTTTTTTTTTTTTTTTCGTTTTTTTTTTTTTTAATTTTCACATCTGCCTTTTCTTCCAGAAATCAATATATAGATTCGCCTGTTGAATGAAAAAAAAAAGAAGCGATTTTGGCAAAAATACGTTAGATGATCAAATCGATAATTTGCTTTGAACAATTTGCAAGTTTGTTATGTGAATTGAGATCGACAGCGCTCTCGGACGTTTTTCGCAATAGCGTGACAGCTTTTTCCGACTCTCGAACTGTTCGTATGAGGTCATCGCGATCATTTGGATCCTGTGTGGTGGCCAAGAGAGTTCCAAGTCCAACGAGAGCACGAAAAACAGCCTCGGGTTCGCTCAAACGTGGCAAAATTTCAAACAAAACGTGCAATGCTCTGGTACGGCCGGTAGTGTCGTTTCTCTTATTGAGCGCTATTATCAAATTTAGTAGGTACGTCGAAATTGCAACCTTGAATAAAATTATAAATTAATTTTGGAAAGTAAAAAAAGTAAAAATTAAATTTACGAATTGAAATTAAGAAAAAAAAAAAACAATTTTTTTTAACGAATATGAATGAATTTTACCTGATTATTTTTGCTACCGAGCGTTTGCAGACTCATCAGAGCCTTCAAAACTTCCTCTTTGTACATCAAGCCAAGATTCTCACCAGTCTCGTGAACAAACATATTTGCCAATAGCCTAAAAGTGAGCATCTGATTTGCTGGCACAGCGCCAATTTTTATATGACGTATCGCAACTCTCAATAATTCTTGGGTGCAAATATTTTCATTAATGGTTTTTCGCAAAACTGCCAAACGTGCGATATCCAACGATGGAAATACAATTTGATCGGGCCAATCGAGAAGAATGTTTAAATCTGTTATTGAGCCAATGGAAAAATTTTCATCAGCCTCGATGATACTCGCCAATTTAACGACAGACTCTAATTGTTTGTCAGTAAGTCGTTTTGTACTTTCCTGAAGTTTCCCATTGAGCTCTTTGAGTTTTTCTGCAAAAGGAGATTTTTTTATTATTTTTTTTCATCCTCATTTTGCTGAATTTTTTTTTCCACTTTTTCCTCTATTTTTACCTAAAATTGCTTGTAGATTTGCCTGCTCGAGCTTGAGATAATCAACGTGGGGTATGTACGATGGGACAGCAATGGTGCGACTCGATGATGCGCTAGGTATCGAGACATCCGAATTTGCCGGTGAGACATTTGGAGTTTCAGCTCCTGGCACATAGCGACTCGCCCCGGTAAATGGATCAGCAAATTCTGGATCGTTTTTTAATCCTGGAACGCTCTGCGAATTTTTTACTATAAAATTTGCAACCTGCGAATTTGGAGAAAAAAAAAAACGAAATTATTAAAATTGCCAATTAGATAATGAAAATTTATGTTATTGGAATCTGGACGAGACCGGATATTCTGCACCTGATCGAGAAACATCTGACTGAGATCATTGCGATCGATAAATTTTTGCGCAGCGCTCCAAGGATCCTCGGTCAAGTTGTATGGCAATTTAAGGGGTGGCACGCCGTCCTGTATATCAACCGAAAATACGTAATCGTACGCCTCACCGTTGTAAAGCTGCTTGCCGGTTGCTATATTATCGTCACCGGTTGTGCCGCCCATTATATCGCCGACAAATACCCATTTGCGCTCGCTCATCGACCATGTGTAAGCTTTTGCTTTGCCATTCTCGTTTATCATTTTTGTCTGACCATCCTCGCGACCCGATTGCTGCAACGCGCTAGGTCCTGGCAGTCTGTCAATTAATTAATTAATTTCACCAAAATTACAAAAAAATTCCAATTAAATTAAATAATAAATTGACAAATTTTTCCGCTCATTTTTTTATTTTTTTTTCCTCAGGAGTTTGCTCGTTTTCGATTTGAAACAAAAAAAATTCACAGTATAAATTCTGCAAAATATCTGAATTTTGGCACAAAACTTAATGAAATAAAATTTGCCACTTGGGTGTGAAATTGCAGCTTTTTTCTGCACTCTGAAAAGACTCGTGAAAAAAATGTTTTTAGAGTAAGAAAAAAAACAAAAAAAAAATGTACTACTCACTCACTAATCTTAATGCCTCCTATGGACAATTTAGCTTGTTCCTGATCTTTGGCTACTTCCTCCTCGAAAGCTTGCATCGTGGCAGGATCGGCCTTTCTTTTTTTATCATTTGTGAATATTCTGACCGTGCAATCTGACGAGCCAGCGACAATATCCCCATTTGGCAAAAGTTGAACGCACCATACAGATTGCGCCGGTACATAAATCGTTGAATTTATCGATGCATTTTTCCATACTCTGATCGAACGATCCTCGCCCGATGTTACGACGAGTCTCGCGCCTCTCGTCGCTGCTATACTGTAGATGTAACTCTCGTGACCGGGAAATTCACCAAGACAAGTGCCCAATGTCGCATTCCAGTGTCTGACCGTCCCGTCATTGGCGCAACTCAGAAATTCAGCATCGCCAATTCCAACAATATCACGAACGCAATCGGTATGGCCATTTAACGTGTGAATTATCGACGATGAATTTCTATTCCATACGATTATACTTTTGTCCGCAGATCCGGTTATTATCGAGCCATTTGGCAAATCGAGAACGCACCAAACTGCCGCTGTATGACCGATCAATGTTGCTCGAGGTGTTCTCAAATTTTCAATATTCCAAAGTTTTGCGCTCAAATCCCACGAACTTGAGAGAAAAGTTTCCTTCTCGTGCTCGCCAGCACGCAAATTACAAACTGTATTCTCGTGCCCTTTAATTTTCTCAATTGGCTCGCTCTCGCCCAGCACATATACGCAGATATAATTGTCATTGCTCCCAGTTATAATGAGACCTTTCGGATTTAAATCTGATGGATTTATCGCACATACAGAACTCACGAAATTCGTGTGTCCTCTCAGTACAGCCGTTTCACGATAATCTGTTCCGTTTCTAAGCCAAAAAAAAAACAAAAAAAGGGCAAGTTTTTATTTTATTTATTAATTTGGAAAAATAGAAATTCACTCAGTTTATTTCATTCGATAATTAAATTTTTGTCAAAATCATTGAAAATTAAATCGAGCTTCAGTTTTTTTTTCATGCTTTTACGATAAATGTAAATTGTTTTTTTTTTTTCTAAATTATTCTTGTGGAAAAATTCATTACCAAATATATGCTCGTTGCCTAGTTCATTCGTGCGGAACGTTTTAGGCCTCGATAGTAGTACAAAAATATGGCAAAATTTCAAAATTAAAAAAAAAACCAAAAAACGTCGACAAAATTTATTTTTAAAATACTATTAAAATTTTCCAAACCCACCAATATAACATTAATTTTTTACCAAAAAAATGTCCAACTTGTTGCCATTTTTTGTTGCTTTGAAATAATTTTTATTGGCTCTTTTTTTTTTGATAAACTTGATAACTTAATTTGAATTAATGAAAAAAAAACAAATCTTTAAATAAAAAGTGTTAAAAAAATTCCTAAACATAAAAAAAAAATTGGCCACTTTTTAACATTGAAAAAAATAATAATAATATTTTTTCATATTTACAGGCTTGGAGTCCATACACGAGCAGTTTTGTCCCTCGAGGCAGAGACAACAGTTCCATCGTCGAAAACTGCCAATGCCCGAACATCGAGAGTATGGCCAGTAAGTATGCAATTCAGCAAATAAGGCTCAACGGTCATGATTATTTCCCAGTTTTGTAATGACAAAATATCGCAAGTCACTCGCCAAGCTCCTTTTTGTTTTTTTTTTTATTTAATTATTTTTCACCACGAAATATCGATGAATAATATATGAGGCCAGTCGAATGTGATATGGAAATATTTGTCGAGCTATTCGCTACGCGATATCACCGAGGAGCCTAAAAACATGGGAAAAAAAAAAAAAAAAAACAAAATCTTCCATAAATGTTACAATTTATCTTGCAACGATTTTTTTAGCAGCTTTTTCATCCTAGCGAAATTAGTCTCGGGCGATATGTAAATTATATATATACTTTTTTTAAACGTTTTCTTCTTTTTCAATAACGATATCTGAGATAATAGAAAACCTTGTCAGACTCACAATCTATCGGACAAAGAGGCCCAAAAAGTTTCTCCAACTGTCCTGTCTCACCGAGTGACAATTTTATTATTATTATTTTTTTCAACAATTATTATAAAACTTCGTAAAAAGTGTTAATTTTAATCGGATTTTTTTTTTTTTTTTGCAATTCAGAGTATCCCAGTAGTTTCACGTTTGGACGCCATTGACACATTGGCACGGGAAACTCATGATTTTTTTTTTTTTAATGAAAACCGGCAGGCCGGTGTTGAATCCACTATGACCCTACTGACTACGTACACGAAAATTCCTACTGCTACGAAGTTACCGCATCATCTGTCAGATGGCGCGCAGAGCCGGGCGTAAAAACTCACAACCACCGGTTGCACTTTGCGTTATCGCTTGACTTATTGTGACACAAGCAAATATACATTTCAACGTTAAAGAGAAGCCAAGAAGCAATGCAAGTGCTAGCGTAATACGAATTTCGTATACGGTTCGTAGGATAATTTTTCTACTACCATTTCAAATTTCACCATTGATATTTTTTTACTCGTCAATTTTCAAACGCATTACAAGTTAAAGAAAAAAAAATCAAAATGGAGAGTGAATTAAGGGGGAAAAAAGACAAAATTGTATAGCTTGCAACTTTTATAGGTCATATTTCAAGTACTTCACATCACTCGCAATGATACATATATATGCACACACATACACATATATATATATATGTATATACACGTAGTGGCAGTAGCGCGATATCGAAAGATCTTTATCGTCTATTATGAAACATTTGTATGCATATATATATACGTATAGTAACGAGACACGCTAGTTTTTTGTTACTAAATATAAAAAATTGTAAGCCATTATTGTGATAGCGGCCTCGAAGATAAAGCATACACACGAACAGTCAAGTCGAGATAATCTAACAATATGATAAAGTGAGCAATCGCCGTGTTGCCGCGCCGTACACTCTCTTGGCTACACACACACATACACACGCACACCACTGAAAAAAAAAAACTTTTTGCTTACGGGTGCGCAGTTATGAACCGTTCCTACGTGTCGGTGGTCGACGTTCGGTGTTAATTAATTGACGTTCCACGATATTTACTCGAGAAATATCGTACGTGAAAAATATCGTGACGTTTTTGAAGAAATTTTCTTAAAATTGCTATAGTGAAAACTGAGAGTAGGATATATATATATATATGCGTACTCATATAGATATATATATATATATATACAATACAGTGAAATGTGTGCGTATTTATGCGCTCTTTTTTTGCTACCATATCGTCTGGTCAAAGTGTCGGGCACGGAGTAAAATTGTCGATTGTTGTGCGCACAACGACTTTTGTCGATGAAAATAAATGTTTAGTGACGTGTCGCATATCCGTCGCAGTCTGTTGGCCGGTCGCGATCGGTACTGATCGATTGTGCGCGCCCTCTATCTCTCTCTCTCTCTCTCTCATCACTCTTTGTTCCCGGCTTAATTTTTCTTTTATTTCCTCACACATGTTTTTATTTTTCTTTGTGCAGCGTTTCGCGTTTCGATAAGTTTTGTTGAAAAATTATTAAAAAAAAAAAAAAAACGCGTGAAAATTTTACTCTTTATCTCGCGATGAATCATAAGTAATTTTTCATTTTATTATCAAAAAAATTGAAAGCGTTTTTATCTCGTTATATCGGTCGAGTGGCGTTTTTACTCGAGATACCATTTTATTTTTGCGCGGCTTTTTCTTTTATCATTTTTTTTTCTCTACAAAACTGATATATATATATATATATATCGTTCATTCCCACACTCTCGTATCTATCGCAAGTGTTTTGTCATTGTCTAATGGTGTTTATTGTTCAACATGTCGGGCTTTTTGAGGCAAGTACATATTATTAAATGATCCAAATCCATATTATCAATGAAAATTATTGCTCAATGTTTAAAAAATTTATCGGCAATAAACAAAAAATAATTGAAATATAAGAAATTTAAAATAATTGAGACTGTAAAATTAAATTTAAAAAATCGAAATTTAATTTCATAATAATAATAATGACAAATTTATTTAATTATTAATTCGAACAATCTCGTAAAAGTTTCGTGTTTGATATAAAAATCATAATTAAAATCGTTTATGAGTTATCAAATGATTCATATCGTTATTTGACTTTTTTTTCATCTTAGCGCAATAGCGAGATATAAAATTTCGAATCTAAGAATAATTGATTGAAAACGTGCGGTGACTCTGAGCGTGTGCATGCATTCTCTCGCTCTATATATATATGCCTATTTGCGATATATATATATATATATATATATATATATATACGACTACGAGTCTCTACGAGAGAATAAATACAAACATGCCACTATTATGTACACACATTGTATCGCGATAGTACGAAGGGAAAGGAAAAAAACTCTCGTGGACGTTTTTTTTATTTTGTTTTTTTATTTCTCCCCTCGTGTGAGGAACGAGCGTTTTTCGAAGAGCGCGCGCGCGCGCCTTTCACATCTCACATTGTTTACGCATCGCCCGCTGAGCAAACGAAGCGCAACTATATATATATATATATATATATATATATATATATATATATATATATATATATATATATATTTATTTATTTATTTATTTATTTATTTATTTATATATATATATATTTATATATTTATTGTATAAGGCGCCCCCTACCATTTTAGTACGATATCCATGTCATGTGTAAAATTGATATATCGATAATGTGGCCCGCATGTCCGAGTCATTGACCATTTTTACAAGGAATATCAAATGTGAAATTATTATTTTCCAGAGTTACATTATATTCAAAGCATTGATTTTTTTTTTTACTTCAAAATTTGATCGCCAATAAAAATTTGACTTGAATAGAAAAAAAAACAAAAATTGATAAATTTGTTCGTTGTAACTCGATTTTAAAATTAAATTCATGCATATGAGCGTCTTTGAGGTTATTCGGCTATACGCGGCGTCTATATATATATATATATATATTATAACGGAAATGTTAAAAATACACACACACATATATATATATATATATATATATATATTTATTGCAGAGGAATGCCGTTGTTCAAGCCAAAAGCAATGCCGAGATCGCAAAGCTCGGAAAAGGCAACCAGCACTAACGGGTCTTCTCATCAACATAATCATCATAATCATCAGCAACAGCAGCATCACCACGAGGGTCACGACACGAACAGTAATGGAACTTCGAAGCGTGACAACGCTCAGGATCAAACATCGACGGCTGCAACGAACGGTGGCGCCAATCAGGACGTGAAGCAACGATTGGTATTTCGATGCCAGCTGGCTCATGGCAGCTTTACCGGGCAAATATCTGGCTTCGGCAATGTCAGGGAACTTTATCAAAAAATTGCCGAGTGTTACGATCTTCCCCCCAACGAAGTAAGCTGCTGACTAATGACTTTTATTCCCCCTGAAATTAATCAAACGGCGAGAAAAAGTTAAATGAGAAAAAAAAGTACGAGGATGAGAAACGTGTGAAAGGATGATATAGAACGAGAGAGAGAGGGTGAGAGAGAGAGAGAGAGAGAGAGAGAGAGAGAGAGAGAGAGAGAGAGAGAGAGAGAGAGAGAGAGAGAGAATGAAAGAAAGAGAGAGAATGAAAGAGAAAGATAGAGGGGGGGGGGGGGTGAAAGAGAGAGAGGAAGAGAGAGAGAGAGAATGAAAAAGAGTACTTGGTACGTTACGCTACCTCGCCGACGTCCGCCTCTACCGGACGCAGGAAACATTGGTCACGGATCGTGAATCCGTCGACGCGGCGTCTAATTCTTATATGTATCTGCGTCTCTCTCTCTGAAAGGCTCACACACAGTTTTCCCCAAACCAAATTACTCCAACCCCTCCGAAACGAGAAATTTTAAAAATTAATTCTAGTATGCGAGATTTGAATGATGATTCCAATGACCTTTAGGTTTCCGGTTGATCCGTCGTAATTTTGTATTTTCATAATTTTATCGGGCAATTAATTTTTTTCCCCCAAAGCAATTAATCGATTCTAGGCCCTACCAAGTGAGAATTTTCCAAATGCAATGAGAATATTGAATGCCGATGATCATTCAATTCCCTCAAGTAAATCGCTCGATCGACAATAAATTTGAATTTTTATTATTTTAATTTTTTAATTTATTTTCTAATTTTATTAATCATTTCCCTTCTTTTTTTTTTATCGCTAATATTCTTTTCAAAGACTTCGTGAGTTGCTTTAAATTTCATACTGACATGCCTTTGTAATAAAAAATAATAATTAAATGAAATTACAACTTTTCAACGATTCACATTTTAATGAAATGAAGATTTAATTATTTGAAGAAAAATTCGTATGTAAAAAAATTATCAACGACCACAATTCATTAAAAAAAACATTATTTTCTATATATTTGGCCGATAAATATTCATTTGGCTGCTTTGGTAAAAATTCATTTGCATAATTATTGCTCAAATGCAATATTTGAGCAAAAAAAAACTAACCATCCTCCGAATTACAGATACTCATTTGCATAATTATTGCTAAAATGCAATATTTGAGCAAAAAAAAAAAAACTAACCATCCTCTGAATTTCAGATACTCTTCTGTACACTAAACACACCAAAAGTCGGAATGTCCGAGCTCTTGGGCGGCCAGATTGGATTGGACGACTTTATATTCGCTCATAGAAAAGGTTTGACCATTGAAAATGAAAATTATCGCTGTGTCTCTTTTATATTCACGTATCGCTGCGATTGGCATTAATTGTTTTTTTTTTTTTTTTTTGCCATCAATAACTGCAGTTTTGCTGAATTTGCTCGAGTTCTCGAGAGTTCCATGCGAGAGCTGTTCGTGCACTCGTGTAGTTTGTCCACTGAACTGTTAAAAAAAAAAAAAAAAAATTATAGCATTGTCGATGACATGCAAAATATTGGCAACTGGATTTTCATTGTTCTAATTGACCTTGAACGGTGTTATTTTTTTTTTTCACACAAGGCACGATAATTGGAGCATTAGAGTTGTGCAATTAAAATCATAAGTTAAAAAGAGGGAAAATTTTAATTTATGAAGAAAATAAAAATGAGAATTCATTTTGTTTTTTTTAACTTAAAAAAGAGCGAAATTTTTTGATTTATGAAAAAAATGAAAATTCATTTTCTTTTTTTTTTTCCCCAGGTCAACCGAAAGAAATCGAAATCGTTAAAAGTGACGACGCTCTCGGTCTCACGATAACAGATAATGGCGCTGGTTATGCATTCATCAAGCGTATCAAAGACGGATCTGTCATTGACAATGTCAAGGTCATACAAGTTGGCGATCACATAGAAAAAATAAATGAGGAAAATTTAATTGGCCGTAGGCACTTTGAGGTTGCTAGAATGCTCAAGGATATACCGAAAGGCTCTACGTTCACATTGAGACTTGTCGAGCCGCTCAAAAGCGGTTTTGGCAGTATCGGGCCACGTGGTGATATTAAAAAAGGCAAAAAATCAACGGGCTACGGCTCGGGCAAGGAAACTTTGAGGTTCAAGGCCGATGGTAGTGCTCAAATTGAAAAAGTTGTACGTAAATTATATCGCAATAATACTGAGCGTATTATTTTGCTTCTAGAATATTTATTTTTTATTTATTATTTTATTTTTTATTTTCCTTCGACAGACTGAAAATAATGCAGCGACGGTAGGAGTTGAAAAGATCAACGCCATCTTGGAGAATTTCATGGGCATCAATGACAATGAACTGGGTAAATTAAAAAAAAAAAAGTATTTTATGATTTCAGTGAATTTTTACTTTTTTTTTTTTATTTTTCTTTCAAGCAACCCAAATTTGGGAATTGGCCGAAGGAAAATTCAACAGTATGGATTTCGCAGAGGCTATTGATAATTCTGATTTGGAAGCTTTTGGCTTCACGGATGATTTTGTTATCGAGCTTTGGGGCGCTGTGACTGACGCACGAAGCGGTCGTCACCGATGATCGATCTTCTCGTCATTCACCATTATTTACTAAATTATATTAGAAGGAATACATTGTTGACTAATGCGATATATAGCAAAGAAAAGAAAAATATTCAAAGTTTATGAGACAAAATTTAAAAAAAAATCCCAAAATAGTATTTTATGAGTGAATTTTCGCTTTTTTTTTTTTTTTTTAATTTTAATTTGAAGCAACCCAAATTTGGGAATTGGCCGAAGGAAAATTCAATAATAATATAGCAAAGAAAAGAAAAATATTCAAAGTTTATGAAACAAAATTTCAAAAAAAAAATCCCAAAATAGTATTTTATGATTGCAGTGATTTTTTTTTTTTATTCTTGTTTGAAGCAACCCAAATTTGGGAATTGGCCGAAGGAAAATTCAACAGTAATATATTAAAGAAAAGAAAAATATTCGAAATTTATGAGACAAGATTTAAAGAAGAAAAAAATTAAAAAAGTCTGAGATTGCAGCATCTGCCATACACCCGACGCGCATCGCGAACTTAAATTTTTTTCAAGGCAGCTACGCGAGAACGTGAAATTTTCGAAAATTCAACGAAAAATAATCATTGGCACATTTTTTTATGTCATAAAAATTTATAATTTTCGATTATTAATTCAATAATTATAGCTGAGAATTTTACAATTCATTAAATTCGACAATTTTATTATCTGCCATGAAATATCATTAATATATAATATAATGTGTGTGTGTGTGTGTGTGTGTGTGTGTACTCGAGAGAAACTGATAAACCTTCCAATCGTTATGGGATGATAAAAAAAAAAAAAGACATTAATATTTGTAAAACGTTGAGAGAAAATTGATGGATTTTCACCGCCGATAGAGAACAAATTTATAAGTTTGAAATTACATAAGTATTTTATGTTTGTTAGCTATGAGATTAAATTATAATGTTATAGTAATATATGAAAATTTGTAAACAGAAAAATGTTTAAGTATTATTGTAATATTGCAACATACAGATGATTATTTTTTTTTTTTCGTAAGATTGCTCGATGTATTGAGAGAAATGCAGCGATTGTGACAAAGTGAACTGGTTTTTTTTTTTTGAATTTCTTTTTTGACCTGCTCAGAGACTGATTAAAATATAATGTGATTACAGTAGAACGTCCAATAAGTTGGAAAATTGGAACCAACGTCTCTGACAATTTCTCGTACCTTTTAACCTCAAAATTGGACCCAAAATTGTATGAGGGCACTCGTAAGCAATAAAGCTTGACAGCTTCTTTCGTTTTTTTGCCCAATAATTATCATATATATTAATGAGAGAAAATCTACAGTACGTATATATATATATATATATATATATATATATATATACGTACTGTAGATTTTCTCTCAATATATATAATAATTATTGGGCAAAAAAACGAAATATATATATATATATATATATATAATTTTGAGATTTTCCCATTAATATATTATAATTATAATATATATACATATATAAGCTATTTACAATTATAAAATTCCTAAATGCAATAATAAGATTATTAAATCATTGCACATTCAAACCATATCGTAAAGAGAGATAATTTTTCTTTATCTTCTCGCTTGCTAAAAAAGTGATTATCGATGGAACAACACGGACAATATTAGATTGATAATTTACGAAAAATAAAGAGTTTACCGTTGAACTTCTGACAAGTTAAAAGTTTATTACGAGCATAAAAATTTTATCGTACATGTCACGTGACATGAGATATTTTCACTCGAGTATTTATAAGTGGGGGAAATCGAGACGAAATTTTTAATGAAAAATTAATTTTTATCGGACGTTCGACTGTATGTAATAAAATGAAGTTCATTAACCTTGGATATTGAAAAGAACATGAAACGATAAATTATTTACGATTGTTGCTTTATATTTATCGAGTCAATACATTATGAACAACAATATAGTTACATTCTTGGAGCAGTTATTGTCGAATGATAAAAAATCTGTAATCAGCGCTTTAATGTGACATTTTCACATTTTATATATATATATATATATATATATATGCTAGTTTCTGGTTTGTATTTTGAACGCAACTCGTGACCTCGCTCGAAGCCGGTTTCCCCGCAGAGAGAGAGAGAGCGTGCAAAACAAATTTTAATCATGCGATATAATATCGTCCAATGACCGATTCATTCTTGAATTTTATAATAACACACGTAGTCGTTTTTCTACTGTCGAATATCTACATATATATTTAATTTTTCATACGAATATTCGCGTACGTATGTGAACGACGTGGACTTTCCTCAGTTTTGCCTCGTACGGCCAAGTGAAAGGATGTACGGTCGACTGACGTTCGCGAAACTTTGATATAATTTCAATAAAATAATATACAAAATATTATAAATAAATTAAAATATGGCTTTTACAATGAGAAAATTCAGCGGGTTATTTCTCCGAGTCAGTGCAGGAGGATATCGAACATCATACAAACAAATAAACGTCTCGAGAGTAAGTTTCGATTTCATTATTTTCTCAACATAACCTAAAAAAAAAAATTTCATATTCAAAGTTCTCGTAATGATTAATGTTGTTTTTGGATATCGTGCGCTTTTGTAAATTTGTTCCCGTGATAATTGAAACAAAGAATTTATAAACCTGTCAAAAAAACTGGACAAAAGTAGTCGAAAATAATGGCAATTAAATTAAATTTTATTCACCTCTCAAATAGTTTCAGAAATATACGAAAAAAAACAAAAATTACACTAATTATTACTGGATCTGATTTTTTTTTTGTTTAAATTTATTTAATTTAATTAAATATTGTTGATAATTTGCAATCTTAGATTTGCTCAGTGGATTTTTCGGTCAAAGCCGATAATCCAATTACTGATGAAAATTCGGCGCAGCAGTTGAAGCAACCCAGCGGAGATGGAAAATTATTTAAATCCATGGCAGAAATTGTTTCGGATATTCCAAACGGGGCAAAACTTCTCGTTGGAGGTTTTGGTCTTTGTGGAATACCTGAAAATTTAATCAAAGCCATTCTCAATCAAGGATCGAAAGATCTTACTGTCGTTTCGAATAATGCTGGAATTGAGGATTGTGGACTTGGCCTTTTGTTGCACGAGCGCAGAATAAAAAGAATGATCTCGTCCTATGTCGGTGAGAATGCTGATTTTGAAAAGCAATATCTCAGCGGTCAATTAGAGGTGGAATTGACACCACAGGTATTACAGGAAAATTATTTAAAAAAATAATAATTTTATAAGAATTTTTCTTTAATAAGAATTTAAAAAAGAATTTAATTAAAAAAAAAAAAATAATTTAATAAGAAGAAAATAGAAAAGATTTTTTTTTTTTCAATTTATATACTAGATAAATCTTTGAATTGTATTATTAATTGTTAAAAAGAATGATGGAAAATTAGGAAAATTAAAAAAATAATTTAATAAGTATTTTTCTAAATGGCCAAAATAGATTTTTTTTTTTTCAATTTTTATACCAGATAAATATTTGAATTATATTATTAATTGTTAAAAGTAACGGCAAATGAGTGAGGATGGATAGAAAAATATATATTATGAATCCACTCAATAGAAAAAATAATATTTAATTATTATAATTTGAGAAAAATGTGACTGTTTTTTTTTATTTTTTTTTTTAACAGGGCACTCTGGCTGAAAGGATAAGAGCAGGAGGTGCAGGAATTCCAGCATTTTACACACCAACAGGCTTCGGGACAATAATACAAGAGGGAAATTTTGCTGTAAAATATGACGAATCTGGAAATGCTGAAATTTCTGGTGAGCCGAGAGATGTCCAACAATTCAATGGACGAAATTATGTAATGGAAATGGCGATAACGGGAGATTTTGCAATCGTAAAAGCATGGAAAGCTGACAAAGCTGGTAATTTGATATTTCGTAAATCAGCGCGAAATTTTAATCCGGTTATGTGCAAAGCTGCAAAAATAACGATTGTCGAAGCTGAGGAGATACTCGAGACAGGTCAGTTGAATCCTGATGATATTCATTTACCCGGAATTTACGTTGATCGAATAATTCAGGGTCAAAGTTACGAGAAGAGAATCGAGGTTTGTATCATTATTATTATTATTATTTATTTTCAAAAATGATAAATTATCACTGACAATTTTTCATTCATATAATTTTTGTATGTTGCAGCGATTAACGACGAGGAAGACGGTCAAGTCGAAAAAATCGACACCAGCCAGCAAGGCGAGAGACAGGATTATCAGACGTGCAGCTCTCGAATTCAAAGATGGGATGTATGGTGAGTAACGAATTAATTTCATCCATTAATAAATTGACCTAAAAAATAATTATTCATTTTTTTTCATTTTTTTTTCAATTTTTTACAATTTTTTTTCAATTTTTCAATTTTTTTTAGCCAATCTTGGCATTGGCATTCCCATGATGGCCAGCAATTACATACCAAAGAGCATCAGAGTAACTCTTCAATCTGAGAATGGACTTCTCGGTCTTGGGCCATTTCCCTCCGAGGATGAAATCGACGCTGATTTGATAAACGCTGGCAAGGAATCCGTAACTGTATTGCCTGGTGGATCTTTTTTCAGCAGCGAAGAGAGTTTTGCCATGATCAGAGGGTGAGATTTTTTTTTTTTTAATTTATTAATCGTAAAAAAAAATATCATTGACTGGCCGTATTAATTATTTTTATGAAAAAAAAAATAAAAATTCAGCGGTCACATTGATTTAACGATATTGGGAGGTATGCAAGTATCGCAAAATGGCGATTTGGCAAATTGGATGATACCAGGGACAATGGTAAAGGGAATGGGCGGAGCGATGGATCTCGTCTCAGCTGCTGAAACGAGAGTCGTCGTCACAATGGAGCACAAAGCTCGCGATGGAAGTCCAAAAATTCTTCCAGCTTGCACATTGCCCGTTACGGGTGAGATAAAAAAATAATAATAATAAAACGACTAGAATTTCTCAAAAAAAATAAAAAAATAAAAATAAACAACAAAAAATGTTCATTTTTTAGGCCAACAATGCGTCGATCTGATAATCACCGATCTCGCAGTTTTCGAAGTGGATAAAGGCGAAGGATTAAAATTAATCGAGATTGCGCCGAATGTCGACATCAGCGAAATTGTCAGCTCGACCGGATGCGAATTTTCCGTTTCCGATGACCTCAAAGTAATGGGTCAAGTGCCAATTGACGAAGAAAGCTGAAGATAATAATGACTTTTGACACTAATTAATGTAAATAGCCAGAGGTAAGCTGTGCTCATCGCGCTCCACGTTCCCACATATTGAAATAACGAAAGAAATTTATTCGAATGAGAATACGAATAATTTATGTAAATAATCGATGCAGTTGACGAATTTTTCGCTGGTTTTTTCTTTTTTTTATATTTTTTATTTTTATTATCAATAAATAGAATATATAAAATATCGAGTACGTACTGATGAGAAAAATAATATCGAATAAATGTATTATTTGGTATTTATACTTGGCTAATTAAGTCTAGATGATCGATTATGGATTGAGGAAATTTTTTTAAAACGAGCATTAAAAAAAATCATTACTTTGAATAGAAATATGATTTTCTCCCTCCGGCACGCCCTCTTCCAATATAATAATTATTAATATAATATAATATTATTATTATTAATATAATAGTAATTATTCGCGAAATTTTGCTTTTATTCTAGCTGGTAAAGGCAGCAAATAAATAACACTATTGAGAATAACGAGACCAACAGCAAATGCGAGAGAAATGAGTTAATTTAAATCGATATTGAGTACCTCAGAGATATTTTCACCCTCGCGTGTAAATCTCTTGACGAGATACTATTTTCTCCCTCCGGCTCGCCCTCTTCCAATATAATAATTATTAATATAATATAATAATAATTATTCGCGAAATTTTGCTTTTATTCTAGCTGGTAAAGGCAGCAAATAAATAACACTATTGAGAATAACGAGACCAACAGCAAATGCGAGAGAAATGAGTAAATTTAAATCGATATTGAGTACCTCAGAGATATTTTCACCCTCGCGTGTAAATCTCTTGACGAGATAAGATTTGCCATCTGGATATCTGCACAATTCTGGAATACCCGGACACGCGAGACTCTCGTTATATCTGAGATCTTTGAACGTATCAATGTCAATGGTCAATTGATTAAGGGCAAGTGAGGCGTATCTGGTCGGTAACGCGGTCGATACTGCTGCCAGCCAGTCTGGTAAATTTTTCAAGCTTCTGACAGCTCCTGATGCAACGAGAAGCGATACAAGAGTCAGATAGAGAACCGTTATTGCTCCTGTCAGTGGTCTCGCGATAATCATGAAAAATCCTATCGTGACCTGTTCAGCGGCAACGTAACTTGCCCAAAGTGTGCCCGATGCGTATGCCCACGAGGGTAAATCGAGTTCCAATATTGGTATCAATATTCCAATTGTTATTATCGTCGAGATGAAGCTCAATGGTAGACTGAGCAATGTATAGGCAGTCAAAAACATTGCCCCGCCGTAAAGACCTTCCCTCTTTTCTTGATAATATCTCGCACGAAAACCCGGAACTAAAATTGCAAAAAAAAAAAACAAAATCAATCGAGAAATAATAATAATAATAAATAATATTTGTAAATGAATTTTTTTCTCACAGATAAGCGCAGTTGTTGCTATTCCTGCGAGATAAAAAAGTGTCAAACAATTGAAAACAAGACCCTCTGTCTGTAAAAATATCCTCGATTGGACGTGACTCGAGTGAGAATACAAAATTGTCAGAATTCCAACGCTAAATGGCAGCAGGAGTACACGTGCGGCAAAATGTCCCAGGCCACATTTATTGAATGAAAAAGTTGCTGCCATTCCTCGCCTGTGAAAAAAAAAAATCGATCAATCTCGATTGTCAGGAATTAAAAAAAAAAAAAAAAAAAAAAAAAAAAAAACAAACATTTCTATAAGAGAAATAAAACTTTTTCGATTCTCAAACTTACAAGTAGAGAGCTAAAAGCGTTGAGAAACATCCGGGCTTTATACCACGTCCTAATCCCTTGTGAAGAAAACCCAAAGGTGTTTCTTTTACACTTGGCGGTACACTCTGTGGCGCCTCCTCCATGTAAAGACCACCCTCGATTTTAAATTTTTCAACCAATACTGATATTTGCTGATTTGACTCGAGAAAACGTTCTCTCGAGCGACGATCTACCGTCGAAAGACATACTGGAAAAAAATAAAATAAAATTCAATTATACATTTTTTTTTAACTTATCAAAATTACTTGGAATTATAATTATTTTTATCTCAACAAATTTTACCGTCTACCGTCGAGACAATGGAATTTTTTTTTTATCAATTATATTTTTTTGACTTATCAAAATTTTTATCATTTTTCTAAATCGCAAAAAAAAAAATTATTTTCTAAATTTAAACCAAATACGTAATTTTTTATCTTCCCAATTCGAAGGAGATTATAATTTTTTTCTCTCGTTTCTTTACTTACAGTAATACATGAGTGGATTTTCAAGCTCCGGGCATGGAAAACCAATGTAGGTGAAATAATCGAGCATACTTCTCGTTGGACCTGAGTAAACTACTGCGCCGAGACAAAGAAGAGTCACGCGACTGACAAATGGCAAAACATCGGATCTTGGAGTTTCCATTGTCAATACGACAATTGAGCCTCGTCTCGTTGCGTAAGACCAGAGCATAGAGACTATTAGATATGTATTAAGGGGGTCGGTGTCCCAAGTAGGCTCGTCCAACAGAAGGAGAGTCGGATCTTTTGCGAGTTGCACGCCGAGCATCAGACGACGATATTCGGGTCTCGTTAAATCATTGACAGCGCGATTGGCAACTTGCGAGAGTGCCAAATCGGCGAGTGTCTGGCGCACTCGGGCCTCGCGATTGTTCAAATTTGCCAACCACGTGGCATATGTCAAAGTTTGACGAACTGTCAAACTTGGCATTAAATGGCATCTGTGAGCAACGTAACCGCCATGTCTGCGAAATAATTCTGGTGTCAGCAAACTACCACCGAGTGTTACTCGACCTCTCGTTTCACCTACTGCTCTGCCAGCTGTTGAATAAAAAAAAAATTATCATAAATTTACAGGATAAGATTAAAAAAAAAAAACAAATTATTCGCCACTCGTTTGAAATACATCAAAAAGTTTCTGCGAAACAAATCCGCCCGATTTTTCATAGGTCACGTGACTCGAATACACTGAAATTGGCCAATTTTTTTTATCTCGTTGCTGGAAATTGAAAAAAAAAAAAAGAAAAAAAAAATTAATCAAATTATAACATTACCGATAACATCGAGCAAAGCTCTTTTTCCAGAGCCCTTTGAGCCAAGTACAGCGAGTACTTCACCACCATGAACTCTCGCTGAAACATCGCGAAGTACAGCAGTTGGCTCGGATTTTGATAAGCAGCTTCCCTCGATTAAAACGCCAGTTGAATGCGACACGTTTGCTATCTCGAGAATGCATTCTGGTAGCGTCATTTTTATTTATTCTCGTCGATAATTTAATAGACACACGACGTACTTTTTTCTATTCTTTGTTTTTTTTTTCCCCTCAATATTTTTAACATAAAATTCAACAATTTCTTCTGCAAGTAAATAATGAAACTTAAATAATTAATTTGCACTGTTAAATAAATAAATTAATGAAATGAAAAATACATACTGCGATTGTAATTTTTATTTATCCTTTCAGAGTTCTGACTTCCGGTCTAATGAAACGTTTCAATTATTTGTTTTCCTCTCAACTTCCTCACTGGCCATTTACCGATATAAGGTGTTCGCCAAAATGGTGAATATCTCGTGATCAGAGAGCCCAGACAGACGGGATTCCGCGATAAAATTACCAGTCGACTTGCAAAACTCGTCGCGTGGACGAGTCACTCGCATAGTCCAGCGCGATACGAGAGAATGACGCTCGCCCCTCGGATATACCTGAGGCCGATACTTGCGTGGATCGAAAAGGAATGAAAAGAAAGAGAAAAAAAAAACAAACAAAAATTCTACCGTGTGTATCTCGTCGCGTATACGAGGTGAATGTCTTATAACCTGGGAAAAAAAAAGAAAAAAAAAATTACTCGTGGAGGGGACCGAGAGTTTGTTCGCCGGTGAGACGGGAAAGGGAAAAAGCAGTAGAAGAGGAAGAAGAAGAAGAAGAAGGAGGAGGAGGAGGAGGAGCGGTGATCGTGAAGAAAAAGGAAGAGAGAGAGGGTGAGGGATAGAACAGCATCGCGACGAGGAGAGAGAGAGAGAGCGAAAGAGAGAGAGAGTGAGAGAGAGAGAGAGCGAAAGAGGGAAAGAGAGAGAGAGAGAGAGAGAGCGAAAGAGAGAGAGAGATCCAAAGAGGGAAAGAGAGAGAGAGAGCGAAAGAAAGAGAGAGAGAGAGCGAAAGAGGGAAAGAGAGAGAGAGAGAGAGAGCAAAAGAGGGAAAGAGAGAGAGGGGAAGAGAGAACAGAGTAAACTCCCTGACTCAAGGGAGAATCCAGGCGTCGTACGCGCCAACCACAGGAAAACAGGCTCGGAAGTTCCGTCAGCGAGCAAGCAGCACAGCCTGACTCTGTTGTGTGCGAGCGCTCGTTGTGGCGAACTCTCCTCGCTCCGTCTCTCTGGAGGCTTAAAAAATCTTTGGATTTTTTTTTTTTTTTTTTTTTTTTTTTTTTCCACGAGTTTCGCGACAACGACATTCGAAACTTTGCGTACGAATATTCTTGGCAAAGTTTTTATAATCTCGAGGCACGGAGACGCGGAGAAATAATAATAAAAATCGTACGAAAAATTTTATCACCGCGCGCCGAGCAGCAAAAAAATTCAGTGAATTATTTTTTTTCAAATATTCGATTGAATTATCATATTTTTTGTTTGGTTTTTTTTTTTTTTTTTCCCTCTCGTTCACCACGGGACGATAAACACACGAAAGGATTATATGGCGGCGTTCACGGGGCACGGGATGCTCGGATGAAAAATCTTCAAACGAGCCACAGAGGGAGCTCGCAACAGCTCAGGAGTAAAATATAATCATATTCCCTCGTTGGGTCTGCAGCGGTGAGTCATTATCCTGAAGATTCGTCCATGAATTTTTCCTCGTGTACACACACACACATGTGTATATGTATATATATATATATATATATATATATATATATATATATATATATATATATATTTGGGTGTGTGTGTGTTACGGCACTCGCCCACACAATGCCTGACTACATTACAAACTGTCTACACTCATCTGCATAATATTGTAGCTATACGTAATTTTACTTTTATATATATATATATATATATATATATATATATATATATATATATATATATATATAGACACAACATGTTCTATTGTACGAGAAACGTGTATATTTTATTATAATTTAAACAGAGAGCATATATAGGTGTGTGCAAACCAGACGCACGCTTTTTTTTTTTATTATCGTACCACGAGTGTGAAAAAAAAGGAAAAAAAAACAAAGAGCGAACAGGAGAATGAGAATAATAATAAAAGGAGCTAACTCGAGAGAGAGAGAGAGTGTCGAGAGGCGAAAAAGAAAGAAAACAAGCGCGAGCTCATCAGGTAGTTTTTACACGTATATGTGTAAGCATTTGTGTGTGTGCCATACGTGGATAGATATATATCTATATATATATATCTATCTACGCATAAATACACGTGGATATATATATATATATGTGTGTGTATATTTTACGGTCTTATACGTACCGTGGTGTGTTTGTAAACGTATATGATCGGGACACACGTGTGCATCAAGCAAAGTCAACAAGGCTTTGTATTCCAATACAAAAAAAAAAAAAAAAAAAAAAAAAAGCTACGCGCCGGCATGAAATTTTAGTATGAGCGGGTTATGAATAGTCGATGCGTCGCGTCGTAGACATATATACAATGTAGAGGATCGAAGCGAATTTTCTTCATCACATTTTTTAATTGCAATTTTTGGCTAAAAAAATTATTATATTGCCATAATAATAATAATAATGATAATGGACGCTATATATACGATATAGATATAGAAGAGAGTAAATCGGAAGCCACGATCGTATCTTCCCTCGAGGATAGCTATAGATTTGCAAAGGGGAGAGTCTCGATCTCAAGATCTTGGCTGCAGCTCACAGAGAAGATCGATTATGGATCGCTGGACCCGAAGCGAAGAATATATATATATATATTCTTCTATTATATTATATATATATATATATTCTTCTATTATATTTTATATATATATATATATATATATAGCGTGTATACAGTCGGGGGGAAAAGCCGCGAGTCTCGGAAGAGTTATTTGCTGATTCTCAGTTGGCATTGAAGAAAATATGAAGACAGGGATGATGAGGTCACGCATGATATGATGTATATAAATAATACATATATATATATATATATATATATTTCCATTACCGGTCAAAAGTATTTTATCATTAAAAAAAATTTTACACCCTAACGTAATTATATATTTTTTAAATAAATGATTGTTTTTTTTATTATTTATTTTCATCTTTCTATTATTATTATTATTTATTTTTTTCCGCCTTTTACAAAAAACGCATGGGTAGTCGGAAATTTTTTATTTAAATATTTTTCTCGTTATTAAAATTATTTTTCAATTAAAATGGGGAAAAAAAAAAAATTGTGACCCTTTGGCAATTTATTGAGATGGTAAAATACATTTGGCCTGTATATGCAATGTAATATGTGCAGAGTACAGGAGATTTTAATTTAACAACCAATAAGGGACGATGATTCATTATTTTATTATTTATAGTCTGCACATATTTTTCTTATTCTCAAAGCACCATCGAGCTTTACGTTTGCAATTCATAAAGATGAATTCATCATGCATATCAATATATATATATATATATATATATATATATATATATATATATATATATCAATATATATATATATTAAGAAAATTTCATAATATGAATTGCATTTTTGCTCGAATAGCCAAAGCATTCAGGCACTATATTTATATATATATATATATACATATATATCGTGCTTGAATATATATATATATATATAAATAAGAGTTGTGAGAGGTCTTTCAAATGTAATATCGAATGAGAAGTAATCCAAGACTGACCTCGGCCGTCAATTATCTCAAAAGTTTATAATAAATGCCGAGAGATCAATGAAAAAATTTTATAAAAGTTTAAATATTGCCATTTCATTATTCAGATGATGAAATTTTAAATTTTGATACTTTTGAGATTTTATGCGATAGTCATATATATGTTGTGCCTGAATGCTTTGACTTTTCGAGAGCAAAAATGCAATTCGTATTATGAAATTTTCTTAACATATTCTTATATATATATATATAGTCATTTAATTATGTATTCATCGCCACAGACTTAAATATATATATATATAAATATATATATAAAATATATATAATATAATATATATATATATATATATATATATATATATATATATATATATATATATATATATATATATTCAAGTCTTTTAACGATATATATATATAGGAATCATTATGGAAAGGCGCGAAAAGAAAGAAAATTGGCGTGATCGCTCTCTGACGCGAGGACAAAAGGTACAAGATAAACCGGAAGTTGTCTCTGCCGCCGTCTTATATTATCTAGCGGCATAAAAATTTTCGACGTTAACTTTCCACGATTTCCAGGAAATCGCGGGAATACTATGCGTGTCTTGTTCCCCCGGAATTGAGGGCACCGTGTTCTGCAGTCTCTCTCTCTCTCTCTCTCTCTGTCTCCCCCTCCCTCCCCCCTCCTTATGTCTGATTGAAGAAGACAATTCGCGTGTGTGCGTCTCTCTGTCTCTCTCTCTCTCTCCCCCCTCCCCCCCTCCTTATGTCTGATTGAAGAAGACAATTCGCGTGTGTGCGTCTCTCTCTCTCTCTCTCTCTCTCTCTCTCTCTCTCTCTCTCTCTCTCGTTACTCCGTCTATGTCCTCTGCGCAGTCATATCAGGTATTTTTTAAATATATATACGATGATGAAACCGGTGCGTGGGATCCAAGTTCCATAGTATGCGAAAATATAGGTGAGATGGAGAAATTAATATATATATATATATATATATATCACTATCCTTGACGAGAATAGAGAAGAAGAAATTTATATATATTTATTGCACACACAGACATATATATATATATGTATATAAAACGGGACTGCATATGTGCTCGTCGTGTAGGAAAAATTTCACGGGCTCTCAAAGGAAAAGATTTAATTAATTTTCAACATTGTCGTGTATTCTATCAACGTGTATATATATATATATATATACACACATATATATAGAATTTAATAACCAAATGATTTATCAGAGAGACTGTCGTGAAGGTAAATTGACGAAAAAATTGAATTTCTATTTTTCTTTATTCCCTTTTTTTAAATCTCGAGGCAGTGGAAGTTTTAATGGGTGGAGCGAACACGCTGGAAAATGCGTCACATTGCAAAATATTCATCGTTAATATAATGAAACTCTCTCTCTCTCTCTCTCTCGCTCGCTCGCTGGCTAGCTATGTCGCTCGCGCGCTCCGTCTGAGTGAAGAAAACGATTCGCTTGTGTTCGAGCTCTCTCTCGTTACGAGAAGAGAAAAAGAGATTTATATATTTATTGCACACACACACACACACATACACAGGCAGAATTAAATAAGGAATGATTTATTAGAGAGACTCTCGTATCGTGAAGGTAAAGCGACCAAAGTTTAATTCGTATTTTTCTTTATCTTTTTTGTCAACTCGAGAGACTGAAAGTTTCAATGGGTGGGGATGGAGCTCGAGTGTCACATTCGAAAATATTCATGTTACATATTTGTCGCACACAGGCGCGCATGCGCGCGAAACGTGACCGTAGCTCGTTTACAGAAAAAAATTTTAAGGCTCTGAAAATAAAAATACTTAAATTATTTCGCTGGTCTACGCGAATATTTTTTGTCGCCACCTTGAGTGGGGTCACCGTTGAGCCATCAGTTGTAAACACGAGAGGGTTCATTTTCAACGCGTTTGTGTATTTTATCGACGATTCGCCGCAACGTATATACAGAGAAATTCTCGTGAGGGTAAAATAAGTAACCGACGAAAGTTTAATTCGTATTTTTCTTTATCTCTTTTTTTTTTTTTTTATCTCGAGATACTGAAAGTTTTTTAATGGGTGGGGGTCGAACTCGAGTGACATTCGAAAATATTCATATTATATATTTATTACACACACACACACACACACAGAATTTAATAAGGAATAATTTATCAGAGAGACTCTCGCGAAGGTAAAGCGACGAAAGTTTAATTCGTTTTTTTCTTTATCTCTTTTTTTTTTTATCTCGAGATACTGAAAGTTTTTTAATGGGTGGGGGGTCGAACTCGTGTCACATAAGAAAATATTCATATTATATATTTATTGCACGCAACACACGAAACGAAATTGCATAGCTCATCGTCTGCAGGAAAATTTCATGGATGTCAAAGAGAGACTTAATTAATTTTCAGCATGTTCATTTTATCGACGATTAAACGTATATATATACATATATATATGCATATATATGTATATACATACATATATATATATATATAGAATTTAATAAGGAATGATTTATCAGACTCGTGAAGGTAAAGTGACGAAAAAGTTTTAATCGGTGGGGGTCGAACTTGAGTCACTTTCCAAAATATTGATAGTTCGCGTCAGTCCATGGTGACTGACGGGTCGCATGAACGTAAAGCACAAGAAAATCGGCTCTGCGCTCATAACGTGTTAATATAATTAAAAGCTTGTAAGCCAGAAGTAAGGAGAGCACGATCGTAATATATCTTTTAAAAGATGATTAAAATTTCAAAGATAATTAAAGTATCTTTTAAAAGATGATTAAAATTTAAAAGATAATTAAAGTATCTTTTAAAAGATGATTAAAATTTAAAAGATAATTAAAGTATCTTTTAAAAGATGATTAAAATTTAAAAGATAATTAAAATTTAAAAGATAATTAAATTATCTTTTAAAAGAGTCAAACTCTCCCGCCTAATTAGATCTCGATAGAAACCGATGAACTTTCATTTATAGTCTCGGTGACTAAAAAAAATAATAAATCAAACTGGTTTGCTAAGTTTTTCCAATGACATTCTCCGTGATCATATCACACATTCTCCCCATATGGCTTGGATAAGTCGTGTGTGATCACATTTTAACGATCTGTATAACGAGAGGAGAAGTAAAAATGGCCTAATGACTAATATAATATAATATAATATAATATAATATAATATAATATAATATAATATAATATAATATAATATAATATAATATAATATAATATAATATAATATAATATAATATAATATAATATAATATAATATAATATAATATAATATAATATAATATAATATAATATAATATAATATAATATAATATAATATAATATAATATAATATAATATAATATAATATAATATAATATAATATAATATAATATAATATAATATAATATAATATAATATAATATAATATAATATAATATAATATAATATAATATAATATAATATAATATAATATAATATAATATAATATAATATAATATAATATAATATAATATAATATAATATAATAAAATAAAATAAAATAAAATAAAATAAAATAAAATAAAATAAAATAAAATAAAATAAAATATATATATAATTCGAGAATTGATATATCCATCGTTCTCGTGCGTATACATCACATATCGAGAATAAACGCTCTCGCACACACCTGTTGCAACAGAGCATTGAAAATTATGCTTCAAGACATAAATATTTATGCTAACATGAAATGGAATATGTTCGATCGTTTTCTTCGATATTCTCGCGGTGTGTCACGTCGAGGTAATTTTTTATCGATCCAGGCAGACACAAATGTTGATTTATGGAGACAGTGAAATAATTTTTTTATTTCGTTTTCGATTACTTTTTTTTTGTTATCAGGCAGTTGATTGTATGCAATAAGAAATTCAAGATGGATTTTCATTTGATTAGATATAGCGAAAAAAAAAATATTTCAATTTCAATTGTTTCTTTTTTTTTTTTGTTTTCTTTTTTATAATTGCAGTAATTTAATTTCTCTCTTTATGGCTGAACGGATATCTCGCATGATGACTAAAAAATAAAAGAAATATACTGTGCATACCGCTATATGATGTATATAGTGTATGAAAAATTATAGTGATCCAGTGACGCATGGAGAGTCTTCACAATTATTACTTCACTGCACCTTAATGACTCATATGAACGTATGGGATTTCTGTACTATACGTCCCCGCCCCTCTCTCTCTCTTTCTCTCTCTCTCTCTCTTCTCTCTCTCTCTCTCTCTCTCTCTCTCTCTCTCTCTCTCTCTCTCTCTCTCTCTCTCTCTCTCTCTCTCTCTCTCTCTCTCTTCTCTCTCTCTCTCTCTATGATACGTTGCAGACGCAAGGCATATATACATATATATATTGTGTATATAGTAGAACCGTGGAAGCCCGTAAAAGAAGCCGTAGAGAAACATGGAGGCAAATTGTAACGGTTCGTGGAATTCTCATGGTTCGCTGCTGCTACGGGGTTCCCGAGTCCCATTTGATGTTGGGCCTGATTCTCTGACTACGGGGTAGTAAATGGATCTCTTTCTTCCCCCCCCCCCCCCCCCCTCTCTAGCGCGCTCACTCTCTCTCGCTCTCTCTCTCTCTAGCGCGCTCTCTTTCTATCTCACTTCTCGCATATTCCAAGATCTCAAAGTCGGATGATGTTCGCGGAAGCTGTGAAAGAATCGTAAAAATATTCGTACCATTAGTCAGCGAGATGAATTCTGTTGTACATGGCAAAAAGCGCGACCGGATGTCAAAGAAACGAGAAAGATTCGTAACGATTACGAAAAAATTAATTGAGTGCCCATGAGAAATTGTGCCCATTGTAAAAAATATCGAATGAAAATCGAGATTAACTTTTTCATTGATTGTAAATCGAACAAAAATTTGTTTTTTGGCCTTTTATAAGCCCGTTCAGTTTGCAAAATAGTAAAATCTGTAATGAATATATTCAAAGTACACACTTTTGCACGCATATAGAATTACTTTTCCTCTTATGTTCGTAGAGAAAAGCAGGACGCGTTATATTTATAGTTGTACGATCTTTTTTTTTTTTTCGTCTCCTTTTTTTTTCATTCAAGTGCGGGTTTCGAGATAACGGATAGGCGATACAGTAAAGCTGGTATAGACCGTTTCTCCTGTTGACAGGTGGACTTTGCGCACACGTTATAAAATATTTTATCTACAGTTGGTAAAATGAGTGACAAATAATTATTTTTCAGTCTAAGTAGGACATTCAATATTTGTCCAGAAAACTTTCCAATTTTTCATGCAAAATAATCCTTTTTTTTTTTTTTTGCTGGTACAATATTGACCTGGGCAAAAAATAAAATAAACGTATTTTATCTCGTTCAATTTTTGTTCAACACGATCAAATCGATAAAAAGAAACATTGATAAAATGTTTTTGTGAACAAGACCGTTTGATTATGACGCACACGTGCTACATTTAGTGTGTATATATATATATATGAATAACGCCGCGCGAGCCTGAGAAAATATATATATAGCCAACACAGCAGGAACGCAAATATATGAATTATTCTCCACTCAATCTCTCTCTCTGTCTCAAAGTCGTTTTTCTTCATCTCTTTCTATCTCTATCTCTCTCTTATTCTGACTAGATCCGTTAAAATAAAACGGCAATACCAATGAACAGGTGGCGTTTATAGATTTTTAGGTCGACGTACGCGGGCTTAATACCGTTAAAGTGATGCGGGATGCTGCGAGAATGTGACTTATATATACATACATATATATATATATATACACACATAGATCGCAAAGACAGCAAAGTAATTTTAATGCCTCGACGTTTTAACGTTTGCCATCAACGTCTTTTCCATCTTTTTAGTTCGCGTCATTGCAGCTTCGGGTATATTCGATAATTTTCAAGTACCGGAGATAATTATATATCGATGCTGTACAGAGAGAGGACACTTATCGTATAAACAGTTTCATTGTAACCTACATTCTCAATGATCCTTGTACACGTTTTGCTTATACCGCGTAATAAATAAAAATAGATAGAAGCATTTTGTAGCGGACTCACCTTTTTTTTTTCATGCTCTTTTTTCGACGTTCGTTCGATGCTTCACGGACGATCGAACAGAGGGCGCCCCAAAATTACACACGCGTCTCGCGCTCTCTCCCTCTCGCGGCTGCATGGACAAATCCATAAAACTGAGAGAGAGAGAGAGAGCGGGAGGGAGGGCCATAGAGAAAGAGAAAAGTGAGAGTTGCTTTTGTTAACGAAAACAATTTGCCCCCTGAATGCACAGAGCCGGTCGTTATCTTTTTCCGTATATATAGATAGAATAGAGGCGCGCCGTGCGAACTCGGCATGCTCACTTTTCTGGAATGCCGGACAGACACCCAATACATATAGAACACATGTATAGATATATATACATATATACAGCATATTTCGCACACAGGCACGTGAGATTTTCACGGTCACCGTAGCACACGAGAGACAGAGAGAATCTTTTCTCCTCTTCTCGTCTTTTAGGGTTATTCCCTCTCGTTCATTCTCATTATGGATCTTCGTTGTCTCTTCCTAGCGTTGCCAATCCCATTATTATTATGTCCTTTATATATACCCGATCGACTGCATTCCACAAAATTCCTCCCGATTGGAAGATGTGATGGAAGGTCGTCGGTATGATTTATCCGATGATGATGCTGAAATGAAATCTTTTCACATATAGTAAAAAGAATTTTACTCTTGATCATCATTATTTTCTGTGTCATTGTATCCTATCTCCTTTTTCCAATAACAATAATAATAATAACAAATTTTGGCATATAACTAATATTGTATATTATTATTATTATTATTATTATTATTATTATTATTATTTATTATTATTATTGTTATTTATTATTATTGTTATTTATTATTATTATTATTATTATTATTATTATTATTATTATTATTATTATTATTATATGTGTAACAATCGATTGCAGTTAATCGAGAAAAATGGGATCAGAAGCTTGGGAATTAGAGAGAAGATACTCGGTGCCGGGAAATCTTGACACAAGAGGACTGGAGCCACCGGCGAGTGAAGATCTTCATGCATGGTCAATTTACAGGTGAGCGCAGAGTTTATGAATAATAATATTTTTTTTGTCACATGATATATTGTCAAAGAAAAATAACATATAAAGAATAATAATAATAATATAAATATTGGATAATAATAATAATAATAATTGCAGGCAAAATTTAAATTCGGATTTTACGGATTCTGCATTGGGTTCGGCAGAAAAATCGCCGCTTCCATATGGCAATTTTCAGCTGAGAGACTCGACCGTACAGAGTATACTGAGACATCCGCGCTACGGTCCAAAAAGCCCCCTGGCGAGTAATTCTTACACTTATTTGAAATTTGGCCTACCGCGCGTACTGCCACCGTCGAGAGCTCGGGATGGCTCGAGCGGTTACGATTCAAGCGAGGAAGGACGTAGAATATCTCACAGCGGTGTCGGCGGTGGACACTCGGCGATCTCGGCAATGAGATCGGCACGAAGCGATCCCGATTTTCGACATGTTCATGGAACTCAAAATCGTGGCGGCGATCATCATCCCCCACACTCGCAGCTTATCGCCCGTGAAAATAATTCAAGACTGCGAAGCTCCAGCGAGGCTAATTTGTTACAAAATGGCGGACGATCGAACAGAAGACACAGCATAGCACCGATCGATCCTGGCTACGGTCATCAGCATCAAACTTTATTGGCCCCACAGGGACAAGGAATTCTTGGCCCTGATGCTTACTCCCAGCTACAAATTAGAAGGATACCGTCGCTGCAGCATCCTCATATTCAGCTCAGAGGCGTCGAAGCCTCGGGATCCAACGGTTTGCCATTATTACGTGGCGTCACCCTCGAGGCTGGTGCCAATGATGTACTCGCGATCATGTCCACCACCGAGAGAGAGGGAACTGCTATCGTCGAAACAATTTCAGGACGTAGGAGAGCCAAAAGGGGCGATATTCTGTTAAATGGTCGTCCTGTCTCGGCCAATACGCTGAGGTTCGATCAATTTTTCATTCTTTTGTTTTTTTTTTTTTTTTTTTTTATATACTCGAGAGTATAATTTAAAATTATTTCAATATTTTTTCCAATATTATTATTTTGTTTTTTTTTTATACTCGAGAGTATAATTTAAATTTTTTTCCAATATTATTATTTTGTTTTATTTATTTTTTTATACTCGAGAGTATAATTTAAAATTATTAAAAAAAAAATTCCAATATTATTATTTTGTTTTTTTTTTTATACTCGAGAGTATAATTGAAAATAATTTCAAAATTTATTCCAATATTAAAAGCATTGCTAACTTTTCTAAATGTCAAATGAAGCAATTTTTTCAATTTTTTGTAAACAATTTTTTTTTGTTTTCATTTTAGATCTCGAGTTGCTTATTTACCGGCCGAAAGTGGTCTCAGTCCGGGACTCACGGCTCAGCAATTATTGAGCTTTTACATGTGCCTGAGGGGAAGCTCTCGAGCTTCACCCATGGAGACCGAGGCAATACTTCAAGAGCTCGGCCTCGAAGCTACAAAACACTGTCTGGTCAATTCGTTGACAACCTCCGAAGCTCGAAGATTGTCATTAGCCTGTCGGCTTTTGCAAGATTCCGCAATACTGACACTGGACCGGCCAACTCACGGTCTTGATATTTTCGATGCTTTTTTCCTAGTCGAATATTTACGGCAATGGGCAACGAGAGGACAGAGACTCGTTATTCTTACGTTACATCCACCGACTTATGAAATATTAACGATGGTTTCACGAGTCGCCCTGACCTCTGGCGGAAGAATTATGTACTCCGGACCACGAAGAGATATGTTGCCTTATTTTGCACTCGCAGAATTTCCATGTCCACCATTTAAAAATCCATCCGATTATTACCGTTAGTGGAATTATTAAAAATTATTATCTCAATTTTTTTCATGGCTCATAATAATAATTATACCGAGTAATATTGTCGTTTAATTGAATTTTTTTATTATTTTTTATTAAAAAACGTACTATTTTTTTTTTCTCATTGCAGTCGATTTAGTGACCTTGGATGATTTATCGGCCGAAGCGATGCTCGAATCTTCACAGAGGATAGACCACCTTGCCGATTTAGCAAGATCCCGACTACCCGGATTAACCGATCCAGGTCCACCGAGCCTTTTGCCACCATCCATCTCACGCGCTAATATATTCCTTCAGATTTACGCGATTTTAATCAAAAGCCTCGTGTACAGTCAGCCATGGGCGTTAACGAGATTATTACAAAAAATTGTTATCTCTGCCTCACTCAGTATAATACTCGGTGCAATATTTTGGGATGTCGCCGGTGACGGTGATTTGTATCTCAGAGATCGAATAGGCTTTCATTATGCCAGTTTGGGCATTTTTTTTTGGCCTCTGAGTCTTATTGCTATATGCGAGGTCACAGATTCAAGGCCAAACGTCGAGAGGGACATCAGGGATGACCTTTACGGTAGATTTATTCACATAATTTTAGAGGTTAGTTTTCATTTTTTACTTTTTTTTTCACCCAAAAAATTATCACATAATTGAGAGTTCTTTTTGAAAATTGTGTTTTTTTTTTTCTTTCTCTCTAGCTCGTCTGCAGCATCCCGTCATGGTGCATCGTTTATCTCATGTACTTGGCGCCCGCATTTGCTATGTCGGGCTTACATCTCGTTGTCGATGAAAATTTAACATCGATGTGGAATTATTTAGCTTTTGGATTGCTCTACATGATGATACAGCACTTGATATGCATTTTTTTCGCTCACATATGCAAGTACAGCACAATGGCGGCTTTATTTGCCGGTATTACGATTGGCGAGATTACACTCGGCGGTGGCGTCATGATGCATTTGGAAAATTTACCCACGTGGTATAGAAAAATTAGCCCATTCCAATGGACACTTTCGACCCTCTTGCCTCAAGTACATTCCACCGAAACGCTCAACAAACTTACCAACTGCAAGGGAAAACAAGTACTTCGACAGGATATCATCGTCCAAGCACCCTGCGATCCACCTGATGGTATTTTGGCTCTTCGTGAACTCGCTCTCGACAGTCTCACCTCCTGGCCGGAAATCAAATTGGGAATAATCATTGCTGCTCTTGGCCTTTTAATACTCGTAGCATTTCTCTTTGTCAAATATCAAACACCCAAAAGGCCAAGAAGCGCACCGAACAAGCCTTGAAAATGTATTCAAGTTCTCTCATTGCGTAAAATTTTTCATGATTGATTTTTCTTCCACGTAATCCCCCAAAAAAAAAAACGACAAAATTTTTCTCCTTAATCGTAACGAATGATGATTTTTTTTTGGTGAATGACGTGTAAGAAATATCTTTGATGAACTAGCTGAATATTTTAGCTTTGATGCATTTTTCTGCAATATGAATTTTTCATCTCAAATTCACCAACAGAGCTAATTGCAATTTTTTTTTTTTTTTTTTTAAAGCTTCAACAGTAGAAACTCGCAGGATATAGACGAGTAAATAAAAACGTTTGAAAAACGCGCGCAATATTATTGAATTAAAGCAATCTATAAGCCTGTAAGTGTATCTTTGAAAAATTAGGATTTTCGGATATTCGTATAATATTCCTATAATATTTCCCAGTGTCATAAACAATGCACGAGCAAAATGTCATAAAAAACTTTTTTTCCCTCGCAATTTATGTCTTCTTAAAAAAAAATCTTTCTCTCAATTTGTATCTTGGTATATTTTTTCACCAAACGCTCTTCTTTGTTTACGGAATTTTTTAATTCTAAAAGCGAAGAGGAGACATTTATCGAAGTATGAAAATTGCCAGAAAGAGAGAAGAGAACTTAATTTAAAAAAAGAAGCAAAACTTATAAATTTCGAGGAAATAAATTATGGCGTTTGATGATGAAATTCCGGGAATCCCTATTGAAGGTATATGCATGCATTTGGAATATATATATATATATATATATATATATATATATATATGCCACCGTACCATGTTAAATTTGTTAACTGCAATTATCTCGATGAGAGATAATTCTGTCCATTATTTTCAAATAATAATTTAGACAAAGACACATGACTATTTTTTATATGCGTTTTGTGCAATTGATTAAATGAATTCGGAGAGAGGATGTACATGATTTGTTTCTCCCGATGAACGTTGTATCATGTGAGAAATAAAATAAATCATAAATTGTGTTTTTTTTTCAATTGTTTCATTACGGTTTTCGTCCGTTTACACGATGAATTTCGTTCACGCCATACATTCCGCCTTCGCTGGGTGACAAACACCGTGGCGCCATCCGACGGCACTTTCACTCGATAAAAGTTGTCAAGTCAGGGGAAGGCAATAAACTTCTATATAGGGTCAATGAAGACCTCAATCTTCGTTTGTAGGGGTCAGAATTCGTTGTTTTATATTCATCACGCCAGGCGGCGCGCGCGTTTTCATTATTCAATGTAGAGGCGCTTCATGAACTTTCTGTGATCAGCTGTTTTTACGAGAGTCTGGCGCCAATTTCCGAAGTATTGTCTGTGAAACTTTGGTTAGAGGTTACATTGGATATTCCAACGCAATAATAAAGATCGTATAATGAAATAGCTCGAGTATAAAAATAATGAGTGTCGTGGAATTGAAGCACGAGCGTGAACAAGGTAAATTAATTTATATCTTGAATGTTGACGAAATTTTTCCTCTAACCCCTAATCGCACCAGGATCTACATTGTTAAATATACTATTGACGTTTCAGAAGGACCTGATGAGGACAAGATCGCTGCTCTCGTGAGCGATTTGCCGATTCTCAATGATCTCTTCGATATCCACTGCAAGGTCGGTGAAGGTACATTCAGTTCTGTTTTCCTCGCTACCCTCAAATCACCCAGGGAACAGAAGAAATTTGCCATCAAGTATCTCACCGCTACATATCCACCAAGCAGATTGGAGCGAGAATTGCAATGCTTGCAACAAATTGGGTATAAATTTTAATTTTTTAATAATAACTTTCTTTTGAGATATCTATTCGTATCTGCCTGCTTCTGAGCACTTGGGTTTAGCTCTAAGAACCTTTTGAGATGTGCAGACCATAAACACGCTTTCGTGACTTCATTCATGTGGCCAAACAGAACACACAGGAGGGGTATTCTTAGAGCTCTCATAAACGTGCCACATAGCGATTCTGCATGTTTAATAATCCCCAATATGTAATTTATAATAGATATTTCACATGAACGATGTTGAACATTCGCGTTAACGATCATAGGATACATGGGTACGTTTCATACCAGGGATACATAGGTACGTTAATGAACATATCGACGTTCCGTTGTTCACTTTTCACATCTCATACCTTGAAATGTGAACGTTGGGTTGAATCGTGTAACGATAATACACGAAATGATGGGTTATGAACCTTCACCGCTGAAATATCGGATAAAGAGACGTGTCTGATGATAAGTGGGCGTGGTTAAGGAATTGTGGGGAACCCACAAGTCGGAGGAAAAATATTTTTCCTCCAACCATTAATTCCGACACTCGTGTAATAATAATACTTATCAATCAGGGGATACTTATTTCAGGGGAGCTGACAATGTCGTGGGAGTGGAATTATGTCTCCGAAATGCAGGCTCAGTTGCTATAGTTATGCCCTACATGAGGCATAATCGATTTTCCGTAAGTTAATATCAGTTCTAAAAATAATTCATTTAATAATCAATCGATCAATTGTTCAACCACAAAATTATTTTCTTTGCACTCGATAGAATTTCCGTAAGTTTATTTCTCAATTACATTGTTTATTCATATTTATTCGGTCAGATGATTTTTTTAAATTGTAAAATCATTTTTTTTGGCTGCCTTCCGATTCCAGGAGTATGTTAAGGACATGAGCATCGGGGAGCTAAAACGTTACATGACAGGATTGCTAACAGCTCTGAGAAAGGTTCACAAATTTGATATAATACACAGGGATGTAAAGCCAAGTAATTTCTTGTATGACAGACAAAGAGGCAAATATCTTCTGGTCGATTTTGGACTGGCACAGGAATATAAGCCGGAAATTAATCAGCGAAGTGAAACGAAATCACAGCTTTCGGACATTCAGTCGATAAAGAGGAAAAGATCTGACGAGGTGAGAAATATTAACCGAGTATTCAAATATCTCTATTGAGCAATGAAAATTTACAGAGGAATTTCATGTTTTCTTTTTTTTTTTACAGAACAATCTAAAAAGTGCTCTTATAAATTCAAAAAGGCCGACAGAAGAGAAATGTTACTGTTTTGGCAAACCTCGAATTTGTTCGCTCTGTCTTTCACGTCCAGCCCAGACGGCACCGCGAGCCGGAACTCCGGGCTACAGAGCTCCCGAAGTTTTATTGAAATATGCCTATCAAACTCCAGGTTAGCCGACAAAAATGTTTTTTTTTCTACTCACACGACTCTACGAGAACATGTTTGATTTCGGTCAAGTTAATTTCAGCGATCGATATTTGGGCATGCGGAGTTATGATGCTCTGCATATTGAGCGGCACACAGCCGTTTTTTTATTGTCCGGATGATTGTACAGCTCTTGCCGAAATTACGACGATATTTGGATCGACGAGGATGTCGCAATGTGCGAGGAAATTCGGTGAGCCAATCAGCTCGTTACACAGAGTATTAAAATCAAAAAAATTACTTCCCAACTCCATTTTTTTCAGTTTATGTTTTATTTTGGTTTCATTCGTTTTTTAAACAAATAAAAAAAAAAACAATAGGAAAAAAGCTTATCTTTAGTGAAAATGTGCCGAGCATCGATCTGCCGAGCCTTTGTCAAAAATTACAAGGGAGAGGCAAAAATTATTCAGCCAATAATTCAAGTGCCTTTGAAAAGGTATTTTATTTATTTATTTATTTACATTTTATCATAATTGGTTCTTTTTGCTACTTTACCTTACATTAACTTAATTTTAATCGATTATCTTTGTCATTTTGATAAGAAAGTTTTGGTGTTGGAAATTTATGTATGCATTTTTTTTTTTTTTTTTTCCAAGGGACACTCGGAACAGAAATATCCTCCTGAAGCGTATTGTTTGTTGATCAGACTGCTGGATATTGATCACAAAACTCGCATAACTGCGGACCAAGCACTCAATCATCCTTTCCTGAAAATGTGAAAGATTTTTCGTGATTCCGGGTCTCGTCTCTCGACGAGAAAACACGAGACATCGGATGTGACTAAAGAAAAATCAGTAAAAATAGCAATTGAATAATAATATATTTTACATATCTCAAGTTACAATACTACGTATAATAATTTATTAAAAACAGAGGAAAAATATTTTCATAGTCTATTCTCCGCTTTTTTTTTTTTTTTTTCTAAGTACAAGTCTCATTAAAATGGAAAAATATCAATCGCATATTTTTATTATATGAAAAATGAAAAATTCTCAATACGTCGTGACAAATTCGTAACAATTACTGCAAAAAAAAAAAATCGTTGCCATTGTAAAAAAATGAACATCTGATTTGTGAAAGAAAATTTGATTTTCAAGTCACCAGAATCAGCAGACAATTTTTCAATCTCGTCATACGGCTGAGACTAGAAATTTTTTATCGAGTCAATTGAAGACTCTTGTTTGATTGATCGAGCTGAGAATATATCAATTGATCGTGCTCGAGATTCGCAAAAGTCTTCCGTACGTCCATTTTGTTATTTTTCGAAATCGAAATATTCGCCTCGTTCTTCATTTGACGGTTTCTGGAGTTGTCTGAACTTCCGGTGTCGAATTCGCTGTTGCTGAATCATTCACGAGGGTTCCTTCCGGTGTCGAATTCGCTGTTGCTGAATCATCCACGAGGGTTTCACCCGTTTTTTTCTCAATGAGATCCCAGCTGGCCGCAGCATCGAGTGCCAAATTGGAAATTTTCTTGATCTCGTAATTTTGGACAAGATCGCTTTTTGTCAGAGCCATTAAAATTTCCATAACATCAGTCTCGATAATCTTAGCAGCAACATTTTTTGTACTTTTGATCATATTATGAACGATCGTAACGCCTCTATGTTGTACCCCGGAATTAGGATTAGCGAGCAAAAAGTGTACAGACTCGAGCCAATTTTTAGCGTCCAAAATTTTTTCGCAAGCTTTCTGACTGACGGAAGTCAGCATAGCGAGAGCACCGGAAGCTGCGAGTCTCGTCGGTTCATCCTCGTCATCGCACAAAATAACGAGATATTTGACACGATCATTGTCACCCTCGTAAAATTGAATGGTGTCCTCGCACATAATGAGATTAGTTACGACTTCGGTTGCTGCTCTTTTGAGCATCTCATGATCCTCGTACATGTAAGTTTCAATTTTAGTAAAACCGCCCTCTTTGATGATACGTTTTCTCGCGCTATCACTGATACTCGCGATATTGCAAAGTGCCATAAGAGCCTCAAAATTTTCCAACGCCGAACACTCGGGATCGAGTAAATTAATCAAAGGTCTTATGACCTCGAGCATACGTTGTCCAGGAAAAGCAGTTTCAGGATTAATCGTGATGCCAATTCGTGCCAGAGCTTGCGAGGCTTGTTTTTTTGCCTTGTCTGTACCATCGAGTGCCAGAGGCAAGAGAGCTTTTGCTCCACCCTGCTGAACAACGATACCTCGAACTTCCTTCTGACTGCAAATTGCATTGAAAACCCGAGCGATGAGTTCTTTGCTGTTCTGACTGTCGGTTTTTCCAAGAATCACGAGTGCGCTCGTGACGCCATCATTGGCCAATGCGATCAATCGATTAGCAACAAAATCTGGATCGTCAAATTCGTGCTCTTCGGGTATGTGATGTTTTGCAAATTTTGCCAATTCTACCATTTCCGGTACGAGCTCTTGTTTGTCATAAGCATTGCAGAGATTAACGAGAGTCGTAACAACGCCATAGAGAACCGATTTATCACCAGATTTTGCAACTTCGATCATTGCTTGAACCGCAGCTTTGTCCTCGATCAATTTTTCCTTGACCTCAGCGTCAAAGGTCAAATATGACAAACCCTCAACCGCCCATTTTCTCATGTCGTGATGTTTCTTTGGATTAATGAGAAATCGACGACACGCCTCGGCAAGCTTTTTCGTCGCTCCGTCAGCGAATGGACGTATCGTTGCGTCACTTCCGCCGGAACTTCCGAGCTTGCAGAGACCAACCAGGGCGCGAACTCTTATGGCGTCGTCTTTTGATTGATAAAGTTTTTTCAATATATTCACACCTTGAGCTATTATCGCGCTGGCTTTGTCCTTTTTTGAGGCTGCTGCGACGATACACTCGCAGGCTACTTTTTGCTGCAAAACGTCCTCTGTCCCCGCCATTACCAGTATCATTTGAATTATACCATCTCGTGCTATTATCGAATTACCAACGTCCAATGGACCGAGCAATAATGTCGTTATTGCAACTACGACGCGTACTTTTGACTCTATATCGGGCGAGAGCAATTTATCTTTGATAAATTCGTCAATTGCACTCATGTATTTTTCTTTTGCCGCATCGTAATACATATTTTCGTATATTCTGGCCAAACAAACGCTCGTTACTGTCCTTGTCGAGGCTGTTATGTTCATCGCCGATTCATACTTGTATTCCTCGAGCTCGCTCGCAACTTCCATCAAACGTTGCAATCCTCGAATATCGACAAGACGCTCAGCCCAATCGAGAGTCGTGTAATGAATATTTCGCATTATCAGCTCGATCAGAGCATCACGAGCCAAACCGGATATCGTACGATCTGTCACGCTGTAAACAAGACACGTTAATATTGTGTCAATTTCCTTCTTGTATTTTTCGCACATTTCTTTATTTGGCTTTGTGTCTGGTTTATTGTCCATTCCACTGTAGCTGTTTAGAATTGTCTGTGAAAAAATAAAAATTATCGTTAACGGTTTTTTAGGGTCAAAAAGTTAAAACAGAATATTTTTTTTTTAAGTATATATGAGATGCAGATTTTTTTTTCTAGCATTTATCACAATATATCAAATATATTTTCTGTATAAAATTTAAAATTTAAATTTATGAGAAAAATTCTCGATATGCCAAGTTGCAAATAATTCACGATTTATGGCTACAATTAATTATTTACTTGTTATTTTTTTTTTTAATATTTACCTGCATACAATGCTGCGCCGATGTGACTCTTTCCTCATTTTTGCTGTTGAGCATCTCCAAAAACCATGGAACTCCGATATCCACCATAATCTTTTCAGTTCTGTCGGCTCGATTTTTGCACAGTTCTGCGATTATTCTTATTGCCGGAATTATAATCTCGTCCTTATTTTTATCGAGTTTGAATATTTTCATTAATTTTTTCGTAATTTCATCATTGTACATGACTTCGGAGCCAGCATTCTCTCGTGCCAGTACCAAAAGATTATTCATTGCGGTTTCTCGACGTTCCTTATCCAAATTCATGTCAAAAGCGAGCTCGTACATTTTCACAACTTTTGCTCCTGTGCGAAAACTTTGCCTGTGACGTTCTTGCACAATTTCGTGAAGTCTCGCGAGAATTGGCTTGATGGCATTATTTGATGGATTGAGTTTTATGATAAATCTTGCGTCTCTGTAGGCCTCCTCGAATCGTTCCAAAGCTTCGAGTCCTTGACACCTTCGGAACAAAGCTTTTGGATCGCTTGGACATATTTTCAGTGCTTTGTCACAATCTGATATTGCTTTGTGGTGATCTTTCTGTTTGAGATAAACGGCGGCGCGATTTTTATAAAAAATCGCTTTTTCCGCATTATCCTCGCTCGTGAGCTTCAGAGCATTTGTATAAAGAGCCAAAGCTTCGTCCCAGTTGCCTTTTTCGAACTCCTCGTTACCCTTCGCCTTAAATTCTTGCGGTGACAAATCGGATCTCGTCATTTTCTTTTATCTCGTAATTCTGAAAAAAATTATCTACAATTTGGATGTTATTTGATTCAAATTCATGCGAAATCATCATCAAAACGTTTAGTGTTAAATTTTAATGAAATTTTTAATTCCATTTTTGGAATATTCATCTCGAGTTTTTAGTATATTCGCGAACGTGTCAAATTATTAAGAGCAAAAATAAATATGGAAAAAAATATATTGTAAGGATTAATTATGCGTATAAATTTCAAATTTGTTCTATTTAGATTTGGGAATAGCTCGAATGATAAAAAAAAAATTTGCGCGCCTCTCTCTCGCTCCATCGTGCTAAAAGTTGGTATTTCGTGATTGCACGAGTGCAAGAGAGAGATGGCGCTAATGGCGGCCATTAAGAAGCGAGAGAACGATAGAAAATCTAAAAATTTAATAAAAAATTCCTTTTAAAGTGTTTAATTGTTATTAGAAGCCTCTAATTATTTGTATAAATTGTACAAAGTACCTAAAAAGTTATACTTTGATGTGTTATTATCGAGCGAGGACGTGAAAAAACACACCTTGATGACTAATTCACACAAATCTTGTAATCTCGTTTGTACTCGGAAAAACTTGTTCGCGTGTAATGAAAATCTTACTGACGAGAGCTCTGGCTCCGCATCTCGTTAATAAGGGGATGAAAGAATCATCTCGAATGTATTGGTAGGCGAGAGAAAGTTTATTTTAAACCTCCGTTGGAAGACACTTCGAGAAGAAAATATAGGCGATGTGCGACCAAAAATAGGCCGCATATCTTGTACCTAACACAGATGATTCGTCTATATAGTGCGGTCTGTTTACAACCGGCCAGTGTAAAATTGCTACAGAAAAGCTGCTGGCTTTTTGTTTCAATTTTGTTTGACCAAAATTTGAAATTTTTCGGTTATTCTATACAAGATGAAAAATATTTAATTAGCAATTAAAATAATTGTCTCTCAATTATGAACTAAACTCAATTAAAAAGCCTGCGCACGTGTATAAATATTGCAAAGTGCTCGTGGCGCCATCTCTCTGTTTTCCCCCGTACTAACATCAGCATAGGAATTATCGGTCGAGTTTTCTTTATTGACATTGCATTTCGGACCTCCTTGAGGACTTTGCATCGTCAATGATAGAACAGAGTTAAAAAGGAGACACGATCAGATGCTCGCGTAAACTGAACCGTGATTGATGCATCGTAAAAACAAGCGCGTTGTCTTTTATACTGACGAATGTAACAAAAATATCATAAATACAATTTTTAAGCACAATTATTACTAATTTTTATAACCATGTCGATCGAGATCGAATCTGCCGAGTACGTATGAAAAAAAAATGAAAATTATTAATGAAGATAAAGAAATATTATTATTTTCGTTAATTATTGTTTACAGTGTCATCCGTTTGATCCAGCAATACCTTAAGGAATCGAATCTTGTCAAAACATTGCAAACGTTACAGGTTTGGCTTATTTTTTTTGTATTTGTCTCTGAAACGTAGAATTATGATGAGGGTGCAACTATATATATATATATATATATATATATATGCAGTGGAGAAATTTTTTTTTGTTCCAATGCCCTTAAGCTTTTTTCTAAATTAAAATGTAAATTGGTACAAAATGGTGCTTGTTTCTGCCCTCCCACGATCGAAATGTAAAAAAAATGTCGAGAACTGACAGACTCTATTCTCCAAATAGATTTTCCATTCTAATATTGCTTGAGTAAATTTCTTCATTGCATTCGAAATTATCTTTAAAACATGAAAATTTTGATTACTACAGCCAGTCTAAGTTTTGATTATTTATGTACATATTATATGTATATAATGGAGCGATTATTATATATATATATATATATATATATATATATATATATATATATATATATATATATTAATCGCTCCACCTTAATGTAACCCCACAAATTTCAACAGGAGGAAACGGGTGTCTCGTTAAACACAGTAGACAGCGTAGATGGATTTGTCGCAGACATTAATAATGGCCATTGGGATACAGTTCTGAAGGCCATACAATCCCTCAAATTACCGGATAAAAAGCTCATCGATCTATACGAGCAAGTTGTACTGGAATTAATAGAATTGAGAGAATTGGGCGCCGCTCGGTCCTTACTGAGACAAACAGATCCTATGATAATGATGAAGCAACAAGAGGCTGAACGATATATACATCTGGGTAATTTATAAAAAAATATAAATAATAATAATGATAAGAAAATAAAAAAATATCAATGATATAAAAAAGGATAGAAAATTTGTCCAATTGAACTAAATTTGACTAATATCAATGTTATAAATTTGAGGATAGAAAATTTGCTGGCTCGTTCGTACTTTGATCCGCGAGAAGCCTATCCAGATGGCAGCACCAAGGAAAAGAGACGAGCTTACATAGCGGGCGCATTAGCGGGCGAAGTTTCGGTTGTTCCGTCGAGTCGTTTGCTCGCATTGTTAGGTCAGGCGCTAAAATGGCAGCAACATCAAGGTCTCTTGCCACCAGGCACGACAATCGATTTGTTTCGCGGCAAAGCTGCTGTACGCGATCAAGAGGACGAAAAATATCCCACGCAATTGTCAAAGCAGATAAAATTTGGGCAAAAATCTCACGTGGAATGTGCACGTTTTTCACCCGATGGTCAATATTTAGTGACTGGCTCGGTCGATGGTTTTATCGAGGTGTGGAATTTTACGACTGGAAAAATACGAAAGGATCTCAAATATCAAGCTCAGGATAATTTTATGATGATGGAACAAGCCGTATTGTCAATGTCGTTCAGTCGTGACAGTGAAATGTTGGCCGGTGGCTCGCAAGATGGTAAAATCAAAGTTTGGAGAGTTCAGAGCGGACAATGCTTGAGAAGATTCGAAAAAGGTCACTCAAAGGGCGTTACTTGCCTCCAATTTAGTCGTGACAATAGTCAAATTTTGTCTGCATCGTTCGACACGACTGTCAGGTAAATTATGGGCGAGAGTGAGAGAGTTGAATTTTCCTTAAGGGCGATTTGTCATATTTGCTTTTTGTGCGCAATTACGAAATTCATCCCTTGAAACAAAAATATATTAAGTGTCTCGGAGAAAGGAGGAATAACGATTTGGTAAAATCGATCAAATCGCCTTAAATAATATTTTATTTTTCCTCTCTCGCTTTTAGCACGTTGAGCGCAGAGCACATTTTTATTTTATTTTCCTTTGACAATTCATTTAATTATTGCTTTTTCAGAATTCACGGACTCAAATCTGGCAAAACGCTAAAAGAATTTCGTGGACACACGTCATTTGTGAACGAGGTAGTATTCGCACCGGATGGACATCACATAATCAGCGCATCGTCGGACGGTACCGTCAAAGTTTGGAGTTTAAAAACGACCGAGTGCATTGGAACTTACAAGTCATTGGGCTCAGCTGATTTGACTGTCAACAGTATACATCCATTGCCGAGAAATCCTGAACATTTTGTTGTTTGTAACAGATCGAACACCGTTGTCATTATGAATATGCAGGGTCAAATTGTCCGATCGTTTTCCAGTGGAAAACGCGAGGGTGGAGATTTCGTTTGTACAGTAGTCAGTCCCCGTGGTGAATTTATTTATTGCGTTGGCGAGGATCTCGTTCTTTATTGTTTCTCAACATCATCGGGCAAACTTGAGAGAACCCTTAATGTAAGTTGATATTTTTATCTCCAGCCCCCTTAATTTCGTATTAATGCAATTTTTTAACGCTCATATTTAATCGACAGATTCATGAAAAAGATGTAATTGGCTTGGCTCATCATCCACACCAAAATCTCTTGTGCTCTTACAGTGAGGATGGTCTTGTCAAACTGTGGAAGCCATAAATCATCATCGTAATTTACTGCCAGCCTACTCTGTCCATTAAACAAATGCCCATCATTATTATTATTCAATTATTTCACGCATAATTCCATCTTCTCGTTGACACATTTTTTTCGTCTACCAGAAAAATTGAAAATTGACAAAAAAAAAACAATAAAAACATTTACTAAATTTCATCAGAGTTGAGTTGATAAATAAAAACGAGAATTAAACATTTTACAAAATGTGTAGCGATTTACTTCCGGATAGCATGAACGCTTTTTTGGATGATGTCGAGACTGGACTTTGTCTACCGATACTTTTGATGATGGTTCTCTGCACTTTGCAATTTATCTTCAATCATACAATGGATATTGCTTGTACTCTGGCAACATTGTCAATGAAAGAGAGCAATGAGTCTGAATCATCAATGAGCGATCTAACCAAAGGATTTACCATCCCTCAGACTTGCTTACCGACAAAACTCAAAGGTTTTTTTTTTTTCATTTTTATAATTCGTGATAAACGATTCTTTCATTCTCATTTTCAAATAATTTCATACACTTATTGAACGAAAAAAAAAAAAAAGAAAAAAAATTTTTATCAAAAACAGGAATGCTTTTGCATATTGGAAGTCGACTTGCCAGCACTTGGGGTTCTCCTAACAACTTGAAACCAGCAACATAAATATCGGCCGATCGATACATTATTAATTTATCATCAATATACATGTAACATTTTTTTTTTTTTTTTTCCATATAATACTTGAGTAATTCATCTAGATAACAAATTATTATTATACGAGAGAGAGAGAGAGAGAGAGAGAGAAAGAATTTTTCAGAGACATATTCGATATTAATCGAGTATACGACACGCAATATGGCTAAATTGGAAGAAATCAACATTGTGAGCTAATAAATAAATTTGAAAAAAATAAAATAAACCTGATATAAAATAGTTAACGCAGCAATTAAATATCTGATATTGACAATTTATATATATATATATATATATATATATATGTTGTATATATATTATTTTTATTACTATTATTATTATTATTATTCAACGTCATCATCGTCGAGATGAAAAAACATTATCAGGATTCGAAATTGTCACATAAAAACATTGTCCAGTGTATTTTGGGTCGAGATATTTTTTCGCGTTGGTGTGGCCAAAAATGATGTACCAGCTGCGACGACGATCGCTTCGTCCTCGAATGTGACAACTTTATCGCAACGACTTTTTGTCGCTGGTAAAATTGTTTGCTGTTGGGGCTGCTGCTGATTAGGCATTTTAATCTCTGTCGCGATCGAATCGGGCATTGTCGTAGCTGCAATTTGGGATGACGAGACGGTAAAACTTTTGTCAAATGATAAAATTTGAGGATCCTGTACAGTAGCAGCTGCCAAATTAAACTCACTCACGCTTCTCGGTACAAAATATTCAAAGTGTTCGGTTGTTAAATTTTGATCGTCTAACATTGTAGATTGTTGGCCATTGCGATGGCCGCCATGTTGTTTTTGATATCGATAAACTTGTTGCTGCTGTTGTTGTTGATTATGATGACGATGATGATGATTATGATGATTATTAAAATGATGATGATGTTGCTGATGCTGTTTTTTTCGTGGCAACGAGTGACGACCCGGCGACGACGATGATGTTGCACCAGTAGAAAAACGATCCAGGAGATGCCCTTCGATGGCAGGACTCCTGGTTGGATTTTGTCAAGATGTCGTCGAGACGAGCGACATTGCGATCGCTTCGTTGTCATTCTCGTGATCCTCGCGATGATCGTAAGGCTCGATACTCAAATCTGATTTTATTGATGTTAATCCTCCTCCACCTCCTCCTCCTCCTCCTCCTCCTCCTGATACTGATCCTGGTGGCCCTGACAGAGAATAATCAAATTGCGGCACGTGATGGACGAAACGACCATCGGTGGAATTTCCAATTGTTGTTATACCACCGCATGTTCTTCCAAATACTCTAACGACCCGGACAACTTCCTCCTGCATTAGATTGAAGCACATCGCTATCAATCCCATACCAGCGAGAATATACAAATAATAAAGGCAAAAACAAATTTCCTCGATAATGTGACTCGATGATTTACCGCCGGTTGGCACGAGATCGCCAAAGCCAATGGTGCCGAGACTCGTGAAGCAAAAATAACTTCCTTCGAGGAGTGACCAGCCCTCTAATTGATTGAACATAATGGCGCCGCAACAAATATATAATAAAATAATAAGGAGGCAAAGAGTTATGGGTATTCTGACGAGGCAAACGGCGCCATTTTCACCGGAAATATCACCAAGAGCGCATGTCTGCTGACCGGAGCAAGAATAAAAATGATGCTGTCTTTTGCTTGGATTTGTGTTCTGAAAAAAACAAAAACTGTCTTTTTGTTTGCTTTTTGAAAAATTGGAAAAAAAATAACAAGTCGAGTATTTTACCGGAAACGTGCAAGAAGCTCCTGTTGGCCCGCTGTCGAGTACACTCTCGCCACTGCAGTCAAGGAGAATTCCACTTCCGGTTGTGCGACCCAAATCATCGGAGGAATTTGATTTACTCGAATAAAAATGGTGGCCGCCAGAGAGTTTAGTCTCGATGTGATTGTCATAACGATGATAACTCGTTTTTCCAATAATTCTCGATCCAGGTATCACCACCGGTAATGGCGGCGATTGTTGACCATCTTGAGATATTCCTGTTGCTGTTCCTCCTCTTCCTGTTACTCCAATATTACGTTCTCGTATTTTGCTACATTCGACACGACCGCAAAATCTTCCGTAAAATTTACGAAAATTACGAGCGAGAACGTCACCGACTGTGCTCAAATAAACGAGCATCAAAGGGATACCAGCAAGTGCGTAAATTATCGTTATCAGACGTCCCCATACAGTACGGGGTGACGTACTTCCGTAGCCTGCAAAAAATATTAAATTTACATAAATATGATAATATTGATAAATATATATATATATATATATATATACAGTTCAATCATATTATATACATATATAAACACGCATACAGATACATATATATATATTTATTAAGACAGTACGAAAAAGAGCCTTTTTTGTAACGAGATTAAAAATTCTTGCATTTATTTACAAGAAAAAAAAAATTGCTCACGCAAAGCCCGAGGTATTTTTATTTTTTTTTTACCTCATTGATTTTCAAATTTCAATATGAAAATATCGCTAAAATCCTGTGTATATATTTTTTTGGTCAAAAAAAAAAAAAAAAAAAAAAACCATGTCCACGGGGATGATCAATTTTTATAGTTAAAAGATGCCAAGATATATATTTATCAATTTTGAAAAAAAAAAAGGTCTTTTCAACAAAAAACTAGCCTAAAATAAATAAAATCATACCGATAGTTGTGATCAGAGTGAGAGAGTACAAAAAACTCGTGCCAAAAGTCCATCGTCGACGGTTTGACGATGACAAACGTTTCTCATTATTACGTCGAGTGATGCTCGATGATCCACCAACACCGGAAGTCCGTTGTACAGCGCCGCTCGTTGTTCCATACATCGAGGATCCCGTTCTCGCGCGATTCAAGCTGTGCTCGGCCATTTTTTCCTGAAACTCAAGGACCTCCTGTTCGGCCAATCTCGTCCAATTTTCTTTATAAAGAACATTGAGATCCTCAGTTATGCTCCAGAGTCTCTCAACCGTATAGGCACGTAGCTGTCTCGCTGATGAATCTTCAGCGAGTATATCGCGATGTAGCAAATTTGGCGATGGGCTTATCGTAGCGAGAGTATCGGGCGAAATTGTTTCTCCGGATGACCAAATTATTGGCGGACTATTATTATTATTATTATTATTATTATTATTATTATTATTATTATTATTCTCACTCAGTACGCCGTTAACCATCACGGAAACACCAGTGGCGGATAATTGGCTTTTTCCATTGTTTGTATTAGTAGTTGCCGCGCCTCTCGTCAAAATTTCGTCCCTGGCAGCACCAGTCGCAGTTTTACCAGCAGCAGCAGCAGCCGCTCCTGATGGAACGTAATCGTTTGTCTCGTATTCTTGATGTAACGCAGAACTACCCCCTTTGAAACCACCCTCGAGTGCCATAAATGCAAATGCACCGAGAAGCGTATAAACGAAAATTAATAGGCAAACACCGAGACTGGCAACGAGCCCTGGACTTTTTGTCGATGTTGTCGTGCTGCAGCTGCAACAACAGCAGAGCAACTCGGCGCCTCTGATGCTCGTTGATATTCTCATGGAACGCTCGGAGGAATTATTACCGGCGTTTGTCATTGATCCTCCAGCAATCTGCTGGCGTGACACTCGACCTGAACAACATTTTCCTGATGATGTATTCGAGGGTGCCCTGCTGCTGCTGCTGCTGCTCTGATAATAATCCGCATTTATTTGCATTGCAAAAATTTCCTTTCACAATTATTATTTTTTTCCCCAACACCATCTGCGGCTCATAATTCCTCGACATGGCTTGATTATTATTAATAATCGATTAATTTTTTCATTTTCATGGTCGCCGTGCTGATGATGATGATGGTACTCGGCGTCGTCGTCTTTGTCGTGGTGGTGATGGCGGTGACAGCATTTATGTTGATCATTATTATTAGTATTATTATTATTATTATTATTATTATTATTATTATTACTATTATTATGGTAATGGCACCCCCGTGATTGTTGCAAAAACAATTGTAGCGAGACTCCTACCGTCGACAAATTGTCAACGCTGTCATCCATCGATAGATCAAACCAATCCTGCCAAACAGAAAATTAATGAACATTGTTAATATTCAATATAATTGCAATATGTAAATAAATAGCAGCAGCATATATATATATATATATATATTTAGTATAGATTTTTACAAAATCTCATCGCGAGGAATAAACAATAAAAATTGACACTTTATACGTAATATATATATATATATATATGTATAAAATAGTGACATATAGAATAAACTGTGACACACACCAGCGCGGAGCAAGCATCAAGCCGGATGCAATCGATACACTGACGTATAGTGTTCCGTGCTCCGTGAGCGAACGAGGAAGGAAGAGAGTGGGGGAGGGAGGGGGAGAGAGAGAGAGAGAGAGAGAGAGAGAGAGAGAGAGAGAGAGAGAGAGAGAGAGAGAGAGAGAGAGAGAGAGAGAGAGAGAGAGAGAGAGAGAGAGAGAGAGAGAGAGAGAGAGAGAGAGAGAGAGAGAGAGAGAGAGAGAGAGAGAGAGAGAGAGAGAGAGAGAGAGAGAGTTAATATTATATGATAAGCCGGCACATCGAAGCACAATAATTTTTATATTTTTTTGACAATAACATGCCCAATTTATCCTTCAACTTACCAAAATTCACGAGCTTTGCGTCTTTTTGTGATTTTTATGGAATCATCGTCGAAAATAAAATTATATGGATTTATCATCCCCGCGAGAGAAGGAGAGAGAGAGAGGAGGAGAGAGAGAGAGAGAGAGAGAGAGAGAGATAAATTACGACACTCTAACCCATCGCGGTAATCACCACAGAAGAAAATTATAATTCTGCGCTGCTTTTATACTGCAGACAACTTGTATCGTTTTTTGTTAATGTTATTGTTGTTATTATATACGCGACGAAAATGAGCTTTTTGCTTGGCGAGCAGCGAATGAGACCGTACGCGCACATCCAGCCTCGCTATAGAATGTTACGGAAAGCAATGGGTAAAATATATATATATATATATATATTCGTTAAACGACAACGACGACGAGACACAAAATATGGCTCATCATATCCAACGAACGTGATAAGAAACGATTTATAGACGAAGCCCAAAAAAATGTTCTCAGAGTTAAACGAAGCAGAGATGAGGCCCAAAAAAATAACACGAGGCAAAAATATGCCTAAATCGCGAGTTAAAAAAAAAAAAGTTCTCCGAGTTAAACGAAGCAGAGTCGAGGCCCAAAAAATAACACGAGGCAAAAATATGCCTAAATCGCGAGTTAAAAAAAAAAAAGTTCTCCGAGTTAAACGAAGCAGAGACGAGGCCCAAAAAAATAACACGAGGCAAAAATATGCCCAAATCGATCGCGAGTTAAAAAAAAAAAAGTTCTCCGAGTTAAACGAAGCAGAGACGAGGCCCAAAAAAATAACACGAGGCAAAAATATGCCCAAATCGATCGCGAGTTAAAAAAAGATGTTCTCCGAGTTAAACGAAGCAGAGACGAGGCCCAAAAAAATAAGACAAGGCAAAAATATGCCCAAATCGATCGCGAGTTAAAAAAAAATGTTCTCCGAGTTAAACGAAGCAGAGACGAGGCCCAAAAAAATAAGACAAGGCAAAAATATGCCCAAATCGATCGCGAGTTAAAAAAAAATGTTCTCCGAGTTAAACGAAGCAGAGACGAGGCCCAAAAAAATAACACAAGGCAAAAATATGCCCAAATCGATCGCGAGTTAAAAAAAAAAAAGTTCTCCGAGTTAAACGAAGCAGAGACGAGGCCCAAAAAAATAACACGAGGCAAAAATATGCCTAAATCGCGAGTTAAAAAAAAAAAAGTTCTCCGAGTTAAACGAAGCAGAGACGAGGCCCAAAAAAATGACACGAGGCAAATAAATGCCTACAACGATCGCGAGTATGGGCTCTCTCTTTCTCTCTGCTAGAGCTCTCTGCGGACGCTCTGATTTTCTATAATATATATATGATGATTATCATCGTTGTCCCTCGTCGTCGTTCGTCGTCGTCCGTCGTCGTTCTCATCGGTTGTCGCTCGTTGCAGAAACGCGGGTGGGGGGAGGGGGCGGTGGTATGTGCATGCGGGTTGTGTCAAAGGTGCGGACGAGAATGCGCACGATTGTATGTACCACCATTGCATTATACATATTATCTATATGTATATATATATGTATATATATACCTATACTTTTATGTGTGTATGATGATAACACACACAACATCCGCGCAGCACTCTGCGCAGATCACAAGAGCAAAAGCGCGCATCTTTCTTGCGCAAAATCGAACCGGCGGGCAAGTATCAGCGCGCGCAAGCTTATGCATACATACATATGTACATACATGCATACATACATATGTACATATATACATATATACATATGTACATATATACATATATACATATATACATATATACATATATACATATATACATATATACATGTATACATATGTACATATATACATATATACATATGTAGATATATACATATGTACATATATACACATGTACATATACATATATACATATGTACATATATACATATATACACATGTACATATACATATATACATATATACATACATACACACATATATATATATACATATATATATATATATATATATATATATATATATATATATATATATATATATATATATTGCGTGTATGTGCGTTTCCGTGCGTGCCTGTACACAAGTCCATATCAATATCATTAAATAAGAGATAGAGAGACGATAACTTACCAGAGCTCGATACGATGAGATAATATTATTCAACGACCGGCATCGCAGCTCAATATGTGCTTCACAGAACGTGTCAGCGTACGAATTTTTGCAACAACTTCCTCCTGCATCAGATTGAAGCACATGGCTATGAGCGCCATACCTGAAAAAACAAAATATAAGCCATGCACGGGGGATAAAAAAAGATGCGGAGATACACAGGAAACGGGAGAATTATAATCTAAAGTAGGAGGAGGAGGTGGGGGGGGGGAGAGAAATTGATTAATTGATTCATATATTTAGTCCTTCCGGTTATACCTTGAGGCCAAAGGAAAAAAGAGAGAGGGGAGCGGAGAAGGGTAGAAAAGGGGGAGGGGGAGAAATATCTCACCCAGCATCAGGTACATGGAACAAAAAACTGAAGACAACGCAAGGCCCTGGCCGGTGTAGATTTCATCACCCGGTACAATGTCACCAAAGCCAATGGTCGACAGGGATACGAAACAAAAGTACGAACCATCGAGAAAGTTCCAATCTTCCCATTCGGAAAAAAGTTTAGCGCCACCGCATATGTATCTGCCGAAAATTTTGACAATTGTTGATCCGGGTGATAGATAAAAAAAAAAAATGAGAGACAAGAGAAATAATATTTTCTCTGATACATACTAAACGTACCCAACCATAATGGCAAGACAGAGAGTCAACGGAACCGTTATATTTTGAGGATCGTATTCGTCCTCATCATCCGCCTCTTCTTCTTCCTCTACTTCTTGCTGCTCATCGTTGACGTATCTCGCGCCATTTTCATCAAATTCCGCACATTGATTTAATGTTACGAGCTGATGGATCGGCAAACAGTATATATATATATATATGTATATATATATCACCGTATATCATAAACAGTATATATATAACGATTATAATAATAATCCAAATTTAATATTCCACTAGCAGGACATATGCGAGCTTGAAAAGATTTTGAGTTGAGCACTTCCGGCTGTTTGATTTTCTCTGGAACATCCCCGATATATTGCGTGCATTTGAAACAATTCGAATTTACTGACCTGCCAAGCATTTCTATTTGTCGACGAGGTAAATGTTGTTTCTTGGCCATTAACGGAATTGCCCAAATATTCGCCGATTTTTCCCGACCTGTGGCGACACCTGTACGATTCAAACAGAAAACACACACACACATGCCGCGTGGGCACGCTTTCTTGCAGATTTTTTTTTATTATGCATGAAATAGATCAATTTTTTTTTTAATCCATTTCGTGCGAATATCTTATGATTTTCTTTTTGTTGGAAAATATTTTTAAAAAGGAAAAAAAACTAGAAAAACTGTGGAGCTAATTCAATTAGTGCGATATATATATATATATATAAATGTTGCACTTAATGAATCGGCAATCGACGAATCTCTCTTAATATTTCGTCTCAAATATATATATATATATATATATATTTGAGTATATTTGAATATATATACATATATATGTATATATATAAGTTAAATTATTCTCCTAGTGTTATTATCACCTGCAAAGACAGCATCGTGCGTATATCCATTTAAAGCTTCGAGCTAGAATGTCACCAATGTTGCTCAAATAGAGAAGAAATAGTGGCATTCCAAATATGGCATAAACTATCGTAACGATCTTGCCCCAAATAGTTTTCGGACAGGTATTACCGTAACCTTCAAAAACACACACACACACACACACACATATATATATATATAATGTATATATAAATGTATGATATATAATATATATAGATGTATATAGCGCATAGGTAATCCAATATGGCGTCTGTGTCGATCATCACTTACCTATTGTCGTGATGACGGTCAGGGAGTAGAGAAAGGCTCCGGCAAATCCCCACTTTTTATTTACCTTTCGATCATCATCACCATCGTAATCATCTTTTTTAACGGCAGATACAATTTTTGCCTGATAATCCTTGAGTACATTTTCGACTTGTTCACTCCAATCATCCGGGAAAAATGTATTGTGCTGAAAAGAAACGAATAATAATAATAAATAGAACGGTAGCGATGAAATGAACTATATGAGAGAGAGAGAGAATAGACGACGGGAGTGAAAAAAAATTTTGAGGTTATTCACGGCAAACCTGCGAGGTAAGATTCCAGAGTTGGTTAGCCGTTGAATTACGAATCATTGGAATATTATTTTTCTTAATGTCCTCGTGGCTACCTTCAATAGCAACGAAAATAAATGCACCGGCAATCGTATAGCCAACGACTAGGCAAACAATGCCAACATTACTGAATAAAAAAGCAACGAAAGATCGAAATCCATCGATCAACTTTTCCGACCAGACACGGCGTCGTCGTCGTTTTTGTCGTCTGCTTCGTCTTATCGTTCTTTTTCTGCTTCCCGTACTTTCTCGAAAGCTCTGCTGCCTGTATTGCTGCGGTTTTCTTCGATTGTATCGTTCGTAATTTGTTTTATTGCTGGCCGATAAATTTTGCTGCTCTGCCATTTGCGATATTATAATCGTAATGCATAAGGACGATTATCATTTGTGATTCTCTGCTCAATCAATTCCAATCCCATCGTCATAACGACGAAGATCATCATGGCGTCAATCATCATAATCATTTTTCTTTCGATATTAATTAATTTTATCAATCGAGATAATCGATTATCACGGGGGCACGAAAGCAACGAGAGACACAATCACGTACCGCATCGCGCATCGGGATTTACATTTTTATGAATTTACCAACTACAAATACATCCATATATACATAAGCCCGTCTTGCTGAGAGAGAGAGAGAGACTCCGAAATAGCGCTACCGATTCTAATAATAACTTTAACGACAAGGAGAGGACGCGCGGGCGCCGTAGACTCAACCAGAATCCGTCTGGGTTATACTTTTGATGAGTGCCTTATTGCTATGAACAAAACAGACACAGATACACACATCTATATAATATATGATACGTAACAGTACAAATTTTATGTCTTAAAACTTATCTATATATTTTTTTTCATTTATACATTAAATATGATGCGGAAAAAGGAAGAGAGAGAGAGGGGGGATGGTTAAAATTCTTGTTGGCGGCCATTTTGTTGCTCGGCAAAAAACCACCGGCAACGTCATTATTGTATTTTGGTTCATAGCAATTATGATCAAGGATAATCGTCCTGACATTCATAATCTTTCTCATCATAGGACACGTCATTATCACCACCATGATCCTCCTTCAGTATGCCCAATCTCTTGGCAACATTGTTAACATTATTTATAACTTTCTCTTGTACGAGATTAAAACTCATTGCCAATATATCCTTATTTATACACGAAATGTACAGAGGACAGAGAGAGAGAATCATCGAGGGGATGGATAAAATTCTTGTTGGCGGCCATTTTGTTGTTCGGCAAAAAACCACCGGCAACGTCATTATTGTATTCTGGTCCATAGCAATTACGCGTGCTTCAGACTCAATTGGCGTCTCCGTCTCGGTTGTGCTTGGTCAAATGGATAATCGTCTTTTGTAATTCAGAGTCTTTCTCATCATATGGCTGTCGTCGTTACATCACCACCGCGATCCTCCTTCAATATTTCCAAATTCTGTGCCTCATTTTTAAAATTATTTATAATTTCCTCTTTTACAAGATTAAAACTCATTTCCAATCTATTCTCCTTTATACATTAAATGTGCGAGAACGCGGAGAGAGAGAGAGAGAGAGAGAGAGAGAGAGAAAATCATCGAGACGACGGATAAAATTCTTGTTGCGGGCGATTATTGCCCGACGAAAAACCACCAGCAACATCATTATTGTATTCTGGTTCATAGCAATCACGATCAAACGGATAATCATCCTGAAATTCATAATCATCGTCATCATAGGGCTCGTCATTGTCACCACCATGATCCTCCTTGAGTATGCCCAATCTCTTGGCAACATTTTTAACATTATTTATAACTTCCTCTTGTACAAGATTAAAACTCATTGCCAGCAAGGCAATACCAAAAAGTAAATATAGCGAGCAAAGTGCAATTCCTTGGTGAGCATTTAATCGATGAGCTGGCACAAGATCGCCAAAACCTGCAAAATTGAAAATAATAAATCAGAGATGACATTAATCGTCGAAAATAATGACAGTGACGAAAACGAGGATGATGATGATGATAAAAAAAATAAAAAATAAAACTTCATTCATGCGTGAAAAACAAAATACATACTACACTTGCCTATTGTCGTCAATGTTATGAAGCAAAAATATGCAGAATCTAAATATGGCCAAGTTTCCCATTCAGCAAAGAGAAAAGCACCTCCCAGTATGTAGCTCACAACAAGAAAAACACAGAGCCAGATCGGCACTGGTTTTATCGTACTCGTGTCATCCTGATCATCGTAATTACTCGTCAAATAATCATAATCCAAATCATAATCGTCAATGTATGTCTGACGATGAACAGCAAAACCCATTGGTGACATTATTCGTGCCGATGATGCTTCCCTCTTGTGGGATCGAGCTGAAATAAATAAAAATCATCATTATCATCATCAATTCATTTAATTGTCCTGGAATAATTGTCAAATAATTATCAATCAAATTATAATTATTCTAGAATAATTACAAAATAATTATCAATCAAATTATCATTATTCTAGAATAATTACAAAATAATCATCAATCAAATTATAATTATTCTAAAATAATTGTAAAATAATCATCAATAAAATTATAATTATTCTAGAATAATTGTAAAATAATCATCAATCAAATTATAATTATTCTAAAATAATTGTAAAATAATCATCAATCAAATTATAATTATTCTAGAATAATTACAAAATAATCATCAATCAAATTACAATTATTCTAAAATAATTATAAAATAATCATCAATAAAATTATAATTATTCTAGAATAATTACAAAATAATCATCAATCAAATTATAATTATTCTAAAATAATTATAAAATTATAATACTTACCATTACGTCTTGGTCTTCTGATAATACTAGGCGCAACTGTGGGAATCCTCGGCATTTGTCGAATGTTTATCTCATCAAGATTAATATTACTATTGTTTATTCCGTCATTTAGCATCACTGGCCTCGAAGTCTCGACCGAACGACAACGTCTCGGTGGTATTGTCGCGGACCATGTACTCTTCGTATTATTATTATTGTTGTTATTATTATTTTTATTTTTTTTATCATGAGTCGTAGCACTTGCAGTAGTGAGACGATCATCGACCCTGGAGCGAATTACATCGCTCAAATTTTCTTCTGGCACGTGTAGATTGTCAGCAGAACCTAGACAGAATTTTACACCTATATGTATTATACCTATAAATTCACCATGCACACACTCATATATATATGTATAAAAAACCCCACAAATTCCCCACGTACACGCTCTCATATATATATATATATATGTATATATGAGTGTGTGCATGGGGAATTAGGGGGTTTTTTTTTAGGATTCATAGACGATAATACTCATGCGGATAATAATAATTATTATTATAATATAGAAAATAATTATTACCATTGTCATCCATGGCATATTTGTTGAATAAAACGGGAGTTCGTTCAGCATGGCTTGCCATCGATGAATAAGCACCATAATGAAATTTTCTATCCAACGATCGGCTATTAATTGGCATTGTTGCTGATCTCGATCCAATTTTAATAATTCTCGGCGATGAAGCACCGACACTTATTGATTGATGACGATTTGCCGGAGACGATGACGACGCTGACGAAGTCGCGATCGGCATTCCTGCTGATGCCCCAACAACGATAACATCGGACGATGATTGCTGTTGATGATGATGATGATGATCCTGTCGCGTTGTATATCTGGTGGTGCAATCAGTATCGGAATGGCACGAATTTCGCATAATATTTTCATTTAATGCTGATGAAACCGGCAAGGTCATGCCATGAGAGTAATCAGCAGCTGGCGATCTACTTTGATTATTTCCAGAATAGCGTATCGATCTTCGAAATGAGTAACTAGATGATGAAGGAAAAGTTGCATTTGTGCCTGATGGTAACGCCGTTGACGCCATTGCATACCTATCGTGTTTTTTTAATTTATTATTATTATTATTATTATTATTATTATTATTATCATTTTTATCATTATCATAATAATAATAATAATAATAATAATAATAATAATAATAATAATAATTATTATTATTATTATTATTATTATTATTATTATTATTATATATAATTCAACTTTGATCTTTTGACGCAGTAAATGGACGCGTCAACTTACCCGGATTGTCTCTGGCTCTGTGATCGGCTTGCAAGCACAGCATTTACGTGCCGAGATGAGGCTCTTCGAGGTTTTGGAGGTCTCGTGCATACGTAACAGCATATTTTCCAATAGAGAAATCTGTTCAAAGTATGAACATGAGAGAGAGAGAGAGATAGAGATAGAGAGAGTTTTATTGTGTCTAATATATATATGTGTGTATATATATATATATATATATATATATATATATATATATATATATATATATATATATTAATAAGAATTTATTAAATTATATTATTAAAAAAATTAAAAACAATAAATATATATAATAATTTCATCGTTCACCTGAAACTTGAAGCCATTACATCACCAATGTTCGAGAGACAGAGTAGCATTAGAGGAATTCCAAGTATGGCATAAAAGATGGTAACAACTTTGCCATTTTGCGTTTTTGGTGCTATATGGCCGTAACCTGTTATCGCGTATATAATAATAATAATAATAATAATAATAATAATAATAATGAATATTATATGATAATGTCAACAACTGGCTGGCAACGCATACACGTATGAAAAAGGGACCCACCTATTGTCGTTATGACGATAATTGAATAAAAAAGTGCACCGGCAAAGGTCCATTGAACATTTGTCACTTCCTCGATTCCATCCCATCCGTCTTTTTTCATTTTCTCCAAAAGTTGCTGCTCAAAGAGCTGTTCAACAATCACATTTTACATCTCGTGTGTGTGTGTGTGTGTGTGTGGCGAGCATAAACACACGCATACACTCGGGCAATTATATATATATATACACATGTACATATATACATGTACACATATATATACAAATATATATATATATATATATATATATATATATATATGTACGTGAGTTACTTACGACGAGTTTTTCAACGACCTTATCTGTCCAATTTTCTTGTATCAAAACGTCCGAATCCTCGGTAATGGTCCATATTTGCTTGGTAACATTCGATCGTACATATTTGATGCTCTCCTTGACCTGGTGCGCATATATAAGAATAAGAATATGACGAGAGTGAGAGAGAGAGAGAGAAAGAAAAAAGAGAGAGAGAGAGAGAGAGAGAGAGAGAGAGAAAGAAAAAGAGAGAGAGAGAAAGAAAAAAAGAGAAAGAGAGAGTGAGAGCGCAGCACACGTGCTGCCATGGCGAAAAATTGCGTTTACTCAGAGATACGAAAAAAAAAAAAGTCGAGAAAATAAATATAAATAAAAAAAATTAAGACCTCAATCTCGTGGGCAGCCTCGAGGGACTCGAACGCATATGCACCAAGGACGCAATACGCGACGACCAAAGAAACAAGAGTGACGTGAGAAAAAATACATCTGAAAAATTTCCACAACAATCGAAGAAAGCTCAAACACTTTGATGTTTCCTCGACGTCGTACACATCGTTTGGATCGTGCATAATATATATATATATATATAGCAGACGACGCGTAAACTTTCAAAATGATCTCGATATGTGAACTGCACACGTGTTTTGTTTTTTCTTTGATATAATTTTTAGCTCTTAAAATTTATTCACACCCTCGTACATCGCTGCTGAGCCAGAGAGCACGGACAACCGAATGACAGAGAGACCACCAAAGTGAGGAAATATTTTACGTTTAGTTTTTTTTTTTCATACACGAGTGTGTGCAGCGCCGCTGCTCATAACATTAGCAGCACGGGAGAGAGTTCGCTGGAAGCCGGGCGCGATGTACCAAATTTAACTCGCAGCGCCCCCGCACACACTCGACTCGCTTTCTCTCTCTCACTCTCGCGCGCAGTCTCCTCATATATATATATATATTCGTCCTACAATATCGCTGCTCTCCTCCGCTTACAAATTATATATTTTTCTTATAAATATTTCAAATTTTCTTTTCTTTATACCGTTAAATTCAAAATGGCTGTCGAGTGTTCCTTAAGGTATCCAGCATCATCATTAAAATTGTTTGCGCGTATATTGTAATTTATTTATTTAATATGATTTTTTAAACATATAATAATAACAATATCAATAATAATAATAATAGTAATAGCAATAATTATAATAATTATTTAAGGCAAATTGGTTCATCACATGGTGAAACGTGAATCGCCCTCTGGTCCAAATTTTCGTCTCTGCATACGTGTGAAAAATACTTTTTACGTCGTACAAAAACACGTTAGAGAACGATCGAGGCTCACCATATGCATTTTAAGTGAATGTGAAAAATTGTATATCAGAGATTGAGGAAATTATACACATATATATATATATATATATAAACCTATATATATATATATATATATATATATATATATATATACCTATACATATATATATATATATAACATATCACACGCATATCCGCGTCTCATCGTGTCGATGGAAAAAAGCCAAGTTTTTCAAGAGTCTCAGTGACACGTTGAATCAATCGATCCTTGTATCGCCAAATAGTCGTGTCCATGACACTATTTTCTCGATACTGTAGACAAGTTTTTTTCAATGATTTGACACAATCGGCCCGATAATGTTGGAGCTGGGCGTCCTGAGTCTCGATTGGATAACTCGTGCAGCCAGCACCGAGGCAAGCCAATGGAAAATGATTGTGCAGGGTGACGACTCGTTCCGGATTGTGAAAACATTTGACGTACTGATTTGGCTTTGTAAAATTTTTCGAACGATAAACATGTTGCAGCATGTGCATATACCTGTGTATGAAGAAAAAAAAAACAAACAAAGAAAAAAGAGTCATAAATTAATAATTATATAAGTAGACAATTTTTTTTTTTTCAATAATTATTTATGATACAAAGAGTTAAAAAAAGTTCCCGGAATTTTTATTTAACCCTCCGTGATGACACTTCCGTAGAATTTCACGGTCAATACACCGGGTCAAATTTACCCAGCTGATTTTCAAATGGTCACTGTGTGAAATTTTTTCGTCCGATCGGGATAAAAAAAATGTATGGAAGATTCTACAATATGTAGCAAAAGTTGGTATATAAGAAATTAAATGAGAATATCTTTTAAAAAAATGGTAAAAAAGTCTGTGCGCCAAACATACACTTTTTCACTCAAAAAATCGATGGGTCCAATTTACCCAGGGTGACCACGAAGGGTTAAACCGGCAATAATGTAAAGTAATGTAAAAAATAATATTCAATGGTTTAAATTTAGATGAAAATGCTTAAATCTGTGCACTGATACGATTACGATTTAAATCTTTTGATACTTTAATGAAAAAAAAAAGGATTGAATAATATTTTTTTCACGGTTTACACGAGTACGTCGATTTTCGTGTGAATCAGCCTTTATGCTCGCCAGAGAATAATAATATTCCGGGAACTTTTTCAAGGGTTACTCGCATGCACGTAAATATATTATATTGTGTGTGTATGATATACGAACTTTGGCAAATGACGAAAGGAACCGTGAGAATGAACAAGATCATCGAGAAAATATACATTTCTGACATTGTACGAGGCACGTGTCTCGTTTCTAATGCCAAGAGCTTTTGGCAGTACGCGTTTCATCAATTCCGGCCATGTAGCATCTCTGAGGGGCATTATAACCTCGTCAATATCGAGCAAAGCAATGTACTCGTATTCGTACATATGCTTGTAGAGGCAATCATTGTAGGGTATGAGTTCATTTTGTCGTTTATTGTTTGTCTTTTTGGTCAGATACATGTGCTGAAATGCAGCAACATTTGGCTGTCCACCGGGCAATGTCAGCGGTGTTACCTCAATTTTATTCAATCCCGTGTAATAATCGAGAACTTTGCTGACATTTGGATGTACCTGCAGTTGGTAAAAGTAGATTTTATCAGCACCAAGAAGGCCAATAAGCTCGATCCATTCGACGAGACGAACCGACAGATCATCGTGTAAAAAATCAAGTCCCTTAACGCATACGGCAAAGCCACGTTTAACATCTGGCTTGTTGTATATAACGCGAAGATTATTGCTCGATGTATCGCATGGCCTTTCAACGATTGATATCGATGCCGGTGGCCCTTTTGACCAATGGCTCTGTGGCACTTTGCAGGCTATTACGTAAGGCTGATAAATACCCTGCTTGTAATTTCCCCATTTTGAGTACCAAACGTATTTGTACTCGAGGGTTTCAACAATGGCGGGCTCTCTATCACCATCGAACCACATCTGGCAATGAGTTTTAACACGAGGCTCTATACGATCGATCATACCAACAATTCTAACTGCCGGACCGATGCGCGATAATTTTCTCTCGTCGTAATACGCGCCAAAAAGCTGAAATGTCCCATTGCTCGTTCTCAAGCTTTGCCAATAAATATTATTAAATTCAAGATCAAATATACTTGGAAATCGTGGAACGCAGCCTGTTTTTTTGCCCTTTCCATTATTCCCTCCTGCTCCGCCGCTGATCTTGCCGAACCATTTATTGTTCATTGGCTCAGAATTTTTATTATTCTTATTTTTATTATGAGCAGCTGAATCTTCCTTATTATTATTATTATCGTGTTTTTTAGACCCGCCAATATTATTATCCAGCTGGAGACTCGTTTTTAGCCAATAAGCTAGAGGTAAACTTGGCAGTCGAGTCTCAATCTCTCGTACGAGCTCTTCCTCCGTTCTTGGCTCTCTCTTATCAACCAGAGGCTCTTTATTCATTGATTCTTTCACATGATTCGATGATTTTATGCCGGGCGAACCGGCATTATTTCCGATAATAGGATCAGCCTCGTAATCACTTTTGGCTATTGACGACGATGATGACAAAGGCAACGTTGAATCTATCGATGAATGACGCTGCAAGAGATAACGCGATGAGCCAAATCCACCACCGGTAATTAATCGTGGTTGCTTCTGTTGCTCTTGCTGCTGCTGCTCAACATTGTCCATTCTGGCCTCTTGCAGCGTACCCGCTCCCGCCACCCCAGCGGCGTTGCGCCACAACAAACTTGCGTCATCTTCCTTGTGGCGAAATTGCAGGGCTGCAATCATCACGAGGCACCAGGCAAATACCAATACGAGGGCTCGCCGAGCGCATCGTGAGCTTCCACCGACGCCAGCGCCACCAATTCCCCTCAAACTCTGCAACATGTTTCCTCTTCTCTCTCACTCTCTCTCGCTCTCTCTGTCTCTCTCGCTCGCTCGCTCGAGCCAACACGATATATTTATTCTCCCCCTTCGTTGTCCTGCCTTCGGCACTCTATGGACTGCAGATTTTTCACAAATTATATCGAACTCCTCCAATTATTTATTTTTCCACGCCGTTCATTTTCTCCCACTCTGAAATTTTTTAATATTTAACATTAAAAAAAAAATAAAAAATCTCATATTTATTTATTTATCAATTTTTATATCCAACGCGAGAAATTTTTCGTAATAATTATTGTACTGATGATGTTCTCGCGGGGCAATAAAAAAAAAAACGGTCCCTCATAGCAAATTCACAAAAATAGTTTGAAACTTTGTGCCATGTGTTTTGGCTTGGCCCACTTTAAAGGATCTATATATATATATATATGAATGCTCGATTGTATTCGTGCCGCGCGCGCATGTGTGTATATATATATATATATACGCGTGTGTGTGTGTGAGTGTAGAAAGCATCCCGCTAAAGCCGTGAGCAGCTATACATGATTTTTATCGATATAGCATTATCCCGTTAATTCTTTATATACGTCACTTTTGTATATCGCGCGCGCGCGCTTATGGATAAACTTTTTTTTTTCCAACTTTTCTTTTATAATAAAAACGCGCGCTAATAATTACAAACGCACAGAGTAATGATCATAACGATGACAATGAAGACGAGGAAGAAGAAGACGACGACGACGACGACGACGACGGCGACGATAACGACGACGACGACGACGACGACGACGACGACAACGACGACGACGACGACGAGGAGCACCAGGCCGACGTCATCCTCGGCGAGCGTCCGTTTCTCAACTGCCGATCGAGGACGAGCTTACGTTGCCAGCAGCGACTCTCTGCTCGGAAGAGCTAACGTTTTAAACCAGCCGCATCTCGATCGGCGTGAAGCGAGAAAACGAGAGAATAAGAGAGAAGTGGCGCGCGCGCGCGCGCGATGCTGCATCGTCTCTTAGGTCCGAAGCGCTCGTCATAGCAGCGCCCCCGCCCCGCCGCCGCCCCCCACCCTCCCGCGAACCTTCTACCGCTCCGCTCCGGTTCTCGTCTGGGAGCTGCTTTGGCGCTCCCTTCTCGTCGCTCGTCAATCTCTTCTCTCTCATTCTCTCCTTCGCCGATCTCTCCCTCTCTCTCTCTCTCTCTCTCTCTCTTTCGCTACTGCGCTATATATATGTAGAAATGTAACCCTCTCCTTTTCTGCCGTCTTGCAACGTTGTACATGTATATTTTACCACTAAACAGTTTGGTTACCACCTCTCCCACTTACTTTTACAGAGTATACATATATATATATATATATATATATATATATATATATTGTATATACTGTAAGTACATTTTATGCGTGAATCGCGATCACTGACGATATAGCTCGCTCTTTCCATTTTTTCGCGTCACCCATCAAACTGATATGTACAGATATAAATTAAGATGCATAATATAGTATATACACATATTAGGTGTATATAGCTGGTTCAGTAAAATATTGCGCAACTTTGAAGTGTCAAGCAAAAAGACCTCTTAATATATCATAATCCTTGCTATATATTGTTTGTCCTGCATACGTGATGGATAATGTTACAAATGCCATTCTCAGCAGCTTGTGTATATATATATATATATATATATATATATATATATATATATATATATATAATATAACATATAATATATAATATATAATATATAATAGAGACTTCCCCCGTTTTACAATGAATCGACGCGCCGCAGTTAGATAGTGTGGCTGAGCGGTCACCCATCCAAGTACGGACCGCATCCTGTGCGCTGCTTCAGTGACCGGCCACTGCCGCGCGCCGACCGCTCTCCTATCGATGCCGGCGGTTATTACGATAAAATATGGTAAGCATGAATATAGGTGCATACACTAATATATATATATATATATTCTACCGGATACGAAGAATTCCGACCAAACTTTCTTCTTGTGCGTGCGCACGCGACTGTGTACATATCATGCATTCCTTGCTGACAGCTTTACTGAGATTTATAACGCGCGTTCAATTTCTCATATGTACATAAATCCCATACAGTTTTGCATCTTGATAATAATAATGACTTTTTTTTATATTTTGAGTGTTATATTAATGTTAATGTCCTTTATTCCCAAAATGTCCTTAATTTTTTTTACTTACTTAATGTTTGCGCCGGTGGCCTATTGATGAAACGTAATTAAATGAGTCAATGCGGGCGATGTGTGCGGTAAAGCAACCGTGTGGCGAACAAGGTCAACCGGATAAGCACGACGATGTCTATATATAGATATATATATATATATAAATCTGGGTATATCAATACGATTTAATATACATGTAGTGTTACTTTGGTTAGATCGTCTATGGCTGTCTGTATCTGTCAGTCATTTTACAAAGATGAGCGGATTGCACTTTGATGCAATTATCTATATATATATATATATATAAGCAAAAAGTAGCAGCTGGAGAAGAGATCGTGGTCGGCTTTCGTAATAACACGCCGATATAGGTGTAGTGTGTATATATATATGTATATAAAGGCAATTTATCGTTAATATATAGTAAGTAAGGTCACTTGTTTGCCGTCTCTCATATATATATATATATATATATGCATAAGACCTATGTAAGTACATCGAAAGAGCTTTCTCTTTCCTTGGCTCTCTCGCGTTGCGCTCGTGTCCCCGTACCTATATATATATATGTGTATGTATGTATATGCGCCAATGTCAATTAAATATGTTGTGGCTCGAGTCGATCGCCATAACAGCAAAATCCATTATGTGTGGAATGAAGACGAAATTTCAATTGTATATTTTTTTTCCTTTGTTTTTTTTTCATATTATATATATATCTTTTAATATGCAGTAAAGCGTCTTCAGCGTCCTGTCGTTGTGCGCTGCATGCAAACTAAAAGATATATTTAATAAATATATATATGTATATATATATATATTATACGCACTGTATTGCAAGAAGTGTCCTTACCGTGTCCCCTGTTCCCTCTCTCTCTCTCGCTGGCTGTCCATGTACATAGGTCATCGCTAATGTGCTAGATATGTTGCAAGACAAATGCAAGGATGGCAGAGGCGCCGCGCGAAAAGATACTAGCGAATGGTCTGCAAATCAGTTATAAAAAGAGCGAAAGTTTTCAAAGCACCCGGCGCACATACATTTTCTTCCTCGAATTTTTCAACGAAGAGCATCGAAAGTTGGCGATATATATATATATATGCGTCTATACAATTTGGCGAGAGCGAGGCGGTGTCGGCGGCTGCGGTGGAGGAACATATATATATATGCCAAATAAGACAAGAATGTCGCATCTATAGTGCCTACAGCGTGATGCCTATATACATATATCAATCTTTCACTCTCTCACACACACATATACACAGGACAATTCAATTGCATGAGCAAGATTCTTCTTTTTGTTTTTCTTCTGCTAGAAGCTGCTCAGCGATGCTATCATTAATTTAAGACAGCCGGGGGTGGGAGGCGGAAGATAAAACTGCCCGAATTAATATATACATATATATATATATAGACTGGATGCGGTTTCGTCCTGCTCTGGCGAATGCGCTTACAGCGCTGCCTGTACACCGGCAGGCGTATTAAAAATATACCTTTGTATTTATAATATATATATATATATATCTATACTTAATATCTGATGCATTTATACGACTGGGGATAGCGAGAAGCTTTTGATTCAAATTTTGATTTGACTCGCTCCGTTTTTTATTACATGGGGCAGTGCGAGGGTTCATGCCAGTCTGGCTGGGAAGTTTGTTCTAATCGACACCAGCTTGTATTCTAACGAATTCCGTATTCACCGCGTATATATATATAGATATCAGTAGCTGCCCGAGAACGCGCCATGTGCTGCCATCTGTCGGTACGCTCGGCTAATAATATAAAAATTGAACGAATACGTGCAGCTGCGTTACCAGCGAACTCCGTCTGCAAATTCGTCGTCACTGCGACCTCTACACACCGTCTCAAGTTCTCAAAATTCGTGTTGATCATACATATATATGTATACATACGTACATAACCTTGTAACGGATCATTAAAGTCTCTGATCGGGTAGAATTTGGTAAAATATCGAATAGATTTTTTCACCACAAGCACAATTGCTGTTGGTGGTTAATTTTTTTTTTTTTATAATTATTTTTCGTTAAAATATAAAATCAAAGTTAAAAGATAATAAAAAGGAAAAAATCATGATATAACTGATCGATGAATGAAGAATTTAATTATTTGCTCACGCAAACTTGCCAATAATTCATTCGTAATAAATCGTTTATCGAAGAGCGATAAACTCTCGCGGCAATTCGCGGAAAATAACTCGAGTTTTAATTGTAAAAAGTACTCGAGTTAAAAATTATGCCAGCCTCAAAGTCACTGAGCATTGCTGTCATATGCTCTAGCAACATGAATCGAAGCATGGAAGCACACGCATTTTTGAGGTAACCAAATATGCAAACAGCAAAAGTGGCGCTTTGGGGATTCAAAATACGATTTTATTTTTCTACCTCGACGGTTTGCCATTTTTTTTATTTTTTTATTCTTTGTCGATCTTTTTAACCGAGGAGAATATTACATGAGTAAGGAATTTGAGATCAAACTAGAACAAAAAAATCTTGCGTTCTAGTGGAGAGAGAGAGAGCTGACCTTGACCTTTTTCTCCACGTGAAATTTTTCAAAAAATATCTTCCACCTGCAATCCAAATCATCTAACTCACACAATTTTCCTAAATAACTGAAACATTATTGAACAATATTTGATACGAAAATTCAAGATTTAGTGGAAATTTAAAAATTTTCGATGTTTCAAAAAAAAGTGAGTTTTGGGAATTTTTGTTTTCGCGATCTGTTGAGTAGTCAAAAAAAATAATAAATGGGTAAAAATAAAAATTGTAAAATTTGTCCCTCATAATTTTCATTCTTCGCTCTGTCTATTTGGAAGCCATTTTTTAATTATAATAATTCAAATGATAAATACTTTCCAGTAAAAAAGGCTTCAATGTCAAGTCATTCGGAACGGGGGACAAGGTGAAGTTGCCAGGAAGTGGACCAGACAGGCCCAATGTATATGATTTTGGAACGACGTACGACGAAATTTACAACGATCTTTTGAGCAAAGACAAGCAACTGTATCCTCCAGCATATATATGTGTATACATATATATATATATATTTTAAATAATATATAAATATATATATATATTTTAAATAATATATAAATATATATATATATTTTAAATAATAATTATATATATATATTTTTTAAATAATAATTATATATATATATATTTTAAATAGTTTTATATACATTTTAATTTCTCGATTATTCGATCAAATCTCACCAAAGTCAAGTCCTTGACGACGATAAATCAGATACACGCAGATGGGTTTACTTCACATGCTGGACAGAAATCGTCGAATCAAGCCCAGGCCCGAACGTTTTCAATTGTCCAAGGATAAATTTGATATTCTGATAACTTGCGAGGAGCGAGTTTACGATCAGGTCATAGAATGCATGGAGGCGAGAACGCCAGTTGAAAATCAGCCGGTACATCTAATTAATATTGATATTCAGGACAATCATGAGGAGGCGACAGTCGGATCGTTTCTCATCTGTGAATTAGTTACGACGGTAATATTTTTTTTGAATTTTCTCTCTTCCATTTTCTTTCTAAAATTCTTTAATTATTATTATTATTATTATTTTTCAGCTCGCCAACAGCGAAGACCTCGACAACGACATAGACAGTCTACTGTATGAATTTGAATCTACCAAATTTGGAAGAATGATGCTGCACACTGTGCTCTTTTACTGAAAAATCATCGTCTATTATTATTATTATTATTATTATTATTAAACTGTAGAAATACAACTAAAATATCTGGCATGCGTCTTGAAAAATGAGATACAACAACAAGAAGCATTTTCCATGCCACATACAACGACAAAGCGTCGAAATTTCATTTATAAAAAAAAGAAAAGAAGAAAAAAAAATCGACACTTTATTTTCGCTTGTAATGCGCAAATGGATAAAATTGTGTACATACATGAGAGAATAACAAAAATTGGAGATACGCTCAATTTCATTTGAAATATCCTAAAGCAAATTGTTAAAAAAAACCAATTGATGGGCATGGAAAAAATTAGGGGAGGGGAAAGAGCGATTACGACTGCAAAATGAATACAGAGGACAATTGGGAATAACCAGCGAGAAATTGTGATGAGGAACAAAGAACAAGGAAAAAAAAAACATACGAGGATTACCTAAATGATTTTGTTATTTATATATCGCGAGCCTTAATGTTGATCCAAATGAGAATACAAACGCCTCGACTTTTCTCTCTTCTTCTTATTCGCATGCTTATTTATTTTCTTCCATGGTTTCTCCTCTACTTGTGCAAGATTCTCCGGGGAAGCTGATGCTGCTATCGACCAATCGCTACATCTGTCAATTAAAAAAATAATAACGATAATAATAATAATAGAATTGATAAAAAAAAAAAAAAAATCGCGTACCCATTGCTTGTTATCGGGCCAGTACGACGAGAGGCCCTGACGTGAAGACCAGATGCTTTTTGTTGAAAAAATAATTTATCAATATCTTGGCCCGTTGTTCTGACACCTCGACTGGCCCTCACAGCCCTTGCTGGCTGCATTTTGTTCAACGAGACGATTTTTCGTCGTGATGGAAATTTATGAAATTCCGATTGCGAGTAATTTGGCGGCGCTACGCAGTATAATAATTTTCCATTGACAAAATCTTTGAGAATGTAACGAGCCGAGCGTGGATTGTCCGGTTGGCCATTTTGTGTCATGAAGCCGCGATTGTCTGAAAATAATGTTGAAAAAGAAAAAATCAATCTTGTGAATTGCTCGATTATAAATCAAATACACTCTGGTCTGTCACAAAAATAATCGGAATGGATCAATTTTAACGAAATTAGTGGAATTCCACTAATTTCGTTATTTTTTTCGCTATTTTCGCTAATTTTGGGACTCTAGTTTCGTTAAAATAGTACAATTCCGGTTATTTTTGGGACAGAGAGTGTACAATTGTTGGCTGAGATGAGAGGAAAAAAAAAAACGTACAGCCGTATGTGTTGAGAATTTCTTCGGCAGTCGGTGGCCGATTGGGTTCTTCACCTTCCAGAGGCAATGGAAGAATAATTCCGTATGTATCCTCGATGACGTCACGAGGTATCAAACTACCAACGAGAGTAACCGATGGCACATGATCGCGCAATTGATCAATTGGCAAAATACCATTCAGTACCATTTCAGCTTTGGTACAAACAAAGCTTGGCATTACGAGGCCTGGACAATCGCACAAAAGTAATTCCTCGTCAACGTACAATGTTTGAAAATGCTTCGTTTTGCCAGGCGTTGCAGAGACGGAAACTTTTTTGTCCATCAATAGAGCATTTATCGTTGAGCTCTTTCCCACGTTTGGATATCCAACGAGACCAACAGTCGTTACGCCACGTGTTGATGTTGTCTTACCACTGTAAATTCTCTTGAATAATGATAATAATTTTTCTCTGTTCAAAAGTTCTGATGAATTTTTCATTTCTTCATTATTTTTTAATATATTTTTACTCATTAACGTATTATCCTCATTGCCAGTTCCATCATCGGCACTCTCATATTCATCGCTACTCTCTGTCAATCCTTCAGATACATCGGTGTATTTTTCCTCGCTTGCGCCATCTGTATCTTCCCCATCGTCATCGTCATCATCATCGTCGTCATCATCATCTCCATTTTCATTATCGTCACAAATTTCATCCCTTAATTTACGCTCTTGCAATGATTCTTCGGCAGAAAGTGTAGCAGAAAAAAATGCAACTCTCGTTTTATTGCTGGTAAAATATTCGGTCCAAATTTCTCGCTGTTCGACAGTCAAATAATCTGCTTTGTTAACGAGAATCATATTTATTTTATTCTCGTCAACTTCATTTACGTAACGCTCAAGATCCTCGCAACGAAATAAAAGAGGATTACGGGCATCGGCAATTTGTACAATAATATCGCTGCGCTCGATAACTCTCCACAATTGTCGCCAAAATTCAATATTTTTTTCATACGGTGTCATTGTTAATTCTTGTGCCTCTTGAACAAGCGCGAGTGTTCTTCGCCATTCGAGAAATTCTTCCTTTTCCTTATTCTGTAATTCGTATCCACTTGTCGTTTCGTCCCATTTCGGTCTTCTTGGAATTTTTAATACATCTTTGTTCAGACGATGCGTTTCCAGCAAAAGTTCTTTTTCCTTATCCGAGAGTAATCCAATGCTACTTTTTGGATTGACAAATTTAATATTTAACTTCTCAGCGTGAAATTCCGTTCCTGCCAATTGTGCAGTCGACAAAAATTCTTGAAACGAACTTTCTTCCGTTACGGATTTTAAATCCAAACGATCCCATTTGTAACCGTCCTCTAAGTCTGCGGTGTGAAGCTGTTGAAAATTTTATATTTTAATAAAATTTCCGTCTCGAATTATAACATGTAAAATTATCTCCGATGCTCAAGGTCAGCCAGTTTAATATTTTCCATATTTTTAATATTATTTATTTTCCATCCCGAATTGTTGTAAAATTGTTTCCGATGCTCAAGGTCAGCCAGTTTAATATTTTCCATATTTTTAATATTATTTATTTTCCATCCCAAATTATAACATGTAAAATTGTTTCCGATGCTCAAGGTCAGCCAGTTTAATATTTTCCATATTTTAAATATTATTTATTTTCCATTCTTGTTTTGTTAATATTTTGACATTTGGTACATGGCATCGGCGCATATAAATCTACAAAATCATTCATTCGATTTCATTTAATAGTTTGTCATCTCTGTGGGTAAATATATTTGCCATAAAATGGACTTAAGATGGTATATGTCTGCTTGTGGCTCAACATTATTTACACAGATGCATTTGGGAGTAAAACGGTACATAATGTACCTTAATTTGTTGATTAAACAAGCCCTCTGGTGGCCGATGAAAATGATGCATGACATAATTGCAAATTTATCTGTAGAGATGTACGATATATATATATATATATAGTAGCAACAATACGATAATTACGCCGGCCACCGCAAGAGGGCTTGGCACAGCGAGTACATCTGGCGAGGCCACCGAGCACAATTTATTCCAATTTTTTTATTACATTAAAAATAGTTTTATTTATAACGGATCGATCAAAATGCAAAATAATAATCCGCTTAATTGTTAAGATGCAGAATTAAACCAATCAGGCTTTGACTTTGCCAACAAAACTATTCTCTATAATACAATAATAATAATAATAATAATACGACTATGTATATGTACTCGATACAATAACCTCTAATGCTTACCATGGAAGATTCGCCAGAAGAACGTTTTCCACGTGAAGAACCAAAACGATCACGCAACAAGGCTTTGCCAAGATCTCCCGATTTTCCTTTGCTCTTTTTCCCCATTGTCTCTCGGCAAAGTGAATAATTTTCAAAAAATTTAGATCGCGAGTTGCAGCCGCACGTGGCTGTGACAAAAGTCTCTCCTAAGCTCGTCAAACTGTTTATAAAACGCTTTGATGCTCCGCGATCATCAGCGAGTAACTTATATCTGCCCCACTATTATAACCTCTCGAACAAAATGTATGCGCATGCGCGCCAGTCAATATTTTTAAATCACAATTCGAATCATATATATATATATATGAATATATATACATATATATATATAGCCAATAAGCATTATTATAGTCTTTAATTGTTCATTATTACTTACAATAATGACAATTGTTTCATCACTTGTTCTAGAAAAAAATACAAAAAAAAAAAAACAAACGTGTCCAGATCTAATATTATAATTGACGAGAATGATGATGGTACACATCACTCTCATCAGCTTATACACGCGATATACTATATAACAATAATTATCAAGTCGAAAAGCCGGCCACAGCGTATCTCATATGCAATTGTTGCGATAACAAGAATTTTTTTGGTAAAATATATACCATATATAGCGATGTACAGATGTATATCTAATAATCTCGAGCATGTGTGTCATTATATACATATATATATATATATATATATATAAAATGGCGTCGCCATGCCCACGCATTAATCATCTGGGTATATAAATGATAAATATACATATTAACGGTGAATTATAATATATGGGGGGGTGGGGGGAGGAGAGGTGACGAGGGACTCGGTTTAATAAGGAATTTAGCGTATTTAGCACAGACTATATAGATATATATATAATATACACGTAACAATACTAAAGAAATTATTGCCAATAAAGAATTACGGACGATATCCGACTAGTTGCGTAGCAAAAAGCAATATTTTTTCTCTTCTCTCCTTTTTTTTTTTTTCCTAATTGCAATAATATGCACGTAATGCGATTAAGATAATTGATAACCGCAATAATAATAATAATAATAATAATGTGCAGGAGGTTTGTTGATTCGTCATGTGTGTGTTTTTTTTTTTTTTTTGTTAATTTGGCATAGTAGAACGGCGGGTGGTAGTAGCGGGAATTGACCCGATACAATTAATATACAATTCGGTCGAATCGTGTCATTGAAAATCGTCGATCCATAAAGTATCCAAGGACTCTATGAGAGTTCGAACGAAAGCCATTTCTTTACGGGCATTTTCCAATATAACGCGTGGATCCTGCGATGTACATCGCAATATATTTGGCGCCATGACCATAGCAAGATTGTTCGAGTCCATTTTCGTACGAGCGACAACTTCCGGTCTTGCAAATATCTGTCAGCCAACAAGAATAAATTTATAATGATAAAATTGTGACTTGGATGAGAATGAAATTGGTGATTTTTTTTTTTTTTTTAACTAATCGGAGGCAGTTGGGAGTGAGAAAAAAAAATAATATTATTCATTACCTGAAGAAATCGCACGAGATGAGATAAAACTCGACGATTGAGATCGGGCAATCTATCGACAATGGCAGCAACGCCACTTGCAGATGCTTCGCAATCATCATGGCGCATCGTCACGCACTCATTGTAAAATGTATCGGGTATCAGAGGCTCGTACAATTCACGAACCCATAATTTTAATAATGATGCAGGCGCATGAGCATCCTGAGATGCTGCTAAATTTCCACCATCCTCAAATCTGTCGAGGCAGGATTTTAGCGCGGTCACTTCGTCAGCATCGGCCGATACGCGAAATATTCCCTCGGTCAATGTACCACCACGTACGAGAACTTGACGCGTCAGTGTCGTTTGCACCCATGGCAATTGACGATCTGGATAACGATCACGTTGCAGCGCCATAACCTCCGCAAGAGTTGCGCCGAACATTGAAGCTCGAAATATTTGAATCTGTAATCGAGATGAAAATATTTTATATAAAATTTCAATATTTTACACAAATTTTTTCCAAATAATTCATTATTTTACTAATGCATTATGAATTATTTAAATCATCGCCAATGGAATTTCATCGATTATTTAAATGTTCGGAAATCAGAAACGAGAATTCATTATTAATTCAATTTTTAATGGATAATTAACTATTTATACATTATAATTTTTTGATCTCTGCTCACATGTACACGATACCGTGCATATATATATATATATATATCTATATATATATATATATATACATATGAATTTTCAAGATATGTATGTCTATTTATTAGAAGAAAAAATAAATAAAAAAACGCAATGAAATTTTGGTCCACCCAACATTACGCATATTATATCGCAAAGCGTACAAAATAAATTTGATAAAACTTACCCGGGCCTGATCAATATCCTCGATGGTAGCTTTTCGAGATTGTCGTTTACCATGAGCGCCAATTCGCTCTAGTCGTTTACACGCAACAGTCGCATAATGGCTGACCTGTACGTGAATTGGCCATTTTGCAACTTCGGGAAATTGAAAATTTGGATCTCTGTGACGGTTCATGTAGCCCTCGAGATAAGGCTCAAAAGTAGCGCTCGGTGGTACAAATGCCAATGATATTGCCATTAATTCCCAGCCTCGTCGAAGACTCTCCTTTCGTGGATTTTCGGTTGTTTGACGGCAAATTTGTACATAAAGCTCATCGCGTAATGGCGGCTTTGAGAATGCTGTATTGACAATATCAGTAGCAACGCCATCTAGCGTCATGCCAACATTTGCCTTACGGTCGCCCATGTAAACTTGGACGAGTCGAAATAAATTACACGCGTCGCGTTTTAATAATTTTTCACCGTCAACAACGACGAGCATTGGCTGAGGTATCGGATCTTTCGACCAGCTCAATATATCTCGAACGCTAAATTTTTTTCTAAACAACAATCTCAATCCTTTTGGCCTGCCGCAATTTAAATTAAGATTGTCCTGTGCATATTTTTCAATATCGCCACTTCCGCCGCCATCATTTGTATCGATGCCCTTATTACCCATGACTAGACTGGTAAATGCACTCGAGGGTGGCAGAGATATTGGTCTGGGACTGGTGAAACTTGAAAAACCATCAATTCCTCGCCCCTCTCCCCCTCCGCCACTTCCTCCTCCCCCTCCTCCTCCCCCTCCTCCTCCTCCTCCATGAGAACCGGAAGCGGTTGTGGAAGAAGCAAAAATACCGGATGTCGCGCACCAACCGGTTGTTCCTGTAGTTGTCGTCGTCGCCGTCATCGTCGTTGTTGTCGTCAATGGCGCTGACATGGCCGATGCGTGAGATAGAAGTGTTGGTGGCGCGGAAGATAATGATTGAATGCACGTTGTTGTTTGCGGCCTCGTAAGTGTCTCAGCAGTATTGTAATAGGTAGCCAAGCCTGCTGTATCATAATTTCCAAGATCTGCAACAAAGATTTTTTTTCGTTCAATTTTAGCAATAAATATTGACATTGCAAAAAAAAAAAAAATATTATTTTTGCCAATTTTACTGGCACGAAGGTCTTCGTCTTCTCGGCCATTTTGGAAAATGAAATATTTACATTGATAAAAAGAGTTAAAAAAATTTACATTTTTTTTTTTCATCGCAGAGATAAAATTATAATTAGGTGACAATTATTATTATATCAATAACCTGCATAATGATCCTCGAGGTATTCCTGACTTGAAGAATCACCCTGATTACTGGCAGCCTCATCATCGGCAAATTGATCATCGGAATCATCATCCGGTCTTGATAAGTTTGTCCCAGTACCAAGAGCGTTGCGACAACCGCCAATTCCACTCCTGCCAGAATTATTTCCTCGACCGGAAATAGCACCGCCATTGCTGGCATTTTTGCCACTGGTCTCTTCGTCAAACGAATCATCGCCCTCTTCAACGCCAAAGAGGGGATCGCCAAATTTGTAACAACCTGCGATTATTTGTATAATTAATAGCAAAAAAATCGACGAATGAAACATTTCGATTTTTGTCACAAATTTAATGAGTAATAAATTAAAAAAGTTCCCGGAATAATTGTCTATCAGTGTTAATAAAATAATTCCGGGAACTTTTTAAACTTATCAAGTATATATATATATATATGCAATACGAACCCGAGAGTTTTGCTTGCTGAAGTATATAATGCTGAAGAGGTAATAAATGATCTGCATCGACTAGCAAATTGCCATAATAAGGAGATGGAGGTGGACTTGGATTGCCATTGCTACGTTTTTTCTTCTTTTCGTTATCATCGGCACTTCCACCTCCTCCTACTCCTCCTCCGCCATGTTCTCTCAAATCATCGGGTATGGCAGCACTTTGACAACTGCTATTACTGCTGTTGCTGCTGATGCTGCTATTATTGCTGGTATTTGTGCTTTTGCGACCGAGGCCTCGGGAGCCACCGGCACCGCCGCCAGCGCCACCGCCAATGCCGCCACTACTGCTGCTGCTACTGTTGCTGCTGCTGGTGCTGCCACCACCGCCGTCTGCGGCAGCACTAGAAGCTGCAGCGGCAAGACGATGAAGCCTCGATGGATCGTGACTTTGGCCAATTAAATAACGCTCGTGCATCGAGTCATCATCTCTGTTGCGTCTTTTCGATTGATGTTGTTGCTGTTGCTGTTGCTGTTGTTGTTTATGATGATGATGATGATGATGATGATGATGATGGTGAGGATGATGGTGCTGTTGTTGTTGTTGAACAAAACTAAAACTTCGCGCCAATGGCTGCGAGCTTACTGTAATAATAAAAATATATTTTTTGTTAATTAATAATATCAAGTAAATTATTTATTAATATTATGTAAAATTTCATTTTTTTTTTCGTTTTTACCATCGAGTGTATTATTCAAAATGGTCGTCGTTGTTCTGGCGCTAGTGTCGACTTCTCTGGCAAGTAAAGTTGCGCGTTCTCTGTCACGATTTCGTTCCGTTATATCGAGACTTTTTTGCCTCGTGACATTTGTCTCAATCGGACTTGATCCTGCCACTGGCAATCTTTCCCTCGCGAGGCTACTTTTGCTCGGTTCATTTCTCTCGGACAACATGACACCGTACATGTCTCTGACATTTGCCTCGGATAATGAAACTGAGCAGCCATGATGCCTTCTGCCAATACTGCCAATTCCAGTGTGAGTCAAATTCGTTAATTGGCTCTTGTTGAAATTTTTACTCGAATACAAGCCCGCCGCTGCTGCTGCTGCTGCTGCTGCTGATGACGATGATGATTTTTCACTCTTGTCCATACTATTGACGCGTTCTCTATGATGATGACGATTTCCACCACCACTGCCCTCAACAAGAGATCCATATTTTTCTGAATTATGGATTGATTTGCAGCTACGCCGAGCTGATTGCTGCTGCTGCTGAACTTCCGGTGGACGATAGGGCGCCATCTCTTGGCGAAAAGCTCGAGGCTCCATCAATGATTCACGATATGGCGATGTACTTGGCTCTGGTCCATAAGAGCCACGACTACTGCTCTCCCGACCTGAAAAATCAGCGACAAAAATTCTTAAGTGAAAATTTTTTTTAAAAATTAAAAGAAATTTTTTATAAAATTAAAAAAGCACCCACTGTCTTTAGCTCTGTCACGATGATGATCCAAGCTAGCTTCGTGCCTACTCTCGCGATTACCACCACCAGCAGACTGCTGATCCGAGTAGGTTTTTTTTTTAAATATCGGCGTACTCGTCGAGAGTGACAAACCCAATGGCTGTCCGGCTATCGATTCTCCAATTGTCAGTGTATTTCTCGTTGAGCTCTCCATAGTTCCACTTTTATTGTAAATTGTACCAGCGACAGTTCTGTTTGTACTTGTTGGAGGTGGCGGTGGTGGGGGCAATCCTCCTCCTCCTCCTCCACCTGCTTGTCCCGAGCCAATTTGTTGCTGACCGCTGATAATACTGCTGGAGCGATGCTGATAACGATGAGGCGAGTCCAAAAGTCTGTATGCATTTGCCGATTCGAGAGATGTGCGACTGTGAGATATCGAGCTGTCGCTCGAACGGCCAGAATCTTGGGAATTGTATTGATGCTTTCGCGATATTGGTGGCTGCTCGTGATGTCTTTGATGTCTTCCCCCACCACTGCCACTTCCACCGCTGATATTATTTTGTTGTTGCTGCTGCTGTTGCTGCTGCTGCTGCTGTTGCTGCTGCTGCTGGTGATGATGATGATGATGATGATGATGCTGACGTCGGCTAGATGGCGATGGAGATGGCGATGGTGGTGAAATTTTATTATCCTCTGCGCCGCTATAAATACCACCAGATTTTGATATTCTACCACCTGCCGTATTACCAGACATTCCCGTTGGCCCTGATGTCATTCCAGCTTGCTACAAAATAATATTATCAAATTATTTACATAATTATTTTATAAAAAAAGAATTAAAAAAAAATCTTTTCTTTTTTTTTCTTTTTCAACAAATTGCTTGCCAAGTTTGTATTATCATGATGATTGAAGCGCGAAGCGACCGCAGCAGCAGCGGCAGCAGCTGTAGCAGCCCGTACGATCGAGCATGTTTGCGTTTGAGTCGAGACGGATTCTTTTTTTCTATATTGACTATCGAACCTTTGGCTATCCTCCCCGGTCGAGCCTCCTGTACCACCAGCAGGTTCGGTATTTTGTTTCAGGGTCTGCAATAGACGATATGATAATAATAATAATAATGATAAAAATAATAATAATAATATGATGAAAGATTTGCAATGAAATACTGAGAAATTTTCGTAATTTTCTCACCTGTAGCTTCGCAAGTGGAATAATATCGCAATCGGTTGGCCGATGCCATACCGTCTTTTGCGAAGTAGCATTATAATAATAGAAGCGAGATGTATTGTGATCAAATAATTCCCACCATTGATTGTTGTCAGTTTTTTTGCTGAAAATGAAAAAAAAAAAAAAAAAAAAAATCAGGCATTTTTTTAATATTTGACAAAAAATTAAAATTAAAATTTATAGTGAGATACGTACACAGGTACGCCAGGTGGTGGATCCCATACACATTCGCCGGTAGTCAAATTGGCATACATGTGCTCCTTGGTTCTCGGCTCGATTATCTCCACCCATTCCATTTTGCTAAAATTTAAATTTTCACATCGTGAGTAAATTTGCAATAATTCACAACATTGAATAATAATCGCTCGATAAAAAATTTTTTTTTTTTACTCTGAATAAAAAAAAAAAAGAACCAAATTTTCATTGAATAATTTGAAATATTTCTATCTGTGAAATCCAAGATTTTTTTTGTTGTTGCATTATTTTTATTAATCAACATAATATTTATGGTCACCGTCAATGATCGCCGCGTGTTTCATTGAAGGAAAAATAAACATTAATGAAATATATATATATATCTCTGCCATGACCTACATATATCTGATAAACTGTGAAAATTCAAATAATCTAACAGCAGCAGCAGTCGAGAAGAAAATCTGTGACAGCCGAGGTCAGTAATACACGAAAAATTTCATTATCGATCTCTTGAGAGAGAGAGAGCGAGAGAGAGAGAGAGAGAGAGAGAGAGAGAGAGAGAGAGAGAGAGAGAGAGAGAGAGAGAGAGAGGAACAGTTCAGGACACACAAAAGTTCTGTATTGCTGGATAAGATGGTCTACCGACTCGCAGAGATTGCTAAATTTAGCCTCAATGCGGGATGTGAAAATTGTAAGCAATTGGGCATCACGGTCACCGTACAAATATATATATATATATATATATATATATATATATATATATATATATATATATATATACTTGTAAGAATAGATGACTTTTTACTGTTGTAGAGAATTAAGGGGGTCATCGGGCCTAAAAGATATTTTTCATGCAATCAAGTTGTATGTAGAGATGAGTCAGCACCAACAACAACAGCACATCGATATAGAGCGATTTTACACACATACATACATACATATATATTGTCATGTAAAATTATAATCGCAGTACCGGGGGCGCAGGTTTCATCACCAAATATAAGTGACGGAAAACTCATATTATTGACTCAACACTGGTCCAGCATGCTCATT